>JAGHMJ010004154.1:600000-985000 GCA_018749465.1 Paracanthobrama guichenoti
CCATGGTTACTCTTGGGTAGTGTCCTACTCACTTGCCTGAAGGAAAAGCCCACCTCACTTACTGACTGTATCAGGGTCAACCAAAAATAGGCACAACTTATGGAAATGGCTTTCAGGATAAAAGTCATCTTTTAGCTAGTGGAAATTAGGTCTATAGCTGGTTCTTTAAAACTGAAGGTGTATTTAAACTATGCTTACCTGCAGTTCCCTGAACTCAAAATGTGGCCTCACTAAAAAAACATGCAGTTATAATGATTCATAAGAAATTTTAATGAGCTTTGCCTATGAGAGCTGCTGATTGGGGTATTTGATTGGGGGGGACAGAAAAAAATAACTGTCCAGACATTGTATTCATTGTATTCAATGTAGTTTTTAGTCAGTGTAAAAAGCTGGTGTAATGGGCGACAGCCACTTTGGCATACATGATTTGGTCAGGGCTTCTGTGCCTGCTAATTGATTGTAAACAATGCATTCACTTGTACTGGACATGGAATGTCCTACTTGAAGGAAAATATGTGGGCAGTGTGTAGGATTAGCATTGAGCTCATCATTACAGACTGAAATTCTGAATACAGGCTCAAAGCAGTGCTTTTCTACAGCTCCAGACATTTGTCCTTATGCAAATTCTGTCTGATTCATCTTTTGCTCCTTTAAAAATATATAATAATAATATGCATATCAAAGGGTATTCTAACCTTTTAGTTTTTTTATATTTTGAAATGTTGATGGTTTGGAGTAGACAAAAGCTTCAGACCATGCATTCTGTAATGCCCGGTACAAATTGTACGATTTTGGGTTGTCGCAGACGAAAGGATGACCAATTGTGGTGATTTATAGGTTGTGGCTCCTAAACGGTGGATCTAAACTCACCTAAAGGATTATTAGGAACACCTGTTCAATTTCTCATTAATGCAATTATCTAATCAACCAATCACATGGCAGTTGCTTCAATGTATTTAGGGGTGTGGTCCTGGTCAAGGCAATCTCCTGAACTCCAAACTGAATGTCAGAATGGGAAAGAAAGGTGATTTAAGCAATTTTGAGCGTGGCATGGTTGTTGTTGCCAGACGGGCCGGTCTGAGTATTTCACAATCTGCTCATTTACTGGGATTTTCACGCACAACCATTTCTAGGGTTTACAAAGAATGGTGTGAAAAGGGAAAAACATCCAGTATGCGGCAGTCCTGTGGGCGAAAATGCCTTGTTGATGATAGAGGTCAGAGGAGAATGGGCCGACTGATTCAAGCTGATAGAAGAGCAACTTTGACTGAAATAACCACTCGTTACAACCGAGGTATGCAGCAAAGCATTTGTGAAGCCACAACACGCACAACCTTGAGGCAGATGGGCTACAACAGCAGAAGACCCCACCGGGACCACTCATCTCCACTACAAATAGGAAAAAGAGGCTACAATTTGCACAAGCTCACCAAAATTGGACAGTTGAAGACTGGAAAAATGTTGCCTGGTCTGATGAGTCTGGATTTCTGTTGAGACATTCAGATGGTAGAGTCAGAATTTGGCGTAAACAGAATGAGAACATGGATCCATCATGCCTTGTTACCACTGTGCAGGCTGGTGATGGTGGTGTAATGGTGTGGGGGATGTTTTCTTGGCACACTTTAGGCCCCTTAGTGCCAATTGGGCATCGTTTAAATGCCACGGCCTACCTGAGCATTGTTTCTGACCATGTCCATCCCTTTATGACCACCATGTACCCATTCTCTGATGGCTACTTCCAGCAGGATAATGCACCATGTCACAAAGCTTGAATCATTTCAAATTGGTTTCTTGAACATGACAATGAGTTCACTGTACTAAAATGGCCCCCACAGTCACCAGATCTCAACCCAATAGAGCATCTTTGGGATGTGGTGGAACGGGAGCTTCGTGCCCTGGATGTGCATCCCACATTGCATCCCACAGTGCATCCCTCTTCCCTTCTGTCCTTCTATCCGTGCAGACGTGTTTTCTCTCTGTTCCCTGCTGGCTCTCGCGCTGTTTTGTTTTGTCTAGTGTTTCGTCTCTTCTCTTCTCTGACTGCTGCTTTGCTGGACTCTTGAAAATACTGAAATGGAATTGATTAACTGGTCAATCAGCGCAATCGACAAGATTTTCTCACTAAGGAAGGGTGCCCCGGGAGAACCCACCTGCCCGGACGGGACCTTTGCCGCAGGGTACGTGAGGGACGCATGGAACAACTGGCAAGTCCTGTGCCTGGAGGCTCTGTCCGTGGAGGATGCGGAAGATTTATACATGATTGGATTATTGATGGCGGGGTTCCTATTCTTTGGCTTTGGGATTGCCCTGACCTATCGGAAGATTGGTAAGACAGCTGCAAGCAAATTCACCCAGCCGCTGTCTGTGGAAATTAAAGAATGCTTGGGGTTGTGTGTGACCGTCTGAAGGAATTAGATCAGAAAGTGATAGGAATTGAGGAACTGAACCGTAACAAGCGCAGTCCGGACTGCGGATACGCAGGGTAGAGTGGGCTCTATCGGGGTCAGATCGGTGAACTTTACGGACTGTAACCGGTCTGGCCATGAGGCTGGGCGTAATGTCTAGGGAAACTGCACAGACCGGACGCGAATGCTGAGGACCAGATCTGATTGATTGATTATGATCCGGACAAATTACCGAAGATCATCAAATGGATTAAAAAAATAATAAATTGTATTTGCCTGACCTAATCAACTAGCCCAACGAACCTCACTTGGTCCCTATCTCTCGGTTGGGATTTCAGCCTGACAGCTTTGTCTGCCCCCTGTGCACTGCCTTATCTCCCTTCAAGGACAAACCATAGAACTGAACTCGAAAACATCTGAAGTTATGGCTAACATTCTCACACAACACAATCTCAGACTCACTCGCACCATACACAACCTACCCGATCCCACCCCCCCCTCCAACCGTCTGCCTGTTTATCTATCTCCTCTCCCACTCCATACAAAAAATCCCATCACGTGACCACGTGTACTGTGTCATGTTTATGTTTATGTTTATGTTTTGTTGTGTTTGCTATGTAATGCTTGCTAAATTGCATTCTTGTATTTCTGGAGAGCGTAGGGCGGCGCCTGAATAATCGGCTGCGGCCCGGAGGCTTGCTCCAAACTTCATTTCGTTATACTGTACTTGTACATGTGTAATGACGAATAAACTTCAACTTCAACTTCAACAAATCTCCATCAACTGCAAGATGCTATCCTATCAATATGGGCCAACATTTCTAAAGAATGCTTTCAGCACCTTGTTGGATCAATGCCACGTAGAATTAAGGCAGTTCTGAAGGCGAAAGAGGGTCAAACACAGTATTAGTATGGTGTTCCTAATACTCCTTTAGGTGAGTGTACGTTGTACAGTGAGAGAGGTTCAAAGACGGTGATAATTTTCTGAAAGTGTCAGAAATTTAGCATGATCATCTCACAGTGTGTTTGCTGTTATGACCAACGATTACTGATTACATGCAATATGAAATGGAGTATTGATCAACACAACATGGCGCTAAAACTTAAAACTACTTACCTCAAGCTCCATTTGCAAAATTGGCATGCCATGTTGGCCTCTTTTCCCTAGCCTATTCTCCTCTTTCGTCTCCTCCTCTCTTTTTTTTTTTTCCAGCGCATTTTAAAAACCACAATGGCCAAAGTGTGATTCGTCTTGCTCTATTTGTTTAGCTCTAGAGCATGCTGATGATGTTTTATTCTTCTATACTAACTTGCATCGTAGCCTATGATTCAATAGGTGTCATAATCGTACAGTCTACATACATGTTGTACTCAGTTTATTAGGTCCATGTCGTACAGTGTGATTTGTAATGATATTATAGGATTGCACAGTCTGTAGTAGGCATAAGAAAATTAAACATACCACTTGTGAAAAAGAAGTGCACTTAACTGAATGCACTTGTAGTTTACTTAATTTCGTAAAAGTATGTTGGGTAACACTTTACCTAAAGCCTATAATGCATTATAAAGGTATTCATAATATACACCGATCAGGCATAACATTATGACTGGTGAAGTGAATAACACTGATTATCTCTTCATCACGACACCTGTAAGTGGGTAGGATATATTAGGCAGCAAGTAAACATTTTGTTCTCACAGCTGATGTGTTAGAAGCAGGAAAAATGGGCAAGCGTAAGGATTTGAGCGAGTTTGACAAGGGCCAAATTGTGATGGCTAGACGACTGGGTCAGAGCATCTCCAAAACTGCAGCTCTTGTGGGGTGTTCCTGGTCTGCAGTGGTCAGTATCTATCAAAAGTGGTCCAAGGAAGGAACAGTGGTGAACTGGCGACAGGGTCATGGGCGGCCAAGGCTCATTGATGCATGTGGGGAGAGAAGGTTGGCCCGTGTGGTCCAATCAAACAGACGAGCTACTGTAGCTCAAATTGCTCAAGAAGTTAATGCTGGTTCTGATAGAAAGGTGTCAGAATACACAGTGCATCGTAGTTGTTTTGCGAATGGGGCTGCATAGCCACAGACCAGTCATGCTGACCCCTGTCCACCGCCGAAAGCGCATGTGAGCATCAGAACTGGAGCACGGAGCAATGGAAGAAGGTGGCCTGGTCTGATGAATCATGTTTTCTTTTACATCACGTGGATGGCCGTGTGCGTGTGTGTCACTTACCTGGGAAACACATGGCACCAGGATGCACTATGGGAAGAATGCAAGCCGACGGAGGCAGTGTGATGCTTTGGGCAATGTTCTGCTGGGAAACCTTGGGTCCTGCCATCCATGTGGATGTTACTTTGACACGTACCACCTACCTAAGCATTGTTGCAGACCATGGAAATGGTATTCCCTGGTGGCTGTGGCCTCTTTCAGCAGGACAATGTGCCCTGCCACAAAGCAAAAATAGTTCAGGAATGGTTTGAGGAGCACAACAATGAGTTTTTGAAGTATTGACTTGGTCTCCAAATTATCCAGATCTCAATCCAATCGAGCATCTGTGGGATGTGCTGAACAAACAAGTTCGATCCATGGAGGCCCCACCTCGCAACTTACAGGACTTAAAGGATCTGCTGCTAACATCTTGGTGCCAGATACCACAGCACACCTTCAGGGGTCTAGTGGAGTTCATGCCTTGACGGGTCAGGGGGACCAACACAATATTAGGAAGCTGAAATTGATTGTTTGTCATGTGTTTTAATTCATGTGCATTACACTTTCTAAAGGTGTGCTCAGTGAATAGATAAGTACCTTGTTACAGTTTAATGTATTGCTGTGGTTACAATTATTCATGGGACCATACAGTGCATTACATGGCAATGTAATTTATAATGCCTATAATTTATAATTATAATTTTTTTTAACATTGAATTGCTAACCATACCACGGGACTGAAAATCAATTATTCCTTTCTGTAATTGTTTTAGAAAGGATCTGAAAAAAAGGTTATAGAATGTAATATAAACAAGGGAAAAGAATAGATGGTTGTATGATTTGCATGTAAAAAACAAAGCAGCAAAAATGTTACCACAAGCTTGTCTAAATATAGTGAAAGCATTTTATTAAAATGAAGCCCAGAAGGGGCTGCTTTTCCCAAGGGAGTGAGTCCGTACTGAAGAGGAACACTTCCATAACGTGTATCAAGAAATTGTTTACCCACATTTTATCACTGTCACTTGGCAACAGTGTGCTACAATACATTATTGATCTATTGTTCTGTTGCATTGTGTGTATTACTGATGTTGCATCCTAGAGACCTTCTGAAACACATCTTATCCAGTTTGTATGTTGTATTGTGTTCATTTTAACTTTCATGTAACCAAATGAGAGTCCATTTCTCATGTCTGTTGAATTTATTTGACAAGTAGAAATGGATTTTGTAAATGGTTCCGCATGAAGCAAAGGATTATACCTGATACTGCTATTGAACTAGGCATTCACATACTTATCAAATGATTTTAACTCGTTATGTTAATAATCCAATTGATTTATGGTCAAGAAGGCTGGATTACTGTGGGGAATTGTTCGATGCCACTTTGACAGTCAAATGATGGCAGAAAAATAATTGGTGGGAAGAAAATCCATTACAAGCTTTACTTATCTAAAACAAACTCCAGACTGAATAAATTGTGCACTCTTTCCCAATTATACACTACCTAAAATGCAATGGATTGTACAGTAATTGAGAGCACTCTAAGACTCATAAATTATATAGTAATATTAATGCATCTTTACCTCCCTTAACTATGGCCTGCTTTGGAACATCAGAAATATTTACATGGTTGTAAAGGTTGTGAAAAAGAAGCACATTTTAGCATATACTTTTAAAAAAAAGTGCAAACTGAATGTTCCGGACACTTATGGATATTAATTGTAATTAAATGAAAATGCATATTAAATGCAACTGGCGGAACTTTTTTTGTAATTTCAAAATGTTGATGCCATTTCTATTAAAAACTTAAATGTCAAATGTAAATGCAATTGTTATTAAACATTTCCATGATGATATTGCAATTTAGTGCATTTAAAATATATTAACTTTGTGTAATATTGAATAGCACACTGCAGTTATCATGCTTATTTAGCCACAGCTTTGATCTGTTCACATCCCTGCTAAGTGATGCTAATAGACTTTGTTAGTCTTGTCATGAAATCAAACCCTTGTTCAAACTACATCTGATCTGTTGTGAAGCTCCAAGATTGCTTCTGACACAGGTCACCTCCTATCACTTCTACAATCGAGTGTGCCTTGTCATAAAATCATCTAATAAACCCAGCTAAACACCTGATGAAAGCTTTTGTAGTTATAATGCATTATGGGTATGCATATGAAGGCTTACATAAGTAGTGATTAAATAGTGTCTATACACTTGAGGATGTATTCAAAATACTGTTATACACTAAGGAGCGTCCATCAACTACCTGACACTCCTTCTATTAACAAACGCTGCGATATTGACAGCTATAGTATGAGTGTACTTTGCCCTCCAGTGGAGAATAGGATGTACGACACCAGTGTGCATCTAGCTATCTGGGCTGCTGGCTACATATTCTAATTTTAGTGCTATCTTGCTGTGCGATGCACTCTGCACGCCTCAGTCATACTTCGGCAGCCCGTGATTAGGCTTGAGTCATGAAATGGTAGAAATGTTCGCTAATGTTGCTGAAATGACTGATATCCACAATCGGTTTCTAAGCCTAGCACAGCTAATGACTGTGAGTGTATGTGTGCATTTGTGGATGTGTAGAAGCTCTTGGGCCCTCTCTCCATCTCTCTGGGGGGTTTAGAGTAATGGCGCACAGCAGTGGAATCTAATAGCAGCTGTGAAGAAATTAGCTGGGGTATATGGCCCCACATGCTGCCATAGTGATTTAATCTCACTTCAAAATCCACTGCTTTAAAGATTAAACAGGCATGGCGAAAAAAGATAGGGTATAAATAGGCAGTGCTAATCAGAGTCTGGGCTGATCTTAAAACAACATTGTGTCACAGATTTGACAGGATATCATTCTGCTTACATTTGCAGAATCATAGGCATTTATAGGATGAAATACTAGCACACTGCTTACACACAGTAATTAAAACCCTATTACACAGTATATTCTGCCAACAATTAATTTAAATAATATGGGAAATAGTATGCAATAAACATTTCAAACTGCAAGATTAATGTCACTAGGTTGTAACATTGGTAAACTGAATTGATTGTGTTGCTTTTTGCTGTTAATCTATTAAAATAATGAGTCGAGAAAAAGATTCTACAAAGCTACTGGACGAAGTGATTTCTTTAGTTTCAGAACATTTTCCCAATTTTACTATCTCCGATGTCCCAAAAACTTCTACCAAGAAACCACAAGTGAATCCTTGTCAATTGGTAAATTACAAGCCATAAATAGACTAATAGGTTATATCGTCTTGGGTGACTGGAAAATTATGTTTTCATTTGTAGGCAAGCATTTGACCACTACCAATTTTTGTGTGTTTTGGGTGCCACAAGGCTCGGTCTTAGGTTTTATATTGTTCTCTTTGAGCATGTTTCCCATATGAAATATTATGAGAAAACATGGAATTAACTTTCAGTATGCTGATGGCACTCAGATTTATAATTTTCCAAGCCAGTTGAGTGTATTAATGAAATTGGAAGGACTGGAAGACCAGTATTACTAAATTCTGACAAAACACTGTAGCCAGTGTAGCCTACAGTGTGCTCATCATAGTCGGTTCTCGGAATTTAATAGACGGTTCCCAGTTCAGTATATACTGCTGACTCGAGAATGGCTGCTATCTGATCCGATTTATAAACTGGAGTGGTTTATTGCAAACAAAAGCAGACATCACTAGGTTTTGGGATAATATTATTCCATCTCGAGTCAGAGCGTCGGACACATTTGAGAGACTATAATTCACTGATTGAGTGGTTTGTGGATCAGTGCTGACTTGGGACGCGAACTGTTTCAAACTGTTCAGTTCGATTTGGTATACTTATTCGACCAGTTCACTGAAAAGAACCTGAAAAGAAAACATTTACAAAACATGTAATGTAAACCCTGATATTCACTGAGAACAGCATAGCATCCTTGGTTAGGCCACAACCTGCACCTCAGCATGATGAATGTTTGGGCAGATGTTTGCACATCTGTGTATCGATGCATTTTTCTATGCATAATTCATTGCCTTATCATTAGTGTTTGGTAAATACAGTCTGATTTTCCCTGCTCTAGTGTGTTGTGTAAAGTGAAATTAAAGTCTCCAGAAGAGAACATGCTGGAACACAATCTGAAAATAATGAGAGTTGGCAGTACAGTCGATGCACAGGAATGACTGTCTGTGTTTTGAAAATGTATACAAAAGGGAAATAGGGTCTGTGTATGTGCCTCAAAGTGAAAAGATTATCATGTTCATGTCATGTGTTTTCACACAATAGAATGCATTTACTTTATAACTGATAGGATTTTTTTTAATGATAAAAACCCCTAAAATGAATGAGGTAATTTAATATCCTGTATCATTTTGGGCACCACAGACACATTGTTATCCATTTGGAAGAACCCTGGATCAAATTATACAACATAGAAACATCCATGTAAGGGCAGGCTTTAGAAAACAAAAGTGACTACAATTTTAAGAGAGTTTAGAGCTGAGAGTAAAAAAACTGAAAGAAATTTGAACTGAAAAAGATTTTATTTTAAATATTTTTAAAAAGATGACATGAATCTTTGAAGAAGCTAGTGAAAATGGCTTCCAAAACATTGAGATTATTGTTATTATACTTCATTCTAAAAGGTAGGTCTATTAGACATCTTTGTATTATACACATACAGTATAATTGCTCTGTTATTTCTTTTTTTTTTTTAAAGAAAATGTTTCTTTATGCACACTTTTTTTGCTGTCTGATCTTTTCTCATTGTTTCATCATTTTAAGCCATTTATTTTTTAACTGAATTATGAATCTCACTGAATATGTGGGCTTATCTATTCAAAAATAACCCACAGTCACTGCCATAAAGCTCTGGTCTCCTCCCGGACGGATGATTAAAATGCCGTGTCAGTATGAATACGAGACTCAAGGAAGTATCCAGCAGCTGTCCCTGCAGTGGAGAAGCCCCAGGAACCAGCTCCTCTGCCACCTGATCAAGCACAAAGCGTACAGCAACTGCACAGCTGGATACTCAGTGCACTACAACCCAGGGAATATTACTCTCATTATCGCTGAGGTGAGGCAGGAGGATTTTGGGAGGCACGTGTGTTCTGTGAGCAAGCTTCACGAGTTCTCAGACTTCAGCATTGAATTAAACCAGAAGGAAGGTGAGGATGGTGCATTAAATAAGGGGATTCACACTAATATCTTTTAATTGAAAAGTGATGTAATTGCTAGTAATAGATTGAATGCATGTGCCATATCAATTTCTGTACTAACTCACAACTTGAAATCAACTTGCAATATGTTTAGATCTCTCTGGTGAATTACCAAAAGGCAAGGTAGATCAGTCAGGTACTGTATGTAATTGTACTGAGTTCATTGATCATAGAGCTAATCAAATATTATGGATACATTTTTTTATGATGATTTTAGATTATTGATCGAATGCCTAACTATTTCCCCCACAGGTTCTGCAAAGGATCATTTCTTCCTTCTTGGCTGCAGTCTTTTTGTATCCATTTTTGGGTGATAAAGAATAATGATCATTAGTGGTCCATGACTTATGTTTAACACTAGCAGATGCCATATATTCTGGGATACCTTATACTGTATATCCCAAAAATAATACGTCACTGTTTTTATTGTTATTTTTTCATAACAGCACCACTGGATGGCAGTATACTCATGAATATGAATAAACACAATTTTGAAGATATGAGGCATGAAGTTCTTGAAGATTGATGTTTAAATAACATTACTTAACTTTTTTGTTATTGTTAAAGATACAGTAAAAGTGCAAAATTAAGAATAAAAAATGTACATATTAATCCATGTGTAATTTAATGTATAAGGTTTTTTATACATTAATAAATATATGAACTAATATATATAATATAACTATATCAGTGTTATTCACTATTCACTTCACCTGTCAGTGGTCATAATGTTATGCCTGATCGGTGTATATACATGTTCCGTAAGTGATGGACTCCACTAGACCCCTGAAGGTGTGCTGTGGTGTCTGGCACCAAGATGTTAGCAGCAGATCCTTTAAGTCCTGTAAGTTGCGAGGTGGGGCCTCCATGGATTGGACTTGTTTGTTCAGCACATCCCACAGATGCTCAATTGGATTGAGATCTGGGGAATTTGGAGACCAAGTCAACCCCTCAAACTCATTGTGTTCCTCAAACCATTTCTGAACCATTTTTGCTTTGTGGCAGGGTGCATTATTCTGCTGAAAGAGCCACAGCCACCAGGGAATACCGTTTCCATGAAAGGGTGTACATGGTCTGCAACAATGCTTTGGTAGGTGGTACGTGTCAAAGTAACATCCACATGGATGGCGCGACCCAAGGTTTCCCAGCAGAACATTGCTCAAAGCATCACACTGTCTCCGTCTGCTTGCCTTCTTCCCATAGTGCATCCTGGTGCCATGTGTTCCCCAGGTAAGCGACGCACCCGGCCATCCACGTGATGTAAAAGAAAGCATGATTCAACTGATCAGGCCACCTTCTTCCATTGCTCCGTGGTCCAGTTCTGATGCTCACATGCCCACTGTTGGCACTTGTGCACTGTTGGTGGACAGGGGTCAGCATGGGAACCCTGACTGGTCTGTGGCTATGCAGCCCCGTACGCAACAAACTGCGATGTACTGTGTATTCTGACACCTTTCTATCAGAACCAGCATTAACTTCTTGAGCAATTTGAGCTACAGTAGCTCGTCTGTTTGATTGGACCACACGGGCCAACCTTCTCTCCCCACATGCATCAATGAGCCTTGGCCGCCCATGATCCTGTCGCCGGTTCACCACTGTTCCTTCCTTGGACCACTTTTGATAGATACTGACCACTGCAGACCGGGAACACCCCACAAGAGCTACAGTTTTGGAGATGCTCTGACCCAGTCGTCGAGCCATCACAATTTGGCCCTTGTTAAACTCGCTCAAATCCTTACGCTTGCCCATTTTTCCTGCTTCTAACACATCAACTTTGAGAACAAAATGTTCACTTGCTGCCTAATATATCCTACCCACTAACAGGTGCTGAGATAAAGAGATAATCAGTGTTATTCACTTCACCTATATGTGGAATGAAACTTGAATATATGGAATGAAAATCTTAATATATGGAGTGTGTAGCTTTTCATTTAAAAAAAACAAACAAAAAAAAACATGTAGGAGGACACATCATGGCCATATTCCAGGATGACAATGTCAAGAATCATCAGGCTCAAATTGTGAAAGAATGGTTGGGAGGGAGCATGAAGAATCATTTTCACACATGAATCGGCACCTTTGAGTCCAGAACCTCAAATTCTTTGAAAGTCTTTGGGATGTGCTGAAGGAGACTCGACAGAGTGCTGGACTCTTGTATTGTCAATACCTCTTAATAGAAGAGACCTCTTGATGGAAATAAATGTTGTGATGTTGTTTCAACATCAAGAGGTGCATCCATTTTTGGTCAAGATCTTGTGGTTATTTAAAAAATGAAAAGCTACATACTCCATCAGATAGGGTTCGAAGAACTGATGCCAAACATATAACATGTCAGAAACACAATAATCACTGCAATTATGATCCAATCATAGTCTCTTAAGCATTTGCCTATTTAAATCCAAACATCGACTTTTTTGGCCAGGCAGTGTATTAAATGAAAACCGATGTCATCAAAGTGCCATCTTGTGTTTTTCACTTGTTTTTGTTCAGATGTTGAACTATGAGTGAGTCAGCACGAAATCTAGTAGCAACTATTTTAAGTAATAACGGATTAATATAACATGAATATTTTGTTCCCATAATGTAGAGTTTACTGGTAAACTCTACATTATGGGGTAAACTCTACATTTGGGGACAAAATATTCATGAGTTTAAACATAGTGGTTATAATCTAAAATAAATAGCTTATAATGTAAAAATACATATACAAATACATTACATATGGTTATCCATATATCGGAAATTGCAAATAAAGTAGAAACTATTTCTATACAATCAATATCTATCGAAATCTATAGGTGTACCAAATGTTTAATTGATTAACCATTAAGATCAGTTTGATTAAATAATAGATTAAATTGAATGAGAAGAGATGCAAATCAAAAGATTGATAGTAAGAACTTTATGAAAGGCAGTTACTGTGAATGAAACATTTATATAGATGAAAAAGTTATTTTGTTTAGTGAAAAGGATACTTTGTGGTTTTGTGTATTGTAGTACTAACACAATTGAAAATATGCTGAAATGTTTGAAAAGAGTGCACTTTTGATGATCTGCTGTGATATTAGCTACGTGTTTTGAAAATGTACACCTTACTGTAAAAAACTGTAATATAAGTTTCATTCCATATATTCACATTTCCTTCCATATATTCAGACTCTCATTCAATAAATATACTGTAAGTTGCATTCCATATATTCCAGTTTCATATATACAGACATTCATTCCATATATTCACGTTTCCTTCAATGTATTCAAGTTTCATTCCATATATCCAGACTCTCATTCAATAAATATAAGTTGCATTGCATATATTCAGATTTTCATTCAACATATTCAAATTTCATTCCATATATTGAGAATTTCATTCCATATATTCAAGTTTCATTCAACATATAAAATCCTTATATATATATATATATATACACATATACACATTTCTCACAATTAATCTTTTATTCAATACTTTTTGCAACCTCTTTTTGCCAAGATAACAGCTCTGAGTCTTCTTCTACAAACCCGATTCCAAAAAAGTTGGGACACTGTACAAATTGTGAATAAAAACAGATGATGTGGAAATTTCAAATTTCAATATTTTATTCAGAATACAACATAGATGACATATCAAATGTTTAAACTGAGAAAATGTATTATTTTAAGGGAAAAATAAGTTGATTTTAATTTTCATGGCATCAACACATCTCAAAAAAGTTGGGACAAGGCCATGTTTACCACTGTGTGGCATCCCCTCTTCTTTTTATAACAGAACTTTTTATAAAATGCAAGGTCTTCCCTGAAAGAGACGACATCTGGATGGGAGCATATGTTGCTCTAGAACTTGGATATACCTTTCAGCATTGATGGTGCCTTTCCAGATGTGTAAGCTGCCCATGCCACACGCACTCATGCAACCCCATACCATCAGAGATGCAGGCTTCTGAACTGAGCGCTAATAACAACTTGGGTTGTCCTTGTCCTCTTTAGTCCGGATGACATGGCGTCCCAGTTTTCCAAAAAGAACTTCAAATTTTGATTCGTCTGACCACAGAACAGTTTTCCACTTTACCACAGTCCATTTTAAATGAGCCTTGGCCCAGAGAAAACGCCTGCGCTTCTGGATCATGTTTAGATATGGCTTCTTTTTTGACCTATAGAGTTTTAGCCGGCAACGGCGAATGGCACGGTGGATTGTGTTCACCGACAATGTTTTCTGGAAGTATTCCTGAGCCCATGTTGTGATTTCCATTACAGTAGCATTCCTGTATGTGATGCAGTGCCGTCTAAGGGCCCGAAGATCACGGGCATCCAGTAGGGTTTTCTCTGATATCCAAAACTCATCAGGCATTATAGAAGAAGACTCAGAGCTGTTATCTTGGCAAAAAGAGGTTGCAAAATGTATTGAATAAAATATTAATTGTGAGAAATGTGTATTAGAGAAAAACATTTATTTCATAATAAGATTTTCCCCATTTAAAATTCTTATTCTCCAATGAAAGGTTAGAATTTTATAAATTTTTAAAACAAAAGATAAGAAGGATTAACAATGCAGATTTATTTTTACAGCCTTCTTTGGTCATATTTACCAAGGGTATGAATAATTTTGAGCATGACTGTATATATATATATATATATATATATATATATATATATATATATATATATATATATATATATATATATATATATATATATTTAATATTTTAGTTTTGGACATTTACTGTATAGATCAAAATATGTGAAAAACACCTGAATACTGAAAATTGACTTCATATTAACAGTACATTGGGCCCTATTTTTATGGACTAGAGTGTAATTTGTTTATTTTGAGATTAGCATGGGTGTAGGTTCTTTAAGTTCTTTCAGACCTAAAAAAAAATCACTGTGCTTTGCACATAATATCTGTCACTAATTCAAAATGCACAGTGTTTATGCATGTGCATTTTAATAGAGGTGTGCAATGCCAAATCAGCATAATAAATATAAACACAAAGGTTTTAAAATACAGAGTGACATATGGTTTACCAAGTTATTTGCCTTTTTAATGTTTGATTGATACTTCTTTGTGGCAAGGGGGGCGTGGTGGGGAACCGGATAAAAACTGGTGGAAAACAGGGAGCGGGGGGAGAGGGAGCAGCTGGGTGTTTGTGCGGGGACCTGAGCAGTACATGGACAGTACACTGAAGCCTTTTTGAGAAGAATTGAATGTTTGAGTTGAAAGCATAGTCAGTGCCCGTTTTGTTGCTTGAACAAAGAGTTTTAATAAAAGCACGAGACCCAGCTTAGCCGACCCTGTCTCCTTCCTTCATTTACAAAGACTGAACCATCACATTCTTTAATCAAAATTAATCTAGGATGTGATGAAATGACACTTCCAGAATGAGCATTCATTAAGCATTGAACATTCAGCATTCATCTTTACAGACACATTGGCTTGTATCCATTATAGGGGCCTGTGACATGAGCTCGCATGAAAGAGTGTCAGCATATAAACATGGCTGTATGTCTGCCTGAAGGATTCTGGTCTGACATGCCTGCCACCTTCTCAATGACAATTCAGCCTTAGAGTGTTTAATGCTCAACTTGCTATTTTAGTCATACAACGTATTGTAAGGACACAAATAGCTGGAAACAATGACAGTTATGTACATACATAAAGATGCTGTGGTAACAAATTCATTGTTAGAAATTTGTTGTGGCAAAATATATTAAGTTATTAAGTATCTTAAATTATATATTTAAAAATGTATAAAAGAGGTACTTGTATAAGAAAAAAATGCGACTCTCACTTAAAGTGCACCAGTGGTTGTACAAGTGTAATTGGAATCAAGCATGTAATTTGAGAGTCTGCATGCATAAGACATTAACTTTATTCATTTTAACAGCATAAAATAACACATTAGGCTGTGACCTATTAAGGCTAGTATAAATGTTTTAACTGTAGTGGTGCCATGGCACACTTATTATGCTGTTTTTAACTTTCTATTCATCAAAGAATCCTGCAAAATGTATCACTTTCTACAACAATATTATTGTTTTCAACAATACTAATGTTACTTGAGCAGTAAATCAGTATATTAGAATGATATCTGAAGGATCTTGGATTAATGGATGCTGAAAATTCAATAATGGATGCTGGATTAATTATTTTATAAATTTTTATACCACAAAAGGTAAGAAAGTATAATTTCACATCAGATTTATAATATGATTTGCGCTCATGGTAGTGGATGTTAAATGACAGAACTGGTAACATCTGAATCATCAGGTTCTCTCTTTCAATTTGTTATATAACATATACACAAGCTGTTCATTTACATCAAAACCCAACTAGAAATATCTTATTTGACCAGACAGGGAGGGTTTTAACACTTTCCATTTTAACTGTTGAAACCACAAAGGGTGCACAGAAGAGGACAGTGTATACAGCCTGATTTCACACAACTGTGAGAGTGACTAACACACACCCACACTGTCTGTTGTGTTTTGAGTTGTTGGATTAAGTTTTATATATTTGTTTCCAAATTTAATTGGCTCTGTTTAATTAAAATGTTTCATATTTGTTCCCCTTTTTAAAATAAAATGTTTAAAATGAAATGAGGGTGGTCATAGGATTGCATAATAATTTTTAAGTAAATGTTATCACCACATTAAATACACGGTATCCACATCTTTTAAAATTTTTAAATTGGGTTTAGAACACATCTGGTAGTGGTAAAGGTTGTAATAACAGCAATTTTTGTACATTTATTTACAAAGTTTAGGCATAAGCTGTAGATTCCCTTGTATAAAAATAAAAAAAAGAAGCAGAAGAAGTAGTAGCAGTATAGGCTACACTTTAGCATACTTTTAAAAAAGAGTGCTTATTACAGAAACAATACTGATACTGAACTTAATGCATTGTTTTCAGGCACATAAGTGCATGTTATTCACAATGAAATTAAAATGTATTATAGTTTACATTTATATTAAATGCAATTATTTGAATTTAAGAGGGTTTTTTTGACTCAATTATGTAGAACTGTGTGCTTCCGTAACAGAAGACCGGACCCAACTGACTGACAACACGATGAGCTCGTTGGATCCGTTTCAGGACAGTGTTGATGTTCTTCATCAGACTCTCACCGCCACGACAGCCTCTACCACCACTTCCGTCACTACCACCTTCACTTGTTCACTGACCGTGGTTGCTAGTCCCATGGCCAAACCAGCGCCCTTCTCTGGATTGGCGGAGGAATGCAACAGATTTATTCTCCAGTGTTTGTTGGCCTCGGAGATGCAGCTGCATCTCTATACCATCGACCGGGAGAAGATTGCTTATATAATTTCTCTGCTGATGGGGCGAGTGCTCCAATGGGCTGAAACCATTTGGGCCCAGGCTGGTACAGTGACTCAATCCCTAGATAATTTTATCTCCCATTTTTGCGAGGTATTTGGCAAGCCTCTGGGAGATGCCTCTGTGAGTAAAGAACTGTATCATATCAGTCAAGGAAGAATGTCAGTGAATGAATATGCCCTTAAATTTAGAACTCTCGCTGCAGCTAGTGGCTGGAATGAGCACTCGCTCCTCACCACCTACCGACAGGGACTTCTCGCGACAGCTGAATCTTGCGGCATATGAAGATTCCCTCGGTCTAGAATGATTAATTCAGCTATCCATCAGAATTGCCATCCGAATGCAATCATGTCTCGAAGAACACCAAGGTCAACCATCCCCTTACTTCCTCCGCCAGCCAGAGTTCGACAGCACTCCAGGACCTGGGCCCAAACCCATGCAGTTAGACTCAACCAGATTTACCCTTGCTGAGTGGCAGATTGGGCTGACCCAGGGACTCTGTCTCTACTCTGGTACTGGTGGACATGATATTTCCATGTGTCCAATTCGACCTCCACATCCTATGGTGAGTGCTCTCCATCCATTCACTACCATAGTCACACTTACTGCCTCTGGTGTGTCTATTGCAGTCCATGCCCTCATCAATTCTGGGTCAGCTGGGAACTTCATCTCCAGAGCTTGAGGAATGAGGAAGCCCTCCATCTCCTGATTCTGGAGAATTCCACCTCTGAAATTATTCTAGGGCATCCGTGGTTAGTGCAGCATGATCGCATCATCTCTTAGAGGACCAGAGAAGTCCTGAAGTGGGGCAGAAGATGTTTCCCAGGTTGTTTTCCACATACCGTAATTCCTCCAATAAAAACCTGTAGTCAGTTAAATGCCGGGCCTCTGATAGTGGCCGGAGGCATGGTCATCAACAAATAAAGGCCGGTCTTAAATTAAGGCCAGGGGAAAATTAGTGTGGATAATCTCCTAAGTGCCTTTCATTTAATGTGCATTCAAGTTCATCATAATGTACAGATGCCAATAGATGGCAATAACTACATTGTACATTGATGTAACATGGGTCTCATTTAGTTCTAGTGACAAACCTTTCAACAGCTTTATTGAAAATGAACTTGAGGACAATGGCACCCAGACGAAAATTTTATTTAAGATTTAAACAAAGAGTTTTAAAGTATGCGGAGGAAACTCAGAGAAAAGCTCAGAGACATTTCGACATTGACCCCAGGAGAATCCAATACTGGAAGAAACAGAAGGATGAGCTGACAAGATTAGCCGACAAGCAGAGCACGGCTAGCTGGAGGCGAGAGGGACAAAAGTTAGCTAGAAACAAAACTGCCAGAGTGGATCTACTCCATGCGGGACAAACACAAACGAGTATCAAGAAAAATGATACAAAATAAAGCGTTGGAGATCTGCAATTCCGTGAGTGATGGAGGAGATTTGTTTGTGGCTAGCAGGGGTTGGCTACAAAGATTTCTACAGCACAATGGTTTCTCACTTTGACGTCGCACCACCATGGCCCAGAAAGACCCAGATCTACTAACTGAGAAACTTGTTTCGTATGTTGACTATGTTAGCAAGGCTGCCAGTTCTAAAAAGATTATAGAGGTGATGCAGCAGCAGATCTCCAGTGCAGTAATCGCCACTTCTGTGAATGGCTGGATGAATGACTCTCTCACGGCAGACTGGCTGAAATGTGTGGTGGGAAAATTCAACTTCACCCCGCGGCTGCTGGTGTGGGACTCATACCGCTGCCACATCAGTGTCGCCACCATAGAGGAACTAAAATGTGGCTACAATATCACAACAGCAGTGATCCCGGGAGGCTGCACTAAATATATCTAAGCCCCCGATGTGATGTGGAACCAACCCTTCAAGGCGAGCCTGTATAATGCCTACGATCAGTGGATGGCAGGGGATGCAGATAAGGAGTATACAGCTGGAGGTAACTTAAAAGCCCCCGACGCCTGCTTGTGGACTGGGTGCTCGACGCCTGGAACAAACTGGACGTGGATATGATCAAAAAGTCTTTCAAAGTTTGTGGACTGTCTGTGAAAACTGACGGGAGCGAAGATGACCTCATCCTCTGCTTCAGGGAGGGACAGCCTTGCGCCGCTGGACGGGAGGCGCTCGATCAGGTCTGACAGCAGGGCTGGGAGAACCGGTATGAAGCACCTCAGGAGGAGGAAGATGAAGAGGAGCTGTTTAACAATGAACTTGTAGTTCTTGATGATGGTGAGGATGGGGATTTTGAGGAGGAGGACTGACCAGCAAATATTGTCACGGGTAATTACACCGTTTAATTTATCATGGTAAGCTGCGATAATGTTATTTTTAAGAATTTTGTTCGGATTTTGCTTGCAGCCGAATGATATTAGATACCGGCTGTTGACTGTGCTGTCAGGAATGTCTTTTGGCCTTAATGTTACGGTATCCTGAGTAGCGTTACTTCAGATTTGTTGTTGTTGTTATGTTTTGAGACTGGATGACATGATGTGACATACCGTATGCTTACTACACACGTGTAATTTAGCATAACTAATGTGTAGCTCTGAGGAAACAGAATTTTTTTTTTTTTTTTTCACGTTCATGTTGGTTACATAGCTACCATCTGTAACGTTAATCAGATACTGGTGTGTTGCAAACCAGCAATGTGTTTTACATAGCTACCGTATGCTCTTATTGTAATCTACCAGAAATTTTACCAGCAATAAAAATAATAAATAAAATAAAAACTTGTTAGTACCTGTATTTGAAATAAACATTTTACATTTTTCAAACTGACACAATGGTGGTTACCGATTAGGCTACTGTAATTCTGACCCAAATTGCTTTGTCACCCTTCTGGCTGTTGTTGTAAATGGTGATATTTTTGCAAATGTTTCTTAAAAAAATCAATGATATCTGTCCACTGGAACACCATCGCTTTTAATTTAAAATGGTTTATTTAAAACAATTATTTTTCAAACAGATGGAATTAGAAATACAGGCCTGTCTCTAACAAAAGCCTGCTTCAAATAAAAGCTTGTTACCTTCTGCAGTTCAGGTAAATCGAATTACGGTATTCCACATCCGATTCCAATCCAGAAGGAAATTCTACCAGTCAACTCCACCACCATCGAGAGTCCAGTAGAAAAGCAGTCAGTTGACATTCCACCTTGTTATGCCCCCTTCAGTGACACATTTTGACCCAAGAGAGCATCTCTGCTGCCTCCACATCGGCCATGGGACTGTGTCATTGATCTGATTACGGGTGAGCCAGTGCCCTGTGGAAAGTTTTATTCCCTTTCACTACCGGAACAGAAGGCCATGGAGGAGTATATTGAAGAAGCATTACAACAAGGCTATATCTGCCCTTCTACGTCCGCTGCTGTGAGTTTCTTCTTCGTGGCAAAGAAGGACGGAGGCTTACGCCCTTGTTTTGATTATCAGGCTTAAATAAACAGTTAAGTTTCGATATCCACTTCCCCTCATCCCAGCGGCTCTCGAACATCTCCGCGGTGCCAACGTTTTCACTAAGTTGGACATCTGCAAAGCGTATAACCTCATCCGGATACGTGAGGGGGACGAGTGGAATACAGCTTTTGTGACTCCTACAGGCCACTATGAGTATTCCGTCATGCCCTATGGAGCCCTACCAGACTCCATCCATGTGCCTTCTTTTCAAAGAAACTCAGCACAGCAGAAGTCAAGTCAAGTCACCTTTATTTATATAGCACTTTTTATAATACCAATTGTTTCAAAGGAGCTTCACAGTGTTAACAAGAAAATATTGCAACAGAATTTGATTCGGCTGTACAGCCGCTCTGGTGAAAACGGTGATGTTATCTGGCTAATTTTAATTATCATATAGTGTCAATGCGGGCAGATCAGTAATATAGTTGAAATTTAAGTGTTACCAACTGAGCAAGCCAAAAGCCAAAGGCAACGGTGGCAAGGAACCAAAACTCCTTCAGGGCCAGAATGGAGAAAAAAAGCTTGGGAAAAACCAGGCTTAGTCGGGGTACCAGTTCTCCTCTGGCCGACGAACAAATAGTGTATGATTCTGGCACCATTACAGATCAGAAGTCATATTAGATAAATAGATATTCGTAAGATTATTCAAAAGATTGGAGTCATCATGCCGGAGACGGGTTTAATGAGGATGTCGTGTCGATGCGGCATTTACAGGGGGAGTTTATTTGACACGCTCTCTGCAGACATTTCAGGGATGCGTTGGTCATGTCCAGGCGCAGGTCCACCATCTGATCTGGATACGGCCCGGAACCGTCTGACTGCAGTAAACTTCGGAATAAACAGAGAGACTAACATTAGCGTAGATGCCATTCTTCTTATGATGTAACAAGTACATCAGGTGTTATGGGAAGTGTTCCCGGTTCCGGCTGACCTAGTGAATGCAGCCAATCATTTAACTGATTTGAATAATGTTCTATGTGTATGCCATAGTAAAGAGATGCGTTTTTAGTCTAGATTTAAACTGACAGAGTGTGTCTGCTTCCCGAACAATGCTAGGAACTACTGTTCCAGAGTTTAGGTGCTAAATAGGAAAAGGATCGACCGCCTGCAGTTGATTTTGATATTCTAGGGATTATCAACTGGCCAGAGTTTTGTGATCGCAATAGACGTTAAGGAGTATAATGTGTTAAGAGCTCACTCAAGTATGGTCAAACTTCCTGGTTCTAGTAAGAACTCGAGCTGCTGCGTTTTGGACCATTGGTAACCGGGAGCTCCTTGCCATCAAACTAGCCCTAGAGGAGTGAAGAAGAACGAAGAACCAGAGCCCATCCTGCCAAAGGGATTAATCATGAGCCCCATCCAGTGGTCAATAGATTCGGTCATCTACTCCAATGTCTCCACCGCCGCTCCACCGGGCTGCCCACCAGACCTCCAGTATGTCACCTGAACACAACGTACACCTCTCATCCTATCTGCACATTCATCTCTGGGCACTGGCCACCCAGGGGCCAATAGCACCCTCTAGCTGCTAAAAGATCGCTTCTGGTGGCCCAACATGGCCCGGGATGTGATAAGGTTCGTTCAAGGATGCGCAGACTGTGCCATTGCAAAGAACCGTCGCCATCGACCATCTGGCAAACTCCATGTGCTGCCCGCTCCCAACCGACCATGGTCACACCTAGGAGTGGACTTCATGACAGATCTTCCGCCCTCAGATGGTAATACTTGCATTTTGGTAGCCAATTATCAATCTTTTTATTTTTTATCTTGCCGTCTTCTCCCTCTCAAAGGGCTATCAACAGCAATAGAATGTAACAGATCTGCCAGGTTCCTGCAAAAGCCACTCACAATGCACTCCCTCTCCTGAATAATAATCTCACACACCTGCACCTCGTCTGCACCATCATCAGCACAACTATTTAAGCACACAACTATTTCAGCACACACCTCACCCCAGTCATTTGTCCGGTCTTGTTTGTATGAAGTGGACACTTACCTTGTTTCTCCCTACGATTGCCAACGATTACCTCCATTTTGCAACCTGAGTTTCCCTCTAGTGCCTTCACAGGAGAATCACATCTCCTGTGAGTTCCCGTGTATCTCAGCTCTGAAGTAGATCATCGAGGTGTGTGTGCATCTGACTGCTTCCCGACTCATCCACACTCTTCCAAGTCTGTAAGATCCAGTATATTGGATTACCCATCACTTCCTCACCATCGAAGATTCCTATGCTCTGACTGCTTTCCTGATTGAAACCTCTTAGCTTGATTGTTGTCAATAAATCACCTTTACACTACATTTCTCTGTCTCTGAAGGTGCTCCTGTAACATGCATCTTTATGTCATTTCAATAATTACGTCTATTGTCTTTGATTTAAGTGTACTGCTGAACGTACTGACAAATAGTTATGGTAATATACTATGACTGTATGTCATGTATTTCAATATATTTGTAATTACTTAGTTGCAATTTACAAACCCGATTCCAAAAAAGTTGGGACACTGTACAAATTGTGAATAAAAAAGGAATGCAATAATTTACAAATCTCATAAACTTATATTTTATTCACAATAGAATACAGATAACATATCAAATGTTGAAAGTGAGACATTTTGAAATGTCATGCCAAATATTGGCTCATTTTGGATTTTATGAGAGCTACACATTCCAAAAAAGTTGGGAGACTGGAAAAGTTAAATGTACATATAAGGAACAGCTGGAGGACCAATTTGCAACTTATTAGGTCAATTGGCAACATGATTGGGTATAAAAAGAGCCTCTCAGAGTGGCAGTGTCTCTCAGAAGTCAAGATGGGTAGAGGATCACCAATTCCCCCAATGCTGCGGCCAAAAATAGTGGAGCAATATCAGAAAGGAGTTTCTCAGAGAAAAATTGCAAAGAGTTTGAAGTTATCATCATCTACAGTGCATAATATCATCCAAAGATTCAGAGAATCTGGAACAATCTCTGTGCATAAGGGGCAAGGCCGGAAAACCATACTGGATGCCCGTGATCTTCGGGCCCTTAGACGGCACTGCATCACATACAGGAATGCTACTGTAATGGAAATCACAACATGGGCTCAGGAATACTTCCAGAAAACATTGTCGGTGAACACAATCCACCATGCCATTCGCCGTTGCCGGCTAAAACTCTATAGGTCAAAAAAGAAGCCATATCTGAACATGATCCAGAAGCGCAGGCGTTTTCTCTGGGCCAAGGCTCATTTAAAATGGACTGTGGCAAAGTGGAAAACTGTTCTGTGGTCAGACGAATCAAAGTTTGAAGTTCTTTTTGGAAAACTGGGAAACCATATGGCCACCAAATGGCCAGCCTGCAGTCCAGATCTTTCACCTATAGAAAACATTTGGCGCATCATAAAGAGGAAGATGCGACAAAGAAGACCTAAGACAGTTGAGCAACTAGAAGCCTGTATTAGACAAGAATGGGACAACATTCCTATTCCTAAACTTGAGCAACTTGTCTCCTCAGTCCCCAGACGTTTGCAGACTGTTATAAAAAGAAGAGGGGATGCCACATAGTGGGAAACATGGCCTTGTCCCAACTTTTTTGATCTGTGTTGATGCCATGAAATTTAAACTCAATTTATTTTTCCTTTTTTACATTTTCTCAGTTTAAACATTTGATATGTCATCTATGTAGTATTCTGAATAAAATATTGAAATTTGAAACTTCCACATCATTGTATTCTGTTTTTATTCACAATTTATACAGTGTCCCAACTTTTTTGGAATCGGGTTTGTAGTACATTTAAAATATATTAACTTTAAATGTAATATTGAATAACACAATACAGTTAAAGTATGTGTGCTTTAAGTCAACACATAAAAATAAGTGTACTTCTTTAAAGCACTCGAGATTATTAAACAATGAAAATATATATATATATATATATATATATATATATATATATATATATATATATATATATATATATATATATATATATATATATATATATATATATATATATATATATATATATATATATATATATATATATATATATATATATATATATATATATATAATATATATATTATATATTATATATATGTGTGTGTGTTAAGCGACCATCACAATAAGCAGACAGTATTTTTAAGAATTAAATAATAATAATAATAATAATAATAATAATAATAATAATAATAATTTGATATTAGAAATATTTAATCCATAACAATCGGAACGAAAGCTCAGATGAAGAAAGGCGTGCGATAAATGCTTACATGTGATGGGAATATATCACGCGCTCTTATTGGTCAATTTAGCTGAAGCGCTCATCATCTAGACAACCAGAGCACACACACAGAGAGAGAGAGAGAGAGAGAGAGAGAGAGAGAGAGAGAGAGAGAGAGAGAGAGAGAGAGAGAGAGAGAGCGCGCGCGCTGAAAGAGAGAGACAACATCTTTACCGATATATTCTTCAACCATAGTCTAACTGGACAACAAATCTCAAACTACTCAAACCTGTCATCTCAAATCGCTATGGATTGTCGAAACGTAAGTGGAGTCCGTGTTTATGTTTGTACAGCTTCAAAAAAACAAACAAAAAAACTTATGAATTAGCCTACGCATTTGAAAGAATTTGGATATTTTTGTTATTTATTAACAGACTGAATGGAAGTGTTATATTACAAATGTTGCTATATTAGAGACATTTTCAAAAGGTCTGTTGTTTAAAAATATAAACATTTATGATTTCTCCACAGTAGGCTAAAGGTAAAATTGAACTTTAAATGTCGTGAGTTGTGTACGTAATCCAGCAAGAACTATACCAATTTAGTTGAGTTAATATATTAGGATTTACTGTATATTTTAGGATTTGCTGGACTCCAATTACATTAAAAAAATATTAATTTTGAAAATGAATTAAAAATCTGCATTATGATTACAGAGTCAGGTTAATCAGCTAAAACCAACCATTATCTAAGTGACTATTGACAACAGCAGGATTTGACAGAGAACCTGCTGTGGGTGGGTAGGTGTTTTTTGATCATGTTTCAATAGCATCAATGTCCTGGCAGAGGAATCGCCACTTATATCAGATATTTGATAAATATTAAAACAGTTTTAAAGCTTAAGGCAACATTGATGACTGGTCATGTTTTTGTTTTAAATCTGTTTATATCTGTTGCCAGTACAGAGAATGACACATCTCAGGCTGTTCACTGTATGAAAAGATTGGAATGTGCTGTTGTGTATGCAGTTGTGTGTGGCGAGAAGGGTCATTGGTTTGACGTCTGGTCTTGTGCTGATTTTTAGTAGTGACATGTCTGTGTCTAAAGATAGAGCACTTGAATAGCTACTTAATCAGTTGATTTTTACAAGCTCTAACACAAGAACGGTTCTACTAGTTCCACATTACATATTGATTAAAATTATTAAATAAGCTAGAGACTAACTGTGTTCCTTCCCATATGTACAGCAGGAGTACAAGCAGTCTTTGTTACACAAGTCATTTATTGCGTGGGCTTGGAGTTGTGTGTTTGTGGGAGGGTCTAGAACTTTCTAGAAACAGCAATTATCTGTGTATAATTTGGAAGATGTTGCTGTGACTGATGAGACAGATGGTCATTTGCATGTTCCAAACTGATGGCACTCACAAGTAAAGTTCACACAAGATGTTTCTTGATTGATGATTGGTCTCAGGATCAGCGCCCATCATGCTTGAGGAAGCTCTGTTGCTAGGAATATTCTCAGAAGTCCGATAAAGGTAGTTATTGCCTATCTTTGGTGCTGCACATTTAAGAGCGCGTAAACTCTTTTTGAGACATGAAGGGCTTTGTGGG
Source organism: Paracanthobrama guichenoti (assembly GCA_018749465.1). Taxonomy (NCBI): domain Eukaryota; kingdom Metazoa; phylum Chordata; class Actinopteri; order Cypriniformes; family Gobionidae; genus Paracanthobrama; species Paracanthobrama guichenoti. Next base: position 626,417 of record JAGHMJ010004154.1, read on the forward strand.
GAATGATCACGGTGAGCCCTCGGGTCCTTGTTTGTTGTGTAATAGATTATTGTTTATCCCTGCTTAATAGTGCTGAAACCTCACAGGAGCGTCAGGCTTCCACCCCACTCAGCTGGATCTTCACACTGTTAGGCTGTGAAGCTCTGAATGCTTTCAGCTTCAGTCCCTTGACTGTGATGCACCCCCAGCAGGCAGGGAAAATTAGTCGAGCTGTCGGAAACTTGAGGCTCGCTAGGGACTGCTGACAACTTCTATCCCACTGGATGAGGAAAATAAAAGAATCGAAGAAATCAAACAAAAAGAATGTGAATTCCCCTAAACGTAATGATTTACCTTTGAGATAGTGTATTTTAATGATTTTGATTCTGAGGAGAAAAGATTTTAGAGAGAGAAACATAAAAAATGGAATAGTATAAGGGTATTTGAACCAAAACTGAAAATGTTGTCATCATATAAGTAGTTATGGGGATATTGTGAAGATTTTTAACTGTTTTGGTTACCAGTGACTACCATTATATGGACAAAAATATCGAATTATTTTATGCTCCACAAAAGAAAAGAAAAAAGGGTTGGTAATGACATGAGGATATTATTTGTTGCATTTTACCATTTCTGATTCTGTTTTAATTAATATGTAGCAGTAATATCAAAAGATTATGGCATAATAATATAAGGCATAATAATAATCCTACTATAAATCACAAATGCTGAAAAGCACACTCATCCAAAAATAACTCATACAGGTGCATGAAAACACATTTACCAATATCAAAACCTACAGCCGGTGACTGTTGCTCCTAAAGGAAATCTTTTAATGGGACTTTCACCAAAAACTGGGTTGGTGAGAGTGCCATTAAACAATTCCTTTGGGAGCAACAGAGTGCTGACTTTAGGTTTTGGCATGACTGTAACAATACTTTACCATTAGTCACCCAAGCAAAAACACTGCAAAAGTGAAAGATACACATGCCACCACAATCTTCAGAAGAATCAACACAATTCAAATAATTGCAATTCATAACTATTTTATGTTTTTGGCAAATTAGTGGTGAATTCATTCATTCTTCTTACGTTAGGTTTAGGGGTGAACCTCCATGGTTAATTTTTTTATAAAAATCATACGTTTCAGTACAAATCATTGTGACATATTCATACAATTAGTACCACCTCATAAAATATAAGTTTTCTCATTAGATTGGGTTGGAAGAACTGCTAACCTTCTGAATATCCTTCTGAATATCCTATTGTGTACTCAAGATTAATATATATATATATATATATATATATATATATATATATATATATATATATATATATATATATATATATAACTTCAATATATATTTATAGGCTGCCTCAAAGCTCTTCCGTTATAATGAGGTTAATAGAGGAACCGCTGACGTACAATCACTGACCGTCTTTAAGGTTTTTGCAGGATCTTATTGGGTTCCTTTTGTAAATTCCTCATATAACTGATTTGCAATCTGCAGTCATTTTACACTTGGTGTTCTTGATACAGATTGGTCTTATGGGGGTTTATAAAGTGTGATAGTTCGTTGACACTTTAGTGTAGATCTTGACAAGGATCTGTAACTGTTCTTCTGTCATGTAGTCGTAGCTAAAATGGCTGACTGTGTTTTTATTTGATCTGAAATGCAGGAAGGATGCACTCAGCCGCAAGATGAGGACATCATGGACATTCCCCTTGATGACCCGGCCGCAAACAAGGCTGCTGCTAAGATTCAAGCTGGTTTTCGAGGTCACATGACCAGGAAGAAAATGAAGGATGACAAGCCTAGAGAAGAGGTTAGCAGCATGGGCAGTACATCAAAATATATTTGCCAAGGATGATTTTACTAATACCACAAAAACAGACTATACAAAAAGTACCACACAAACTACTCTTATTTATTAAATTAAATATTTTTATACAGATTAGACTGCCTGGCTACATCTTTATATTACACACAATAAAATATTCTTAAATCACTACTAATGTGAAACTACTAGTTTCTTTGCCACATTACCACCTTTGGTACGCATTACCATCAATGAACATGTTTATCTTAAGACTTTTTTTGTTTGGTCCCTAAACATTTTTATGTGTAGAACTACTTCTTTGCACCACTGATTAAAGGGATAGTTCACGCAAAAATGAAAATTATCCCATAATTTACTCACCCTCAAGCCATCCTAGATGCATATGACATTCTTCTTTCAGACGAATCTTTCAGCTCTTCCATGCTTTATAATGGCAGTGAATGGCAGCCCAAAATTTGAAGCTCAAAAAAGTGCATCCATCTATTATAAAAGTAATCCACATGGTTAATAATATGGATGGTTAATATGTCATCCAGCTAATTTCAATTATCATATAGTGTCAATGCGGGCAGATCAGTAATATAGTTGAATATTTAGTGTCCCGAACTGAGCAAGCCAAAAGCTAAAGGCGACGGTGGCAAGGAACCAAAACTCATTCAGGCCCAGAATGGAGAAAAAAACCTTGGGAGAAACCAGGCTCAGTCGGGGTGCCAGTTCTCCTCTGGCCGACGAACAAATAGTGTATGATTATAATTCTGGCAACATTGCAGGTCAGAAGTCATATTAGATCAATAGATATTCGTAAGATTATTCGAAAGATTGGATGGATGCACTTTATAATGGATGGATGCACTTTTTTGGGCTTCAAATTTTGGGCTGCCATTCACTGCCATTATAATGCTTGGAAAAACCAGGACATTTTTTTTAATATAACTCCAATTGTATTCGTCTGAAAGAAGAATGTCATACACATCTAGGATGGCTTGAGTGTGAGTAAATCATGGGGTAATTTTCATTTTTGGGTGAACTATCCCTTTAAGTATCCTGCTTAGAAACAGCACAAGCTAAGTTTAAAAGTGTCCAGAAAGAACATGGCAGACAGAAATACAACTGTAATTTTAATTCATTAGTGTCTAAATCCATCAGCCGGTCCTCTAAGCCATTATCTCATTAAAGGTTGAATGTATATGTGATTTTGTCACTCTTGGGAAATTAAGGCAGATCGAAATCCCAATCAGTCTTAAATTATCTTAATCCATCACGTATTGAAACAACAATAAGCAAGGTTCTTTGGAACTACTGTTATCACAATCTTTTCTGTCTGGTATTTCCCCAGCAGACATCAGTATGGTTAAAATGGTATCCTAGCAATAACGCCTTAATTGCTTGTTGCTAAGCAATAATACAGATGGTACCCAGTTAATGTCATGTGAGAACCCTTCTCAGTTGTATTGCATACGTATGGTAATGATCCCTATATTTTACATAAAAAAAGAAAGCTATAGCTACAGAATTTTGACAGAATTAGACTTAGATTAAAGTGAAAAGATTTTGTCATTTCTTAGTTTGAATGTAGCATGTCTGTTTTATGCACAGGAACACAATGCAGTCATTTGTATATGCCAGTCTTTCATAACCATCTTTCAGGAGTTTTGTGCAAAACAAAAACATTTGTCATCTATTTCAGAAACAACGAGAGCAGAAGTAGCTAAGAGGAGCACCATCACCACCGCCCGATAGCACATCACTGCAATAACCAGATCTCTTTTGTTTAAAAAGAACCCTTCAGTGTATGATATGAAAGCATCGACGTCCAAACTACATGTAGAGTTTGCCACCTGACTAGCAGACTCTTTCACACATTCCTCTTCTTCCTTTAGCATTTGAGTGGCTGTTTCTGACATGAAACAGTTTCACAGCATGACATTATAAATTCAGTTCATTTTAAGATAGAAATTTGTTTGTGATCTGTCAGCTTTCAGAGTTTTTCTTGTTGCTTCAAGCAAGGCAAGCCAAATACTCTGTCAGGAGATTTGTTGATTTGTTTTGAAGTTGTGCTTTACTTCTTTGGCTGTACTGAATCTTACAATATACAAGTATATGCATTTACTAAATGTCGATGTTTTTCTAGCATAAATTTTGTTTATGCCTGTTTAATAAAGCAAATTAAGTTCCACATATTGGCTTTCTGTGTTCACTGGATGCCTTATTATTGGCATTTTTGTGTTGAGGGTAATAAAAATATAGTCCCACTTTATATTAGGTGTCTTTAACTATGTACGTACATTTAAAAAAATGGTTAGTTGCAATGTGCTTATTGTGCTCATTTTGTATTACTTTTGCTGCGACACCCAATTTTTTTTATATATATTTTTTTTTGAGTAAAAAAAAATATAGCTTAAAAACTATTTGTATACATTTTAATGGAACAAGGAAAGGACCATTTCAGTTTATTTGATTCATATTTATACAAAAATTACGATTAAATTCATGAATCCTTATCACATAAACTGAATGGTCCAGATTTATACAAAATGTTTTATTAAGCTCTATTTGTTTTACTCATTTAAATAGTATGAATATGAATAATATGTAAGGATTATTCAATTCAATTTGATGGAATTTCACTATACAATTGAAATTTGTAAATATTAAAAGTGTTGAGGTGTTATACGGGTAAGGTTGTGTACAGGTGCCATGGGATGGGAAGGGTCAACAATGTAATTATAGAAATGAATTAGAGCTGTAATTACATGCAGGTATTTTTTAAATAATATGCACAATGTAGTAAGTGCATTGGATCAAATGATTCATTTAAATGTTAGTATTACAATTAAAGACTCTTAATGAGCCCAAAAATGTTAATTGCCGCTGATGGAAAATAACTGCTTGGATATGTTTTTAGTTAATCGAGAGATGTGGTTTACATCACAAATATGCAAGCTGTTCAATAGACAGAGAATATTGTTTGTATTTCCAGACAGCTTGAGTCAGAGCCATATAATTCAGTGAAGTATTCCCACAGCATAATCAATCTTTCAAACAGTGAGACTGTAGCCTTCAAATAGCACAGATGCTCATTAAAAATGGATTTCCTCAAATGCACTCCTTGCGTGCCATCCTGCCTGTGCAAATCTTTTTGGTGCATTTGTGTGTCTGTACCTGTCTATTTGTATCAGATTATCTGTTGGTAAAATACAGCATTTTTACCTCGTGTTCTTGTAGCTCAACTAGTAGAGGCATTAGCGGTGCCAAGGTCACATACAAATAAAATGTCACTTTGAATAAAAGCATCTGTCAAATGCATACAGATGAATGTAATGTAAATGCCACTGGAAACATGTCATTGCTGAATGTTTTAAACAAGGAGGTCTATAATACCTGTAGAAAGCTCTGATAGCATTCCCGTTCATTTCAATGGCAGTTGTTTGGAAACCACAGAAGTACACAATTTGAAATGTGCCGTCTTTAAAAGAATATAAGTGATTTTGTCAATAAAGACATGTTTCTGGATCAACATATTTTGTTAATCTTGGAACAACATTCCCTACCCCTAAACCCTCCCATAAGTTATCCTTAAAATTAGAGGGAAATGATAGGTGAATAACAATCATCTAACCCTTGTAAGCTTAAACTTGACATAAATTATAAACTCGTCTCTCAAATCTGATTGGTTGATTGGAATGTTATTCCAGGATCAACAAAGATGTTGATCCAGGTATACTGTACCTGGTGAAATCACGGTCACCGGTTTTTGTTTTTTGTGGGAGCACACAACTCGCACTACTCACACTACAAAATAGCAAAAAATGGGGTGCTGCAGTGATGACACATTTTTTCAGATGTATTTGTATGCCAACCAGGAAATTGGCATCACACTGGTTCCCTCAACAACAACCAAATAGGATTTTCCGTTGGCTTTTGGATTGTTGCAGAAAATAAGCTCTATGACCAACAAACGTTTATGATTTGTACAACTTTTGTTCATCATGATAACCTTCACAAATGAACACAACATATTTTGAAGCCTAGATACAATCGTCAGAAGTATTAAGCTAAACTTAGGCCCCGTCCACACGGAGACACGTTTAGCTGTATACGTTAAAATTTTGTATCGTATCAGCGTTTTGTCCACACGGATCCAGCGTTTTGGGAGCATGAAACCGATATTTTTTGAAACCAGGTCCCAGAGTGGATAAATCTGAAAACGACATCCTTGCGTTTTCATGTGCACAGCCAATCTGTATATTTTGTGAAACGGGGATGTCATCACACCACGTCCCACGCAGGAAAGACTAGATAGGGATACAATTACAGGCACTGGGCATGCGCACATCAATATTGTGTAATTTAATTACTGTATTTGCATTATTGTAAGGGTAGGTTTAGGGTGTAGGTGTTAATAAAACACATCTGGTAAGTAGCAAATTTATTTCTTGTTATTTTATTGTGAGATTTTGCCTCGCTTTCTACCATTGCTATACCCTTTCTAGCCACAACTCTTCTTTTCCGTTTTTGGTGTATTTCTGTGGCAGAACTACAGCACCACACACTGGCCTGGCATGTATACTACATCGTTTTGAGTCGTTTTCATTGCTCTCGTGTGTACGCAGATATTTCCATAGGCTGCTCCACGGTCCCACTTCAGCATTTCCAACACCCACCAGGGCTTTCAGTCTTTATGAAAAAAAAAAAAAAAAAACCTTTTCCCTGAAAGAATACTTTGCAAGAGATAAAATAATGAGGCTGTGAATGCAGGCCAGTGAGTAGATGAATTCCGGTCATTGTTAGTGGAGGGAAAAGAGGGACTGTGTGCAGGCAAACGCTTGGACGGGATTTATCCCAGAACCAGTTCACTGCTGTAGGTGCCGCTGGCTCACAAAAGTTTTGTACAATGGTTTTCCAGTCTTGGCGTTTAAGGGTTTTATGTTTGGCATCTGGGAAGTCGTTTGTTTTTAAGGTCAGCCTGGATCTGTTTTGCCCAGGTTTTGTTGGGTGACATTAGTTGAACCTTCCAGGCCACTGCCGCCAAAGTAGTCAATATGGTAGATGTCGTTCATTCATTTGGCATACGTGACCAAACTACTGCAGCCTGTGCTTTTGGATTTCTTCTGCGACTGTTGGCTGATTCCCACATCTCAGTCTGATGGTGTTATTTCAAAGCCTGTCACATAAAGAGACACCTAGTATTCGTCACATACAACGTATTTGGAACACTTCTAGTTTATTAAAATCCGCTTTTAGCAGTGTCCATGTTTTAGATCCATATAATAATATGAGATAAGCGTCCGAAAAATTTTGTTTTGACCATAACATTACGCATCTTCCATATGCAACATTCGAGTGACCCGAAGGCGGTGGAAGCTAGACCAGTTCCACTGCAGACTTCTGACATTGATGCCATTGTCTTTCCCTGCACTAGCAAGTACTTGAATTCACTAACTTGTTCGATTTGGATGCCATTAAGGTTGACAGCGGCTAGTGAACCATCCGTTCATGATTTTAGTACTTTAGGCTTTAGGCTGTACTGGCAATATCATAAAGAATATCAGTGGCCTCATTTGCGAATACAGCACTATCATCAGTGAACATTAGATCGGTTGTAAAGTCAACATCTCCAAACTGGACACCCGGCCTGCCCTGGAAGACTTCCCTCATGATCGAGTCAATGACTGCATTAAACAGTAAGTGTGAAACCACACAACCTTGCCGAACTCCAGATCGGACAGGAAACTCATCCGTGAGCTCACTGTGGATGCAGACGCAGCTGCTCGAATTGCTGTACATTGCTTGGAATATGCATATTATTTTCGCTGGCACATTTTCACCTTTAAGCACTTTACATTGCGCTGGCCAGTATACACCATCGAAGGCTGTACGGAAGTCAATGAATATGATGACAGTTCACTTGCCACATCATATGCATTCTTCCATCAGTTGTCTAATGGTAAAGATGTGATCACAGTGACTTCTTTGTGTGTGAAAACCAGCCTGCTCCTCTCTTTTGATCTGTTCACGATGGTTCTGTAATCGCAGTTTAACAATGTCCATTAAGACCTTTCCAACAATTGAAAGTGATGCCGCAGTAATTCTTACACTCACGACTGTTGCCTTTTTTCCTGATTGGGACAATGATTGCATGCTTACACACAGTGGGAATTTCCACAGAATGCCAGACAAGCTATAATAGTGAGCGCAGTCTTTGGATCACAAAATTGCCACAATATGCCTCCGCCATCACCCCATCGATACCAGCTGATTTATAATTTTTCATCAGCTTTATTGCTGTTTTCACTTCTGCTGGTGGTCCGTTTGAATCATCATGATTGAAAAAGTACTCTGTCTACTATTCCAGTTTCTCATTTGAGGATTTTGCAGATTTACATATGCTATCACTAATCTGCTTAGTTTTATTTCCGCTTAGGCGCCTAAATGTCACACGGAAGCTTACGGAATTCATGTCTTTATGTGGCCTCTTCTACTTACGCAGCAACCTTGTCCCAGTGCACATTTTAAGTTGGTGGCGAACTTCATGGTTTTGTTGACTATACAATTCATGGTCAACCAGTTTTGCCCTTTTACGTTGCTCAATAAGGTCACTCATATCCGTGATCCAGGTTTGTGTTCGGTGGCGCATAATTGGACAGGTCCTTTTTGCGCTTTCGCAGATGGCACTGGTGATCTGATTTGCTTCAACAGGGGACCTGGAGGCATTGGAGGGCCCAAAATGATCTCCCCTGCAGGCCCCCACAATTTCTACCCCACCAGAATGCAATTTCTACTGAGGGAGAACAATGCAATAAACTGTACAGGGGGCCAGATTAACCTAGCGACACCACTGAACTGGTATACCTATTCAGCGTGATACAATTTAATGTCCCGTAATGTCCTCTATGGCACTTTTTAAATCACAAAATATTACTGATGTATTTTATGTCATAGAATAACATGTGAAAATATATTGAGCTTGTATTAATCACAGACCTTATTTCAGGCATTTAACCAAAAACCCATAAAAATAAAAATAAAAACCATTGACTTCAGGATGCTAACATTAAAATGCTAATGTTTCTGGGTTTTGGTCTACAAAAAAATATGTCATCCCTCCAGCACTCTTCAGTGCAGAAGTCTGCAAAATAGCCATAAAGTCCAGCCCTTCTTGGATCCTTATGGGTGGCTGTTTGTAATGCCTGATCACAAACTTATCACATTAAAGGATTAGTTCACTTTAAAATTAAAATTACCCCATTATTTAATAACCTTAAAGCCATCCTAGGTGTATATGACTTTCTTCTTTCTGGTGAACACAATCAGAGTTATATTAATAAATATACTGATGTTTCCAAGCTTTATAATGGCAGTGACGGGGTCCATTGAGTTTGAAGCTCAAAAAAGTGTATCCATCCATCATAAACGTACTCCACGCGGCTCTGGGGGTTAATAAAGGCCTTCTGAAGCGAAGCAATGCATTTGTGTAAGAAAAATATCCTTATTTAAAACTTTATAAAGTAAGATATCTAGCTTCTGCCAGACCACCTTCTGTATTCAACTTGCGCATTCAACTTTCCTGTGTAGGGTGGTGGGACATGTTATCTTGTTCTAGACAATCTAAAAAGCTTTTCCAGATGTGGTTATAGCAGTGGTTTCTTGTATAGGCAGTGCTCTGTTATCCCTGTTTTCGGTTATATTTTCTGCACTATACCGTAACCTATAGTACTATCTAAAACTATGGTTACGTGTAATAAGTTCTTTAAAAAATAAAATAAAAAAAAGAATACAGAAATATTTTGTTTTCTCAATTATTGTAATTCCAACATGTACCAGCAGGGGCTAACTAGACCATGCTAATCAGCCAATCAGCCTTTTTGGTTTAAACATGCCTTGGTCAAACAGACATTTTACCAGTGGGTTATTTAGCTGACATCCCATTCTTCCCACAGAGTGCTTTTTGTTGGCAGTGAAAGAGTTCCTCTAGAACTCATGTTTTAATTACAGTACACAATTCACAATGGACAGGGGAAAGTAGAGCGTGCTGTAATTATCTCTTCTTGCCCTGTCCCCTGACAGAGTTTTTATTACATCTTGGCCTCCTCAGTGATATCAAGCAGTTAAAATAGAGCTGTGGAACAAGACTGCTTGAAGCTATAGTGTGCAGTTTGTAAAAGACACATTACGTGTGGTTAAAAATTAGGGAGCAAAAGTGGGTGGAAGTGCACTGTAAACAGTGAAAATGCGCTGACAGCGATTTTAAAGTCAGTATGAAATGGAATTTAAGATAGTGTTTTCTTCCTTATTGTGATGGATGTCTGAGTGAAACAGCTTCTTGAAAAAGACAACACGTAGGACATGATTTGATTTTGTCCATTTGGAATTGATTGGATCGTTGGATAATTTTATCCAGGGGAAGTTATTTAGATTAAAGATTATATGAATAAAAAATTTAAAAATAGAAATTGTCCATTTTGATTTCATGATGACATTAACAAGGAATCTGTAAAGCCCGGGACACACCAAACCGATGTCAAAGAACTAGAGATGACTTCTGATGTCATTTCTAGTGAAAAATTACTAATATAGTAATTCAATATTTGTTTGGTTCTCACTGAAGCTCTCTCTATTTTGCTATAGCTCATTAAACTCTTACGCTGCCTCTGAAGTCTGTCCGAAATCATTTTCGTAAGGTACCGTCGTGTGGTTATTCTGCCTTACAAGTCATTGCCTGATAAGGCAGTGAGGCAACAAGTCATCTGCCTAGGTTTTTGGATTCAGCCTGCATTTGAGTCCAATTTTCTATGCCCTTCCCCATGCTATCCTCCCTCCGTCTCGTTCACTCTGTTATGTCATTGCTTATATTGCACAACTGCCCACTACTGGCAGAACCCTTGCAATGTGTTTAAATGGAACGCACTAAGCCCTTGATAACTTGGAATCCACAATGGAGCTGATTTATTATTTACCCTCTGTCAAAATCGAGGGGTTGATGGTCTGTCCAAATTAACTTCAAAATGGCGGTGGGGATTCCCTGAGGGGAAGTGCTTGGAGAAGTTTTTGAGTGTTTGTCTAAAAGTGGAGTTAAACGCAGCTTTTGTTGCAATAGTTACCTTGTTGCCATAGTGATTGATACATAGTCATGGATGTATCACATGTATTGTTCAGTTTTTGCCACCCTTTCCCTGTTTTTGGATTTATTTTGTTTCTGTCTACATCTCTCTGTGCATGGATTTTTCTCTTGTTTTGTAAGCTTAAATAAATGTTCATGTTGCAATTGGATCCAGCCCTCAGTATCGCTGAAACAACCCCACGTTATAGAAATAATGTAGTCTGGTTGATAATATATTAAATAATATTAAATAAAACAAATAAAGAGTGGCTGGTATGAGAGACTTGATTACTTTGCAGTAATCTAGTTCGATATTAAACTATCATATTAATAAAAACAGGATGACTAAATGACTTGTTAAATTACATGCAATTTATTTTAGAATATATATTTTATGATGGAGAAAGCTCTCTCTGATTATGCTATGTTAGCCACTTGACAAAATAGGCATGGTAAAAAACGTTATTCACGGTGAATCAAGAAAACAATTCAAACAATAAGACTAAAAGTGTTGCGCTATATAACAACGATTCGTTTCTATTGATAAATGTATATCCAAACATTTGCTCACCTGTCTAATAAAACACAACATATTAAAGCGTCTTCGGTGTTTCCATGGTTTCTACGGAAATCAAGGATAGCGGGGATATGATATGATTGACAGGCGACGCAATGACATGTTCAGAAACACTGGTTAAAATAACTGATTTTCTGGATTTAAACATTGTTGGAAACGTTTGGGATAAGTAAACGGGTCAACAAAATACACAGTATAACATTGTTCTAGTGGTTTAATCTAAAAAATTGTACGTATTGTGCCTTTAAAAATATATTTTGTTGATATTAACCATGTAGTCTGGGTGATTTAGTCTCATACACTCACCTAAAGAATTATTAGGAACACCATACTAATACTGTGTTTGACCCCCTTTCGCCTTCAGAACTGCCTTAATTCTACGTGGCATTGATTCAACAAGGTGCTGAAAGCATTCTTTAGAAATTTTGGCCCATATTGATAGGATAGCATCTTGCAGTTGATGGAGATTTGTGGGATGCACATCCAGGGCACGAAGCTCCCGTTCCACCACATCCCAAAGATGCTCTATTGGGTTGAGATCTGATGAGTGTGGGGGCCATTTTAGTACAGTGAACTCATTGTCATGTTCAAGAAACCAATTTGAAATGATTCGAGCTTTGTGACATGGTGCATTATCCTGCTGGAAGTAGCCATCAGAGAATGGGTACATGGTGGTCATAAAGGGATGGACATGGTCAGAAACAATGCTCAGGTAGGCCGTGGCATTTAAACGATGCCCAATTGGCACTAAGGGGCCTAAAGTGTGCCAAGAAAACATCCCCCACACCATTACACCACCACCAGCAGCCTGCACAGTGCTAACAAGGCATGATGGATCCATGTTCTCATTCTGTTTACGCCAAAATCTGACTCTACCATCTGAATGTCTCAACAGAAATCCAGACTCACCAGACCAGGCAACATTTTTCCAGCCTTCAACTGTCCAATTTTGGTGAGCTTGTGCAAATTGTAGCCTCTTTTTCCTATTTGTAGTGAAGATGAGTGGTACCCGGTGGGGTCTTCTGCTGTTGTAGCCCATCCGCCTCAAGGTTGTGCGTGTTGTGGCTTCACAAATGCTTTGCTGCATACCTCGGTTGTAACAAGTGGTTATTTCAGTCAAATTTGCTCTTCTATCAGCTTGAATCAGTCGGCCCATTCTCCTCTGACCTCTAGCATCAACAAGGCATTTTCGCCCACAGGACTGCCGCATACTGGATGTTTTTCCCTTTTCACACCATTCTTTGTAAACCCTAGAAATGGTTGTGCGTGAAAATCCCAGTAACTGAGCAGATTGTGAAATACTCAGACCGGCCCGTCTGGCACCAACAACCATGCCACGCTCAAAATTGCTTAAATCACCTTTCTTTCCCATTCTGACATTCAGTTTGGAGTTCAGGAGATTGTCTTGACCAGGACCACACCCCTAAATGCATTGAAGCAACTGCCATGTGATTGGTTGATTAGATAATTGCATTAATGAGAAATTGAACAGGTGTTCCTAATAATCCTTTAGGTGAGTGTATGTTTGTATGTGTGTGTGTATGTATTTGTTTCTTTGTTTGTTAAACATAAAACTTGTTCTATTATACATTACCACATTCGGCACATATTTAAGTTGCATGGCCTTTTTTACAGTATAGAACTGAGAGAGTTTGTCTTTGCGTGCTGTGGTATTTCTTCTCCAAATGAAGTTAAGGAAATTTCCTTAAAAGAAGTGGGTTTTTTTCAGGAAACATTGTATCCTTTTTTTTCACATAATGACACACCTAAAAAATACTATTTTCCAAAAATATCTCTTCAAGAGCCATTCTCAAAAATAGGCGCTTAAGGGCAAATAGTTCATATCAAAGCAAATCACAACTCAAGGAATTCAGCATAGCAACAACCCCAGCATGTCTGAATCCACGAGTAGTAACTGAATATCCTGCTCTGTGTTGTGCTGTGGGATGAGAGCCTTAAGTTGCTTTGGAGCCTCTGAGCCCACTTTACGCCCACGTCGGCTCCCACTCACTCTGACACGTCCAGGGACTCAGCCGGGGGTGGGAGAGTTATGAAATATGAATTTCACTCAGGTTTCCAATGGCAACACAGACAAAATCTGCCACAGTGTTGCCTCCTGCTTTAGGCTCATATGTTTGCCTTTCATCTCTCCTTTTGTTGGTAAATATGCCTTTTGTTTAGTACAGAAACCATGTTCATGCTAACAAGTGCAAGCCTGTTAATGACAAGAGGTCATTACACCTACACTGACTTATACGATGGAAAATGGATTAGTCAACGGGCTTAATTATTCCCAATATTGTACATGTATTCATTAAAATTAAATGTGAACATAAATGTCATTTTTGATAAGGTTCACTTCACTTTTAGCCTATTAGCTTCTAGCCTGTAGTGTCTTTAGTGCTCTGTTTAATGAATGTATCTTATCAGAGATACAGTAGAAGGCAATCTAGAGACCCTGAAGAGACACTATCCATTTTGTAGTGGGATAGAGAAGGAGGGGTCAGTTTGGTGCTTTCAAACCAGTGGAGGGCAGCATTGTATAAACATGCCCTATATGGAACCCCGGTTGTCTACATAGGGGCTACTGTAAAGTGCTTAAAAGTTTATCATTGAAAAGCATCTGTAAATTTCCTGGGATTTCTGCCAATCAAAATCTTTACTACAGTTTTACAGCATATTTTGACTGATAAAAAGAGAGACAACTAGACAAAGAGAAAAAAAAAAGGTTGTAAAGAGACAAATGGATGTATCAATAATCATCATACAAATGTTTTAAAAGAATGACTTATAATCAAAAAGTTGAACAGATTGTGTCTTTGTCTGATCGTCAAATTATTTAGGTAAAACTTATATCAGTTCATATTGAATCAATTCAGTGAAATAAAGCATTGGAAATAAATGGCAAATCACTGACATTAAACTTGAAGAGATTTTAATTAAACTTCAGCAAAGGACATCTGTTTTTCTCTCTCCTATTGTTTTGAGATTTATTTTAAAATGTACACTGTAAAAAAAGTCACAATTTGCTGTATAAATATGAACTTGTCCATATTGTTTTTTTGTTTGTTTGTTTGTTTTTGTTTTTTTGTTTGTTTGTTTGTTTGTTTTTTACAGGTGATTTACTTGTATTTTGAATAACACATTGCATTGTGTTTTAGGGTTCACCAAAATTTCCGTAAAATTACTGGATAATGTCCTGGCAGAAAATGACCAGTACATTTTCCGTTTTTATTTTAGAGTGTAAAACCAGTAAAATTCCCAAAAAGAAAATTCAAATAGAAAACAAACTGAGCTGCATTCAGGCAGATGGCAAAGCATGTGATGTGATTTTTAAAACTACTTTAAATTACTTTTAATAAATATTTGAAATTTATTATGCCTGCAGAATTTATATTAATTGAAAGTTTGCATTATTTGCATATACTTTATGTATATATTGCGTCGGTGCACATAACGGTGCACAGCCATTTTCAGATCTCTCCAGAGATGTTCAGTCGGGTTCAAGTCTGGGCTCTGACTGGGTCACTCAAGGACATTCACAGAGTTGTCCCGTAGCCACTCCTTTGTTATCTTGGCTGTGTGCTTAGGGTCATTGTCCTGTTGGAAGATGAACCTTCGCCCCAGTCTGAGGTCCAGGTCGCTCTGGAGCAGGTTTTCATCAAGGAAGTCTCTGCTGCATTCACCTTTCCCTCAATCCTGACTAGTCTCCTAG
The DNA here is from genome assembly GCA_018749465.1 of Paracanthobrama guichenoti. NCBI lineage: Eukaryota > Metazoa > Chordata > Actinopteri > Cypriniformes > Gobionidae > Paracanthobrama > Paracanthobrama guichenoti. Next base: position 641,630 of record JAGHMJ010004154.1, read on the forward strand.
TTCCTGGCGCAGAAAAACATCCCCACAGCATGATGCTGCCACCAACATGCTTCACTGTAGGGATGATATTGGCCAGGTGATGAGCAGTGCCTGATTTTCTCCAGACATGACGCTTGCCATTCAGGCCAATGAGTGACCATTGGGTTCTTGGTCACCTCCCTGACTAAGACCCTTTTCTCCCGAATCACTCAGTTTGGCCGGGTGGCCAGCTCTAGGAAGAAGCCTGGTGGTTCCAAACTTCTTACATTTACGGATGATGGAGGCCACTGTGCTCAGGGGCGTCGGACAGGGGGTAATAGTGGAACTGAGTAACAGGGGCCCTCGGCAAGGTGGGGGCCCACAAATATACACTCACCTAAAGGATTATTAGGAACACCTGTTCAATTTCTCATTAATGCAATTATCTAATCAACCAATCACATGGCAGTTGCTTCAATGCATTTAGGGGTGTGGTCCTGGTCAAGACAATCTCCTGAACTCCAAACTGAATGTCAGAATGGGAAAGAAAGGTGATTTAAGCAATTCTGAGCGTGGCATGGTTGTTGGTGCCAGATAGGCCAGTCTGAGTATTTCACAATCTGCTCAGTTACTGGGATTTTCATGCACAACCATTTCTAGGGTTTACAAAGAATGGTGTGAAAAGGGAAAAACATCCAGTATGCGGTAGTCCTGTGGGCGAAAATGCCTTGTTGATGCTAGAGGTCAGAGGAGAATGGGCCAACTGATTCAAGCTGATAGAAGAGCAACTTTGACTGAAATAACCACTCGTTACAACCAAGGTATGCAGCAAAGCATTTGTGAAGCCACAACACGCACAACCTTGAGGTGGATGGGCTACAACAGCAGAAGACCCCACCGGGTACCACTCATCTCCACTACAAATAGGAAAAAGAGGCTACAATTTGCACAAGCTCACCAAAATTGGACAGTTGAAGACTGGAAAAAATGTTGCCTGGTCTGAATTTCTGGATTTCTGTTGAGACATTCAGATGGTAGTCAGATTTTGGCGTAAAACAGAATGAGAACATGGATCCATCATGCCTTGTTAGCACTGTGCAGGCTGCTGGTGGTGGTGTAATGGTGTGGGGGATGTTTTCTTGGCATACTTTAGGCCACTTAGTGCCAATTGGGCATCATTTAAATGCCACGGCCTACCTGAGCATTGTTTCTGACCATGTCCATCCCTTTATGACCACCATGTACCCATTCTCTGATGGCTACTTCCAGCAGGATAATGTACCATGTCACAAAGCTCGAATCATTTCAAATTGGTTTCTTGAACATGACAATGAGTTCACTGTACTAAAATGGCCCCCACAGTCACCAGATCTCAACCCAATAGAGCATCTTTGGGATGTGGTGGAACGGGAGCTTCGTGCCCTGGATGTGCATCCCACAAATCTCCATCAACTGCAAGATGCTATCCTATCAATATGGGCCAACATTTCAAAAGAATGCTTTCAGCACCTTGTTGAATCAATGCCACGTAGAATTAAGGCAGTTCTGAAGGCGAAAGGGGGTCAAACACAGTATGGTGTTCCTAATAATCCTTTAGGTGAGTGTATATTGATAATCCATAATATTAAAATTACAAAATTACATAGTTGTTAGGGGCCCAACCCTTGGTTCTGTGACCGGGGCCCAACATTTGCTGCTACACCCTGACTGTGCTCATTGGGACTCTCAGTGCTGCAGAAATTTTTCTGCACCCTTCCCGAGATCTGTGTCTCGGAGATCTACAGACAATTCCTTGGACTTCATGGCTTGGTTTGTCCTCTGACATGCAGAATTTTTTTTTTTTGAACATGGCGCCGCCGTGTTCAGTCACCGTTCAGGTCGCTCCGCGAAGACTGTGCTTTTATTTACTATTTTACTTTCTTTTACTCTCAATTTTTACAAACTTTGGACATTGGTTACCTCTACACTGGACTGTTTCAGGACACTTTCGCCGATCCTCTGTGGCCATCTGAGATCCTTCGGAACGCAGAGTTGAACAATGGACAGACGGGTCAACGGCGAAGAATCAAGAAACACCGTGGGAAACGTGCGGGGATCCGCAACATTCTAGCAAATGTTCAATCCTTGGAGAATAAGATGGACGATCTTAGAGCCAGGATAAGTTTTCAACGGGACATGAGAGACTGTAACATCTTTTGTTTGTCCGAAACATGGCTCACGCCCGCGGTCTCGGACACAGCTGTGACGCCGTCGGAGAACTTCTCTGTTTTTCGGATGGACAGAACAGCCGAGGCCGGTAAATCCAAAGGCAGTGGAGTATGCTTCATGATCAACAAGAAATGGTGCGATCCCAGGAACATCACCATTCTCTCGCGGTCCTGCTCGCCTCATCTGGAACATTTAACAATCATTTGCCGCCCATTCTATCTGCCGAGGGAGTTTTCTGCGGTCGTCGCGACCGCTGTTTACATTCCACCACAGGCAGACACAGGGCACAGGGCGATTTTAACAAAGCAAAGCGTTTAAGAACGCCTATAAAGCGCGGTCACTTCCAGCTTTTGGCAAATCGGATCATGCCGCCATTTTCCTCACACCTGAATACAAACAAAGGCTCGTTCAGGAACCCCCCGGTGAGGCGGGAAGTTAAGCGTTGGTCACCCCACTCAGAGACCGCGCTACAGGCAGCTCTGGATGATGTTGACTGGGACATGTTCCGAGCGAGTTCAGCTGACGTAAGTGAGTTTCACGGATGTGGCGCTTTGCTTCATCAGCGCTGATCCGTCGCTTGTGAATGAGTTAAACTCTTTCTACGCTCGCTTTGACTGTAACTGCGGGAACGCGACTCCGCCAAGTGGCGCGTCAGAGGGAATTACTCAGAGCAGCAACAACCACGTGATCTCTGTCTCGGAGGATGAAGTTCGGAGGGCACTCAAGAGTGTGGACGTCAGGAAAGCTGCTGGGCCAGATGGTATTTCAGGCCGTGTTCTGCGGTCCTGTGCTGATCAGCTCGCCGGGTTGTTTACATCCATCTTTAATGAGTCCCTCGCTACATCTGTGGTCCCCACCTCCTTCAAAAAATCCACCATCATCCCTGTCCCTAAGAACAGTAAACCCTCTTGCCTAAATGACTGTCGTCCAGTGGCTCTCACGTCTATAGTCATGAAGGTCTTTGAGAGACTCATTAAAAACACCATTTGCGCCTTCATTCCTGACACTTTGGACCCTCTTCAGTTTGCCTATCGTCCCAATAGATCGACTGAAGATGCCATCTCTCATGTCCTCCACTCCTCCCTCACTCACATCGACAGCAAAAGTGGGAACTACGTAAGGCTGCTATTTATTGACTATAGCTCAGCCTTTAACACCATAGTTCCCATCAAGCTAACCTCCAAACTCCTGGATCTCGGCCTGAATCCTTCTCTCTGCCACTGGATTGAGGACTTCCTCACTGGCAGGCCTCAGGTGGTGAGAATAGGCCAGTCCACCTCCACCTCCATCACCCTGAGTGTGGGAGCTCCACAGGGCTGTGTCCTGAGTCACCTGCTCTACTCTCTCTACACGCATGACTGTTTGTCCACACACAGCTCCACCTCTATCATCAAATTTGCTGATGATACTGTTGTCCTGGGCCTCATTTCCAACAACAATGAGACGGCATACTTGGACATCTAACATCATGGTGCCAGGACAACTGTCTCTCTCTGAATGTTGGCAAGACCAAAGAACTGATTGTGGACTTCAGGAAGAGACAGCAACGGACATACTCCCCCCTCATGATCAGTGGGTCACCAGTAGAGAGAGAGAGCAGCTTCATGTACCTAGGTGTAAACATCTCCGAGGACCTGACCTGGACTGCTCACATTCAGACACAGGTGAAAAAAGCCAGGCAAAGACTGTACCACCCTCGCCAGCTGAGGAAATTCAGGGTTTCACCAGCTATCCTGAAAACTTTCTATTTAGGGGCGATAGAAAGTGTATTAACTCAGTGTATTAACTATTATCACAGCGTGGTATGGGAACAGCACCAGTCATGACTGCAAAGCCCTGCAAAGAGTCGTGCGCTTATCAGAGCGTATCTCAGGGTCAGCTCTCCCGTCTCTGCAGGACGTCTACACCAAACGCTGCAAAGGTAGAGCTACTAAGATCATCAAGGACTCTTAATCACCTTGCAAACCCTCATTTCACGCTGCTGCCATCTGGTAAGCACTTCCGAAGCCTGATGGCCAAAACTGAGAGACTCAGGAGGAGCTTCTTCCCCTAGGCCATCAGACTCCTGAACTCAGTCACTTAACATCACGTGACTTCACTTCAGGATAAACATCGATACACTGACATTGCACTGCACTTTCTGTTCTGTTCTCGTTGTTACTGTGTAACAACCTGTTATAAACCTGTTTGCACATTATACTCTTTGTACATTTGTTAACCACATATTTATAAGTCTACAGTTTACTCACTGCACAGTTTACTTCACTTATTGTATTCCACTTCTTTATTTTTATTCTTTTACTTTTTTCTTCTACTTGACTTGATTATTTATAATTCTACAGATATATATATATATATAGAGTACTTTTTTATTCTATTTCTATTATAATTTCCTCCTTGTGTTTTTACTGTGAATTTGCACTGTCCATGGAGCGGACCTGTTTACATTTCACTGCCGGTTGTATATTCTGTATATAACTGTGTATGTGACAAATAAAACTCTTGAATCTTGAATCTTGAATCACTGTTAACTGTGTGACCTTACAGTATATAGACAGGTGTGTGCTATGAAAATAAATCTCATATATTATATATAGTTTAATATTTGCATTTGTAAGCAATTGTTTGTCAGCCAAAAATACTTTAAATAAATTAAAATAAAATAAATTAATAAAGTATTTAAAAATAAAATAAATAAAATTGACTAGTCACAGAATCAAAAGATATGCAAACTACCTTTTGTATTCAAGTGCATTTTAATCAAAACTCCTAAAAGACAAAAATGTCCACGTTATTTGTCAACTACCCATTTGCACAATTTAAAATCATTGGTTCTGTTTCTTGATATGCCTTGTGACCAGTTTTATGATGGTAAGTCAGATTCCAGATCAGCTGAAATATGAATTTGTTCTCTTATCTTATTTTTGCCTGATCTCCCTTAACTGATGTTATGAACAATGAGACAGAGGAGATCATGACGCAGCAAGTGAATTTAGTATCTGCCAGGACTTAAAACCATTTTATTTTTAATAAAATAGGGTTGTATGATCATGAACAAAAAATATAAATACTGTCCATTTGGAATTAGGAATTTTGTTTTTTTGTTTTTGTAAGTGTATCAGAGAGGCATGTACTCATGCTAGTCTTGCAGTATTGTCAATGCTCCTTTTGTTATGGTTATTTTTCCATTATTTTCATTCATCTACGTTTTATTTGTCTAATATGAGCTGTTTTGTTGCATAATTATCTTTTTTTTTAAGAATCCAGTGCTTTATTATATTATTATATTAATTACTCAAAAAAAAATTTATTTGTGAAATACAATAAACAGTCAGGCCATGAAGCAACAACAACCTCCCCACACATATATTACCACCCCCTTCTCCCCCTTACACAAACAGACCTATTCAATGACTCACAAACATGCTATCATGGTGCACTGGTGGTGTGAAAGCATGTACACATGCATGTGTGTGTGAGTACACATCTGTGCGCATTTTTGCGTGTGCGTTTGTCAGCAGCATGGCATAGCCCAGCCTCGGAAGGAATGGCAGGACTCTGAGTTGGGGGACAGGCTCGGAGTGAACAAATCATGCTAATTGTTTTGGGAAGGCTGTGAAAGTTAGACCCAAGATGAAGGCAGAGAAGGAGGCTTTCTCTTGGGCATCAGCCGCTTTTGCAGCACCTCTCCTCTTGATCCTTGCGGTTCTGATTCACTCAGGTAAGAGGGACAAATGTCGATTTATATTCAATGACAACACTGCACTGTTGGCCTTGACCGAGAGCTTATGGCGTAGTACTGGCTGCACGTCAAAAAATTATTTAAAGTTTTATATTGTCTGTTTTGTATAAGATATTTTGAGGACTTTAATGTTATTGCAAAATATACAACATTTGGACACTTTTGGACACTTCTGATATACTTATAATGTATGAATTCCATAGATGATAACAAAATATGAAATCAAGCAGCAAGCAAATCATTCAAAAGCTTTCTTTTAAACTATAATGTCACCTTTTTGAGCTTTTCATTTTGTAACTGGTGTCACTGTGACAGATGGTTGACTACCCAAAAAGGTTACACTTTATTTCAATAGACCACTTTAGACATTCTACTAAATAATTTGCAACTACATGACAACTAACTATGATTATATTAGTAGACTAGTATAATTGTGTAGAGTAGTAGACTAGTCCAAATGTGAAAATTTTACTTTTTTTGTGTGAAATGTTTAACTTGAACCTCCTGAGACCCCAAAAACAAACAAAAAAAAAAAAAATTGGGAAATTTTTTCATGTAATTACATTAGAGCATAAGAAAATTGGGAAAAACATTATTTAAAAATGATATTGTATTCATATGTTATGCTATGTCCACTGTCCAAAAATAACTTTTTTTATTTTTATCATTCACCAATCAGTTTTTAGGGTTCAGGATTTTGTTAATAACCAAACTTTGTATAAAGATGATTCTCAACTATGTTATGAAAGATATAATGAAAAGAATTTGTATACCATTTTACTTTATGTGGGTAAAATGGGCATAAATGGGTCGTCCCATTCAATACAATGTATCTATACACTGTATCTAATTTGCATAATGTATTATTGGGGCAATATGTAATGAAAAAGAAGTGTAATAACGGAAGTTAAAATTGGCAAACTTTTCATAATAATATCTCATATTTCATAGGAATATTGATATGTAATTTATTTCCTATTCACTTGTTGTGTCTCCCAAAATTGTGTCCTCTATGAAATCAATGCCCTGTTTTGTGAGAGAAATGTGTCATATTTTGATTAGAAAACCCATAACATTTTCCTGAGATATTGATTTATGACAAACAATTTGAAAATGTGTCTGATTTAAATGATAATTACTAAATATTATCATATTTCATTAGTGCCAAATGTGATTACTAAATTAATGTCAGTCATTTTTAAAGACCAAGGAGAAGTTGTTGTCCTGGGGAAACCTCCAAACATTTAGTATCTCTGAAAAGCCCTGAATGTGCTCTTTACAGGACATCCAGACTGTGACACGTATGGTGTCAGAGAAATTCACTGAAATATAATGTCCACTACAGTGGACAAAAGTCCGTTCTTGGGTCCAGGAGGTAAACAGTGTTTTACTTCCTTAATAAATGGTTTGATCTTTGGCTAAATAATGACATTCATACATTTTAAGTGTTACTAAATTTATGAAGAAAAAGAAAAAAAAAACACCTGAACTATTTCTCAGGTGTACACACACTCGAATGAAAAAAAAAAAAAAAACGTGGAGTAAAATAAAACCAAGATGCTGTGTTTCAGTGATCTGTAAGTGTTTGCCTATCCGGATCTACCCAGCAGTGTCAGAGCAGATTGAGACAATAAGTTACTAGAAGGACAAAGATAGATGGACTACTTCATATTCCTATTTACAACATCATGAAAACCCATTCCTATCCTCACATCATGGCTACTTTAGAAGCTGTTTGTGTTGTACAATTGGCCAATGTTACCATCAACAGAGCCACAGGAGCCCCGTGTGTCACTTTTCATCTCATCACACTGATTGTTTGTCGCTCTGTGGGCCCTTTTCATTCCAGGAAATTGGGCCAAACAATTCAAGCTTTTGTGTTCTCATCTCTGGCAGGCCTTTCGCACTGTAAGCAGTTACCAGGGAGATGGGCTGTTTCCACACATTCTTTATTCAGCAGGCTTAATTCTGCTGCTTATCAGAGAAAGACAATACTTTACATTAAGTTACTTAAGGCTTTAGAAGGTGATCCACTAAAAATATTTATTGTACAGTACAGAAGAAATTTTTTTTCTTATGAAGCATTGATTCTTTATTAGTATTACCATGAATGCCATAAATGACAGACTGATAAGGAAAACAGACAGTGATATGTGAATCCATATTTAATGTAGTAAAATTGTTTTATACTACAAAGTACTACAGCATTTGATTGGACTGTCTTTGAGATCAATAACAAAAGTTCCTTCAAAGAAATAAATGCTTTATTCAGCAAGAATGCATTCATTTGGTCAAAAGTGACAGTACAACATGTTACAAAAGATTTCTATTTCAAATAAATGCTATTCTTTTGAACTTCTATTCATTAAAAAAAAAAAAAAAAAAAAAAATCACAGTTTCCACAAAAATATTAAAAACATAACTGTTTTTAACACTGATAATAATGAGAACTGTTTCTTGAGCAGCAAATCATCATATCTGAATGATTTCTGAAGGATCATGTGACACTGAAGACTGGAATGTATTAAAATAGAAAACGGCATGGTAATATTTCACAATATTAAAATGTTTTACTGTTTTTTTGATCAAGTTAATGCTGACTTGGTCAGCAAAGAAGACTTCTTTCAAAAACAGTAAGAAATCTTACCAACCCCAAACTTTAAAGGAGTACTTGCTACAATAACTAGTTTGTTCGTTTTTTTTTATTTTATTTATTTTATTTATTTTATTTATTTTATTTTATTATTATTATTATTATTATTATTATTATTATTATTATTATTATTATTATTATTATTATTATTATTATCATTATTATTATTATTATTATTATTATTATTTGTTATCTGAGCCTATCAGAACAGACCTGTGATCCATTTTTGGCCTGTGACCTACCCATTTGCTATTACATAATGTGATTTGATGAGTCAATATCTGAAAAAGCTCAGTTGTAAAGGGTGTTTTAGGCTGTGCAAGTGTCCTGTATGAAGGTTATGGTGTTTTTCTATCTGGCAATTGGATCTGATGAGTATTATTATGGCTTCATTTGCACAAGATTACAGTGAAGTAAGACAGAAGGCAGGGAGAGTCTTAACAAACTGACACATTAAGTGTAATCTTCCCTGTGTGTGTAGAAACAATAGTAAGGGGAATGCTAAATCTACATGCACTACTGAACAATTATCTAAAGTGAACACATATGTCATATTAAGTGTGAATAATATGGAAATTCATCACATTTTCATCACATTTTCAACCCTCTGGTCCTACCAGGGTCTGGCCACTCTCCATTGACAAGCGTTAACTTCCTTGAAGGCGGGTACTCTGTTGAAGTTTAAAACTATTGGATCTGCCCAGAGCCACTCTGGATCTGCCATAACAAATCACTAACGTTTGGTTGTGACGTATGTATGTCATCTTAAACTAGCGCACAACATCAATGCCATCATTCTCAGCCACTCCCTCTGTTTGCTGGTTGGACCGGTTAAAATTTGACTGGAGAAAACCAGAGAATATACCGCAATCCACTGAAGGAAGGAAAAAAATGAGCAAAAGTACGTAGGAGGGTGGAGCCAGGCTACTACTCTGTAGTTTTTCACTTTTTCACTTTTTTCTTACTTCTTACAAACCCGATTCCAAAAAAGTTGGGACACTGTACAAATTGTGAATAAAAAAGGAATGCAATAATTTACAAATCTCATAAACTTATATTTTATTCACAATAGAATATAGATAACATATCAAATGTTGAAAGTGAGACATTTTGAAATGTCATGCCAAATATTGGCTCATTTTGGATTTCATGAGAGCTACACATTCCAAAAAAGTTGGGACAGGTAGCAATAAGAGGCCGGAAAAGTTAAATGTACATATAAGGAACAGCTGGAGGACCAATCTGCAACTTATTAGGTCAATTGGCAACATGATTGGGTATAAAAAGAGCCTCTCAGAATGGCAGTGTCAATAGTGGAGCAATATCAGAAAGGAGTTTCTCAGAGAAAAATTGCAAAGAGTTTGAAGTTATCATCATCTACAGTGCATAATATCATCCAAAGATTCAGAGAATCTGGAACAATCTCTGTGCGTAAGGGTCAAGGCCGGAAAACCATACTGGATGCCCGTGATCTTCGGGCCCTTAGACGGCACTGCATCACATACAGGAATGCTACTGTAATGGAAATCACAACATGGGCTCAGGAATACTTCCAGAAAACATTGTCGGTGAACACAATCCACCGTGCCATTTGCCATTGCCGGCTAAAACTCTATAGGTCAAAAAAGAAGCCGTATCTAAACATGATCCAGAAGCACAGGCGTTTTCTCTGGGCCAAGGCTCATTTAAAATGGACTGTGGTAAAGTGGAAAACTGTTCTGTGGTCAGACAAATGAAAATTTGAAGTTCTTTTTGGAAAACTGGGACGCCATGTCACCCGGACTAAAGAGGACAAGGACAACCCAAGTTGTTATCAGCGCTCAGTTCAGAAGCCTGCATCTCTGATGGTATGGGGTTGCATGAGTGCGTGTGGCATGGGCAGCTTACACATCTGGAAAGGCACCATCAATGCTGAAAGGTATATCCAAGTTCTAGAACAACATATGCTCCCATCCAGACGTCGTCTCTTTCAGGGAAGACCTTGCATTTTCCAACATGACAATGCCAGACCACATACTGCATCAATTACAACATCATGGCTGCGTAGAAGAAGGATCTGGGTACTGAAATGGCCAGCCTGCAGTCCAGATCTTTCACCCATAGAAAACATTTGGCACATCATAAAGAGGAAGATGCGACAAAGACCTAAGACAGTTGAGCAACTAGAAGCCTGTATTAGACAAGAATGGGACAACATTCCTATTCCTAAACTTGAGCAACTTGTCTCCTCAGTCCCCAGACGTTTGCAGACTGTTATAAAAAGAAGAGGGGATGCCACACAGTGGGAAACATGGCCTTGTCCCAACTTTTTTGAGATGTGTTGATGCCATGAAATTCAAATTTTTCCCTTAAAATTATACATTTTCTCAGTTTAAACATTTGATATGTCATTTATGTTGTATTCTGAATAAAATATTAAAATTTGAAACTTCCACATCATTGCATTCTATTTTTATTCACAATTTGTACAGTGTCCCAACTTTTTTGGAATCGGGTTTGTACTTCCGGTGAATGGTGCAAACCTTGGTAAAAGTCATGGACATGATTCGAAAAGGTTAAATGGTCTTGAAAGAAATAGTCACCTTTATACTCCTCTCAGTCAAAAATGACCGCATTGGAAATTAATGGGAAACAAATTTCATCTACTGGAAACTTTTGCTACTGCGACCAAATAAAATCTTGGTAACACTTTACAATAAGGTTCATTAGTAAACATTAGTTAACATTAGTTAACTACATTAGTTAACATGAACTAATAATGAACTGCACTTATAAAGCATTTATTTATCTTTGTTAATGTTAATTTCAACATTTACTAATGCATTATTAACATATAACTAACATGAACAAACCAAGAACAGCTGGATTTCATTAACTAACGTTAACAAAGATTAACTAATGCTGAACAGAGGTGTTGTTCATGGTTAGTTCATGTTAACTAATGCATTAACTAATGTTAACTAATACAAGCTTATTGTAAAGTGCAACTAAAATCTTACTGAAAGCTCAATTTTTGAGATATCACACTTAAACTTGTTTAGATTTATGGCTTTGATTTTTTTTCCCAATTTCAGAGTAAAACGTGTTTTGGAAAATATATACTTCATATAAAAATTGTATTTTTGTTAATTTTTCATAATAATAAACATACAATTCTATAACTTTTCTCACTTTTTTAAAACTTTAGCAATAATCTGCCAAGAGTCGTCTTTAAAGAGACCAATCTTAAGCCTGTGCTCCAAAGCATTCAAGATTCATCACAGTTTAAGTTGGAAATTTCATTTTCAGGTCTATGCTCAAAAAGTGAATAAATGGATTAAAATATTTAGCAAAATAAAATCCCCTAAAAATACAATATTAAATAAAAACATTATTGAACTGAAATATAGAGCATTCATTTCAAATTTGATCATTTTTGACCGCCACTCAAAGATACATGTTAATTATCATATTGTGAATGCTTATTATTATTATTAAATAGCTTGTAATATTTAATCAAAATGTCATCAACTGAATCTTTCTGTGAAATGACAGACTTCTTTCTAATGATGCCAGCTGAACTTCTCCAATCATTTTATCAACTCTGCCCCTTTCTTGCAATCGACCTCAAGCTTGCATTCTACCTCCAACCAATCAACACTCATAGAACATATGCATAGAACCAAGTCCCCGTCCTATTTTTCACTCAGATGTACGTCACAATAAAGATGTCGCCACTTCCATTACATAGCGACTTTAAAGACTTTAAAGATTGAAATGCTTAGTTTACTTAATGTCATGATCATGATTTCACAACTGTGTTAAATCAGTCTTTATGCATGTGATAATTATGTAAGTAGTAATTTATCAAACACTTTAGTCCCTAGTGTTCTACAGTGCACTTCCTACAGGTTCAGTCCTTCTGGAGAAGCCTGAGGTGAAGTGCTTTGCTCAAGAGCATAATGGCTCATGGCATGGGTCACTCCCTGTGTGGAGCAAACTATTAACCTTCTGATTAGAAACCCTGAGCTTTACACAACACACAACTTTTACACCACATTAGTTGGATGCAGGGAAGTTTGTGGCATTTATAATGCACGTTGGGGTGAATGTTTCAATTAATTTTATAGAATACTTGTGGGTGTTTTTATTTTGTTTTTAGTTTTAAAAAGCACTATGCAAGCAACTAGACTTTAAATGTAAGATTTATGTATTTGAATTGCACATAAAATTTTCATTCATTTTTGATTACAGTTTTAACATAAACAATTGAATAAACTTAATATAATTAATATTTTTCAGTCATAAATAAAACAGATAAGATATCTGCACTCAAACTAAATTGTATTGTTAACTATTTGCATCCATTTCATTTTAATTAAATTATCATATTTTCAAAATACATTTATTCAAATTGTTGAGAATCAGCATAAATCTGTAAACTGGGTAAACCCAGCCTGATCTGCCGGCGATTTGATTTCGCCCTGCAGCTCAGACTGGAAACCCGTACATTAATTTATCCTGCTTCTGTTATACATTTGCAGGAACCAATCACAGACTGGCTTATCCACCTGGCGTGCTATTGGCGGGTTTAAAACAATGACGGATAGAGAAGGATGGATCGATGCCTGTTGATCCCGCCTCTTGTGATCTGATTGGTTGAAGGACTATCCAATTGCGTACAGAATCATTTGAATTATGCTCGTTGATCACGCCTCTTGTGGTCTGATTGGTTGAAGGACTATCCAGTTGCGTACAGAATCATTTGAATTATGCTTGTTGATCATGCCTCTTGTGGTCTGATTGGTTGAAGGACTATCCAATTGCATACACTCTAAAAAATGCTGGGTTAAAAACAACCCAAGTTGGGTTGAAAATGGACTAACCCAGCGATTGGGTTGTTTTAAGCAAATATTTAACCCAACCGCTGGGTTAAAACAACCTATTTACTGGGTTAAAACAACCCAATCGCTGGGTTAGTCCATTTTCAACCCAGCTTGGGTTGTTTTGAACCCAGCATTTTTTAGAGTGTACAGAATCATTTGAAATATGCTCGGTGATCACGCCTCTTGTGGTCTGATTGGTTGAAGGATTATCCAATTGTGTACAGAATCATTTGAACTATGCCCGTTGATCACGCCTCTTGTGGTCTGATTGGTTGAAGGACTATCCAATTGCGTACAGAGTCATTTGAACTACGCCCGTTGATCACGCCTCTTGTGGTCTGATTGGTTGAGTCATTTGAATTATGCTAGTGATAACCAGACAAATAAATCTGTTCACTGTGAATACAATTACATTAATTTAGTTAGAAAGTATGAACATGGTTAAAATAAGCAATATAAATTTTTTTTTTTTTTTTTTAAATAGATGTATTAATGGTAAATGTATATTGTGTGTTCCTTACCTGTTCCATTTATGTATGACTGACAAATATCACATTAAAATGATTGTGTTTATGTTAAAACTGTGTAATCCTAATGAAAACATTTTATATGCAATTAAAACAAAAATCTTTTTGGTAACAATTATTTTACAGTATCCTTGTTACATGTACTTACTGTAGTAATAACAGTACATTATGCATAATAACATGCATCTAACCCTAAACCAAATCCTAACCCTAATCCTAGTAAGTATACTGTTAATTAAAATTACACTGTACACTGTAACAAGAACACCTTAAAACATAAGGCATACATTTAGGCATAAATATTTATTTTGATTGCAATCAGCAAGATCAGGTAATGACTGTTTATGAACTTGATAATGATGTCACAGCGGCTGACTTGATTTCTTCACATTTTGACAAACTAACATTAATCTCATAAAGCAGATGTTTAATAGATGTTCATGTCACAGCATGTGTTCAGGGGGTGAACATTACCAGTTTTGAGACGCTGATCAGAGGGACAGTAGGTGGAGAAGCTCTGCTCTCTGTCCGATACTCAAGCACCAGTCTGGATCCTCCTGTAATCAAATGGCAGCTGAAGAGGGACAAACCAGTTACAGTGGTCCAGTCCATTGGCACAGAGATCATTGGTAACCTGCGGCCGGAATACAGAGACCGTATCATTGTGTTTGAGAATGGTACACTGCTGCTGCATAACCTCAGGCTGTCTGATGAGGGCACTTATGAAGTAGAGATCTCCATAACCGATGACACTTTCACTGGAGAGGGCAGCATCGACCTGACGGTGGATGGTAAGACTCTAGTTAAAGAAAATTGTCACAGACATCATTTGGGAATCATTATGATGCCATTAAATCATACTAATAAAATCTTGGCTGATGTTTTTACCAGAGCCAATCTCTAAGCCCCACGTCCTCATGGTCACTTCCACTGTTCTGGAACTGACAGAGAATTTCACGCTAAACTGCACCCATGACACGGGCACAAAGACCACCTATGGCTGGGCTAAAGGTGGCCATCCTTTACTAAATGAGACCCGTTTGCTGCTGTCATCAGACCAGAAGATCCTGACCATCACACGTGTTCAGATGGTTGATGATGACGTCTACAGTTGTATGGTGGAGAACCCTATTAGTAGCATGAGAAGTTTGCCAGTCAAACTCACAGTTTACAGTAAGAATGGGAACATTTGGACATCATGAGTAATTTTTAAATACATTGAGATTGTATTATACACCCATCAGGCAACATTATGACCAGTGAAATCACAACACCTGTTAGTGGGTGGGATATATTAGGCAGCAAGTAAACATTTTGTCCTCAAAGTTGATGCTGTGGGGTGTTCCCGGTCTGCAGTGGTCTGTATCTTTAAAAAGTGGTGGAAGGAACAGTGGTGAACCAGCGACAGGGTCATGGGCGGCCAAGGCTCATTGATTCACGTGGGGAGCGAAGGCTGGCCCGTCTGGTTCGATCAAACAGACAAGCTACTGTAGCTCAAATAGCTCAAGAAGTTAATGCTGGTTCTGATAGAAAGGTGTCAGAATACACAATGCATCACAGTTTGTTGCGTATGGGGCTGCATAGCCACAGACCAGTCAAAGTGCCCACTGAAAGCACCAACAGTGGGCACATGAGCATCAGAACAGGACCACGGAGCAATGGAAGAAGGTGGCCTGGCCTGATGAATCACATTTTTCTTTTACATCACATGGATGGCCGGGTGTTTGTGCGTCATTAACCTGGGGAACACATGACACCAGGATACACTATGGGAAGAAGGCAAGCCGGCGGAGGCAGTGTGAGGGCAATGTTCTGCTGGGAAACAGACCATATTCCCTGGTGGCTGTGGCCTCTTTCAGCAGGATAATGCGCCCTGCCATAAACCAAAAATTTGGTTTCAGGAGCATGTTTGAGGAACGAGTTTGAGGTGTTGACTTGGCCTCCAAATTCCCCAGATCTCAATCCAATCGAGCATCTGTGGGATGTGCTGAACAAACACACCTCGAAACTTATAGGACTTAAAGGACCTGTTGCTAACATCTTGGTGCCAGACACCACAGCACACCTTCAAGGGTCTAGTGGAGTCCATGCCTCGACGGGTCAGGGCTGTTTTGGCAGCAAAAGGGGGACCAACACAATATTACTCATAATGTTATGCCTGATCGGTGTATATTCTATAAATATGTTTATGTAATATTAGCAGTTCTTTAGGAAACAAAATGGCTGAAAATGTTCTTGTTTTCAGAAAGGAGCTCCCTTTATATCATACTGTCTACAGTCGGCATCTTCCTCCTCGTCACCCTTGTAACCATGTGTGCTTGCTGGAGGCCATCAAAAAAGTATGAATCTATTTTTCTTTGCCACTCAGCCATCATTAATTTAACAATATTAGTGTAAATTAACATGTCACCATAAATACTTTCATTGACAGATCAAAAAAACAGAAGTCTAAAACTATTATACCAAGATCCATTCCACAAAACCACCACATCAGGTATCATGATGTCATGCCCGAGGGTATGTATTCAATGTAATTATGTTGTTATTTAATATTGATTTCCTGTCCATTTTGAATGTTCATCAAATATTCTGATGCATAGTTTTCTCTATTTTTATATTATATTATATTATATTATATAGTAGTAACTGATTACATGTAATCTGGATTATGTAATCAGATTCCAAAAATGTAATTGTAATTAGATTATATGACGTTAAAATAGGCTACTCGTATTCAGACTGCACTTTTGTATTGATCACATGATTACATGTTATTCTGACAATGGCAGCAAAATATTCATTGATTCTCCCTATTACTTTGTTTTTATATTTAAAATTTTCCTTTTTAAAAACACCTACTGCTTGTATATGTTCAGAAGGTCTTCCAGATTTGTGGAACTGGACACACAGACCAGCCACTAGTGATGACTATCACTGAAAACTGAGACCCACACAGCATTTGATTTGACTGGATTTACAGAGATCATACACTTTTAAGTGTTTTCTAAACATTGCAACATTGCATATCTAATCAACTCCTGATTAACACATTCATTATTATTTGAATTATTACTCAGTTTCAATTATTTAACCTAATGTCTTCGGAAGGCTTTTGTCTTTCAAACACATTAAATTGTACAAATTCACATCATTTCATATTTACATGCAATGCAGGGATTCCCCAACTTTTTTTGTCATCTGAAATTTCTTTGACCTAATATATTTACTTGAAGTGCCCCCTGAGATTTTAATTTGTACAAACCCGATTCCAAAAAATTTGTGACACTGTACAAATTGTGAATAAAAAAGGAATGCAATAATTTACAAATCTCATAAACTTATATTTTATTCACAATAGAATATAGATAACATATCAAATGTTGAAAGTGAGACATTTTGTAATGTCATGCCAAATATTGGCTCATTTTGGATTTCATGAGAGCTACACATTCCAAAAAAGTTGGGACAGGTAGCAATAAGAGGCCGGTTAAATGTACAAATAAGGAACAGCTGGAGGACCAATTAGCAACTTATTAGGTCAATTGGCAACATGATTGGGTATAAAAAGAGCCTCTCAGAGTAGCAGTGTCTCTCAGAAGTCAAGATGGGCAGAGGATCACCAATTCCCTCAATGCTGCGGCCAAAAATAGTGGAGCGATATCAGAAAGGAGTTTCTCAGAGAAAAAATGCAAAGAGTTTGAAGTTATCGTCATCTACAGTGCATAATATCATCCAAAGATTCAGAGAATCTGGAACAATCTCTGTGCGTAAGGGTCAAGGCCAGAAAACCCTACTGGATGCCCATGATCTTCGGGCCCTTAGACGGCACTGCATCACATACATGAATGCTACTGTAATGGAAATCACAACATGGGCTCAGGAATACTTCCAGAAAACATTGTCGGTGAACACAATCCACCGTGCCAGTCGCCGTTGCCGGCTAAAACTCTATAGGTCAAAAAAGAAGCCATATCTAAACATGATCCAGAAGCGCAGGCGTTTTCTCTGGGCCAAGGCTCATTTAAAATGGACTGTGGTAAAGTGGAAAACTGTTCTGTGGTCAGACCAATCAAAATTTGAAGGTCTTTTTGGAAAACTGGGACGCCATGTCATCCAGACTAAAGAGGACAAGGACAACCCAAGTTGTTATCAGTGCTCAGTTCAGACCCCTGAAGGTGTGCTGTGGTATCTGGTACCAAGATGTTAGCAGCAGATCATTTTAGTCCTGTAAGTTGCGAGGTGCAGCCTCCATGAATCAGACTTGTTTTTTCAGCACATCCCACAGATGCTCGATTGGATTGAGATCTGGGGAATTTGGAGACCAAGTCAACACCTCAAACTCGTTGTTGTGTTCCTCAAACCATTTTTGAACCATTTTTGCTTTGCGGCAGGGCGCAATATCCTGCTGAAAGAGCCACAGCCACCAGGGAATACTGTTTCCATGGAAGGGTGTACATGGTCTGCAACAATGCTTCGGTAGGTGGTACGTGTCAAAGTAACATCCACATGGATGGCGGGACCCAAGGTTTCCCAGCAGAACATTGCCCAAAGCATCACACTGCCTACGCCGGTTTGCCTTCTTCCCATAGTGCATCCTGGTGCCATGTGTTCCTCAAGTTAGTAACACACACGCACCCGGCGATCAATGTGATGTAAAAGAAAACGTGATTCATCAGATCAGGCCACCTTCTTCCATTGCTCTGTGGTCCAATTCTGATGCTTTTGGCGGTGGACAGGGGTCAGCATGGGAACCCTGACTGGTCTGTGGCTATGTAATCCCATATGCAACAAACTGCGACGCACTGTGTATTCTGACACCTTTCTATCAGAACCAGCATTAACTTCTTGAGCAGTTTGAGCTACAGTAGCTTGTCAGTTTGATCTGTCCACACGGGCCAGCCTTCGCTCCCCACGTGCATCAATGAGCCTTGGCCGCCCTGTCGCCGGTTCACCACTGTTCCTTCCTTGGACCACTTTTGATAGATACTGACCACTGCAGACCGGGAACACCCCACAAGAGCTGCAGTTTTGGAGATGCTCTGACCCAGTCATCTAGCCATCACAATTTAGCCCTTGTCAAACTCGCTCAAATCCTTACGCTTGCCCTGACGATTTTTCCTGCTTCTAACACATCAACTTTGAGGGCAAAATGTTCACTTGCTGCCTAATATATCCCACCCACTAACAGGTGCTGTGATGAAGAGATAATCAGTGTTATTCACTTCACCTGTCAGTGGTCATAATGTTATTCCTGGTGGTGTATTTATATTATATTATATTATATTATATTATAATAGTCTAATTGTTAATTTATATATCTAGATGATGTCATCCCAATAATGACTGATCATGAGCGGAGGAATCCTGTATCACTCTACATCTTAAAAGAGAAGGTATTATGACATCATTGTTTAATTTCCCTCTCCCAGCACACCCACTCTATGGTTAAAAATAGTCTTTCAAGTGGATGAGTGGTCCATTACCTCAGTAGAGCTGTCTGTGAGTCAGAAAGCAAAGGTTGAACCCTGAAACATCTGACTGCTTTAGAAACATTTCTTTGTATTACACATTAATATTCATGTTTTCACCACATATTCTAATATACAGTAGAATAGGCTATGATGTTATTATATGTGTTACAAGAATAGCCTAGAAGTTTTCCATGTCTTGATAATACGAAAGTGCAACGATGTAGGCGTGCAAAGACTGTAAATGCCTGCACTTGACATCCTCAGAATTCTCCTCCTGGTGAACCAGCGTCAACATGTGAAACATGCAGCTCCATTAGCGGCAGCCCACCAAGCTACAGCAGCTCAATACCTCCTCCATCCGACTTGCTTGAGCCTCCAGCACGCTCCTCTCGCAGATACCCTCGCACCTCCACCAAATCCCCACCGCACCATCGCCGGAGGAAGGGACACAGTCAGAGCCCACCAGCCCCTTCCTCGCCCCGCAGCCGAGAGTCTGGTCAAGTCTCACAGTCACCTGCGTCCTCGTCTCCAGCCAGGAAGCCTGAGGAGCCATCCGCCTCTCCACAAGAACCCAAAGGCTCCCCAAAAACATAGATGTCGATGCACTGAAAAACGTCTGCCTAGTCCACATGCTGCAAAAAGTCAGATAATGACCTGCACAAATACTTTTGCATTAATGTATGTAAATATGTAAATACACATATATGTGTCTATGCTCCAAAATTATGCATTTCATAATATTGTTTAGCTTCATCATGTTAAGACACGTTTTATTTGAAAGCATATTGTGAATGTTGACTTGATCTAACACTCAAGGGGCCAGATTTACTAACAGCTTGCACCAGTGCAAACCCTATTTTAGTGTTAAAAAAAACTACTGTCAGGATTTACTAAAGACACAGTGAAAAAATAGCGCTGGAAAGGCATGAACAGAGTTTATTTTTGCGGCTGGCATTTGTAGGAGTTTCCCTTTCAGACTTTATGGGAGGAGAGTATTTAAATGAATCATACAAGGTGATTTGCTAAGGTTTGTGCTCGTCAATTTACTGGTGTTTGTGCCATTATTTACAGCCCAAAGCATCTCCTAAACAAGACGCCTACTGGTAGATTGCGTTGGTCATTATGAAAATGATTCGGCTGTGTCTGTGTTCTTTAAATTGCACGTCATCAGTACATCGGCGCTTTTATGGAATTGCGCTCTCACGCTAATTTGCCGTTTAGTAAATCTGGCCCTATGTCTCTTCACTCTCAGAGATGTCTGGGTCCTGCAATGTGATTGTTGGCTTGGCAAAGCTTTCAATATCCTTCAGTGTTTTCTGACATAGTGTTCTCAAACAGTTCCATTAGTCCAGTGGTTCCAAACCTGGGCATCCCTCTTTGGGGGACATCAGCATTTGAAAGGGGGTGTGGGAATTATATGCTTTGAGGTCAAATAGGGATGCAAAAAACAATACAACAGAACTTGACGATACTTTGGCATTTTGGTCTACAACATAAATCACACACACTTACCGAAAATGTGAATTTTGAAGCAGTTATGGTTATTTTTGAGTATGTTAGCTAAGAAAGTTTGGGGTGTGAGTGTGTGCAGTGTACATTGCAGAACAAAACATTAAAGTGTCTTCAAGTTACTGTATATTTACCACAGGCTTTATTTTACTCATAAAATTAAAAACCTGATTATAAAACCCCATAGGAAAATCTCAAGTGCGCATCGAGCGAGCATGTCGACCGCAAAGGTGGCACTCGCGAGCACCCTTCTGAAACCTAAAATGACAAATGGGACACCCTACGATCTTGTGGACTTAATGGACACACGCATGCTGCAGCCATTGTAAGTCCACAAGAGTCGGAAGTGCATATGAAGTATGCCATTTGGGACAGGGCCCACAGCCTCAATTCAGAGGCTGCATCCTTCAAAGGCTGATTGTGTCACAGCTGCATGGCGAAGGCTGTCCCAATTTAAAGACTCCTTCAACTGCCTCCAAATGTGTCCTTCATTTCCTGTGAAGCATCAATTTGAGTATTGAGAAGTGCCCATGGATCCTTTGCGGCCTTGCCTAGCCCAGAATGCATTGTACACCAGTGTCAACACAATTTTTTTGGAGAAAAAATTCAGAATTACACTTTTAAACTTAAGTACTGGGTTTCAACTTACTCAGAAATCGAATGATAAAAAAAAAAAAAAGAAACACTTTAAAGCGGTTCAAATGTTGACATATCTTACTAGGATGTCATTATATATAGTTTATACTCTTTGTTAAATACAGAAATTGTCCATTGTGAACATATTTAGACAGTTTGTGAACAAAGCGTTGTTTTCAAACAGTTTAATATAACTTTCAAAAAAGTCCAGTACAAACTTTACTGTCACTCATCAAGAGCAGATGTCACAGTTGCTAGGCGACAAGAACAATCCTCCGTAGGTTAAACCATCCCATTTGACAGTGCTCGTTCCGACCTTTCGTGGCCTTCGAAGGTGTGTCCTTTGAAGTTTGTGTCCTTCGAAGGATGGAGCCTCTGAATTGGGACGCAGCTAATATTGTATCACCCATAGCAACCAACCAGAATTCCCAACTAATTACCTACAAACTACCCAGAACACCCTGGCAACCACCTGGCAAGATCTGCATTTAAACAGCCCAAGTATTCAAATGTTTACAATTGTTGCAAGGCTTTGTCAAGCCAACAGTGAATGTTTGTCTTTCCTTTATTTAGTTTTTATCTCTTCTTTCTCTTAAAGAACATGAACAGGCCTGTTTTTATTTTGGTGAATGTAAATGACAAGTAGAGTTGATCTGTAAAGAAGATGTTAAATAAAATATTGAGAAAGATCTAAATGCAATCTTTCACACATTTGATGAGATTCTGCAGTGTTTCACCCGCTAATAATGTGAGCATTATGTAATCGTGTCTCTCTCGTTAAAGTTCATACTGTTCCTGAAAAGGGAGAGACAATGTGCCTGCTGATTCACACAAAAGACACAGTAGGCTCCTTGTTATGCATAGGCACGGCCGTTGAGAACAGGCATTGTAAAGGGAGCAGGCTGATCTTGTGTTGATTCATACCCATGCATAAATGTATAAGTTGGAGACAGAAACCAAAGAATGCTAATAGCTTACCCTGTGGAAAAACAATGCCTCTAAAATAGTTTTTCAGGCATGCACAAAAGTTTTAAAAGACTACAAAGAGAAGCATAAGTAGGACATTACATAACAACAATGGCTATTTAAAATGACAATTTCATTTCTCGTGTGCATTTAAAACCAAACGTTTCGTCTTTGTAGTGAGGTTGTTAATAAATAAATAAACTAACTAACTCACTCGAATTTAAATTGATACACAACATATTTTATATTATTATATTTTAGATGTAGGCTATTTATTTTATACATTTATAACAATACGAAATGAGTATTCAATTCTGAGTAAACCCACCGAATTTATATTTATTTTAGCCGCTGCGAATTCGGGTAGGTTCATAGACTGTAAAAAAAAATAATAGGTCTAGGGGAAAAAAAAAAATAAAATAAAAAAAGTAGTACAATAGGCGTGGAACTAAAACGAGCAGTTAGTCTTTTTCCCATCGAGCGTACATTTAGAGGAGCACATCGGACGTGAGCAAATCGCTACAGCTTTGAACGGCGTTACTTTCGACGAATAAAATCTTACCTTTATAAAGCTGTGGCCAATAGAATCATAGATGGGCGGGTCTTAAAGCGGTTGTGATTCTGTTAGCGTCATTGACAACGGAGTTTTAATTCTGTCAGTTACAGAAGTAGAAATATTAACGCTATTTGCATGAGGACAGCAACAGCATTATGAATCGCTGTCTTTTAAAAAGACTCCTGTAAAGAAGCTTTGTTTTCGCTCGAAGGATCAGTGTTGTGTTTGCTAAAAAAAAGGTCTGAACATTAGTGACTCCGGAAAAGCCACAAGTGCTAGTTATGCCCATTCATATCTAACGTTACCAGAATTTATACGAAAATGAATCAAGCAAGAACAGCTAAAGAAAGGGGGTGCTCTTCGATGACGCGAAATAATGTATTAAAAGAAAATAAAAGGATAACCTCTAGAAACAGAAGAAAGCCCGAAGATGTGAGAGTGTTGGCAGAGAGGAACCCGGCTGTGGCGCCTGTGGGTGTTTGGGTGGAGAGCGGAGAGGAGTGTCAGGAACATCCCGCGGTAAGAACTGCACTGGTATGAATGAGAAATGTCAATGTGGTTAAAACGAGCTCCGTTGACTGCCACTTTGAACTAATACGGTACACGTTACACGTTGGTGTCTGCATATTAAAGTCTATCCAACATTCTTGACTTTACTGACCTGGAAAAAGTGTCAAGAAATACTCCCACATTGTTTCCCTTTATTTTATGGGGAAAATAAATAACAGTTAGGCCCAAACTAGCTGCCACTGAGTAAAATCTAAATTATGGCTAAAAAATCCTGTTACTTTAGCCTGGTTAAAACCAGACCATTCTCAGTAGTAACTGGGTATATTATTATATAACTAAAATAGAAATAACATAAAAAATAAAAAAAAATCAGCTAGTTGACAAGGCAGCATTTCGAATTTTCGTTTAGTTTAAGTTGAAGTACTAAAATAACTAAAACTGAAATAAAAAATTAAACTATATAGACATTTTTAAAACGGATAAAAATGGTAAAAACAACAAAATTACTAAAAATCAAACCTGAAGAGAAATACACACACATATATATATATATATATATATATATATATATATATATATATATATATATATATATATATATATATATATATATATATTACTGTGCAAAAGTCTTGGGCTCATTAGTATTTTTACACACAAAAAATGGGTTTAAGCCAGTTATTTATATCTTTTGCTGTATAGTGTGTCAGTAGGAAATATCAGTTTACATTTATAAATTAATTGCCATTAATTTTAATAATCCAGTGAGATTTTTGTATGCATAAAGAGTCTGACAACAGTCTCTATGCTCCACATGGAGATCTGATCTCAGCTTCATTGAATCTGTCTGTGATTACATGAATAAACATAAAAAAACTGAGATGGACTAAATCCAGAAGAACTGTGGCAACGTCTCCAAGACACTTGAAGAAACCTTCCTGCAAAACTACATGCATAGGTGTAGGAATAGATGTAGGTGACAAGCCGTTTTAAACACAAAGGGTGGTCACCCCAAATATCCATTTGATTTAGTTAATAGAAGTCAATTCATAAATAAAAAAATAAAAGCTATAGCTTTCCTGTAGCTCAAACAATAAGAGCGTGGCACTAGCAACACCAAGGTCATGGGTTCAATTCCAAGAGAAAGCAAGAACTGACAAAATGTAAAAATGTGTACCTTGAATGCAATGTAAGTCGCTTTGGATAAAAGCATCTGCCAAATGCGTAAATGTAAATGTAATGTTATTATTTTTGACAGCATTCTGACAAGTGCCTGAACTTTTCACAGTGTTGTAGTTTTGCAGGAAGGTTTCCTCAAGTGTCTGGGAGACGTTGGCTTAGTTTTTCTGGATTTAGTCTGTCTCAGTTTTTTCTGTTTCTTCATGTAATCACAGACAGACTTTGACGATGGTGAGATCAGATCATACCGGCTGCTGTCAGACTTCTTGTGCATAAAAAAAAAAAA
Source organism: Paracanthobrama guichenoti (assembly GCA_018749465.1). NCBI lineage: Eukaryota > Metazoa > Chordata > Actinopteri > Cypriniformes > Gobionidae > Paracanthobrama > Paracanthobrama guichenoti. Next base: position 666,696 of record JAGHMJ010004154.1, read on the forward strand.
ATCTCACTGAATTATTACAATTAATTGCAAAATGAATGTTTGGAAATGTAAACTGATATTTCCTACTGACACACTACAGTAAAATATATAAATAACTGGCTTAAAAACATTTTTCGTGGGAAAATACCAACGTGCCTAAGACTTTTGCACAGACTATATGCACAGTAACTATAATAACACTGGCTGTTATTTATTTTATCATTCATACATTTTGTTCATTTTTATTTTTTTATGTAAATTCATTTTTAATTAATTAGTTAATTTTATTTATTTATAATGTTATTTTTAATAAATTATATTTTTAGACATTTTTAGACTTTTAGACATATTTATTATAGACATATAAAAAAACTGATAAAAATTGCAAAAACATAACAAAATAACATTATAATATAATAACACAATAATACGTTGTACATGTAAAATGTACAAATATAAACTCAAGTTGCTAAAATAACACAGATTTGTATTTATTTTATTTCTAAATTGTGCTTATTTTTATTGTTTAATGTGAATTTATTTGTAATTAATTTTACTTATAATGTGCAAAACGTGCAAACACTAAATAAATGGGCTCATATTAAATGATCATTAGGTTAAAGAAAAAGAAAAGAATCCTCCAGGTTTTATTTCGTACCCTATTTGTGGAAAGTGCCGTAACGTAAATCTAACCCTGTGTGTGGGGCAGGTCCAGGCTTTGCTTACGGAAGAGCTTCTGGAGGAGACCCGGCGAGAGAAAGAGGAGAGTCTGCGCCGGTTTCAGGATGCAGTCCGTAAACGTGTGTCGCAGCAGGCCCTTCTGCGCAAACAACAGCAGCTACTGAAATCATATGAGACCGTAAGAAATGTCTGTTAATGAGCAACAGAGGATGGAACTTTTTTCCCCGAGTAGGGCACAGTTTGTCCATTGACTATCTTATAATCAATAAAGGCACACATCCTTTTTTCTTTGGAAAGAGAACTATTAATTATGTTAAACTACAGCATAAACTTTACACTTTTGTTCAAAAAATGTTAATGTTTGTTTCAGAATGATCACTTGGGTTGCATTTATTTGATTAAACACATTCAAAATGTTAATATTGTGAAATAGCATTGCTATTCTTTAAAATAACTGTTTTCTATTTTCTATTTTAAAATGTAATTTATTCCTGTGATCAAAGCTGTATTTTCAGCATCATTACTCCAGTCTCCAGTGTCACATGGTCCTGTATATTATAATCTGCTGATTTGATGCTTGTTGATGATTTGATGATATTTATCAGTGTTGAAAACGTGTTGCTTAATATTTTTGGTTCCTTGCCACCGTTGCCTCTGGCTTTTGGCTTGCTCAGTTGGGGACACCTAAATTTCATCTATATTACCGATCTGCCCGCATTGACACTATATGATACTTGAAATTAGCTGGATAACATCACCGTTTTCACCAGAACGGCTGTACAAATTCTGTTGCATTATTTTCCTGTTAACAATGTGAAGCTGCTTTGAAACAATTGGACTTGTTAAAAGCGCTATATCAATAAAGGTGATTTGATTTGATTTGATTTTGGAAAACAGGAATCTTTTTTTAAAGAATTAAAAAAGCTTTACTGTTGTTTTTGTACAATTTAATGCATCTTTACATAATAAAAGTATTAATGTAGTATTTACTGTTATATTATTTATTAATATTTACATTTTCAGTTTTCATTTCATTACATGTTTTGTTGTGCTTTTGTCATTTCTTTTAAAATATTTTTATTTAGCTTTCATTTATACTTATTTCAGTTTTAGTTTGACTAAATTTAGTGATTCAACTTAAGCTTTTTCAGTTATTTGCCAAGACAACATTTCAAATTTTTTATTTTATTTAATTTTTTTACCATTTTTAACAATTTTAGTTTAGTTAACAATATCAACACTGATAAAAGTATTATTTAAAAAAAAAAAAATCTTACTGGCAGAAAACTTTTGAACAGGAGTGTACATGGTATAAAAAGTAGCTAGTTTTAAACGCATCAAATATTTGTAAAAAAGTTCCTTTAGCATTTTACTGTCACCAACAACCATAAGCTTGTCTGACTAGCTGTGTTCTAACAAATTCTAACAAATGCTCAAATACTTAGTGAACACTGTTCTTCTTTTTTTCAGGTTGAATGTGAGGGCAAAGTATTGCAACAAAGCAGCAAAGCAGCCCATCGCCTTACACCTCAAACCAATTTATTCCCTTCCTGGACACATGGGGAGCGAGTTATTTGCAGTCCCAACTCTCGCTTTGTCAGTGCTCAGTGGACAGAGGCCATTTCTCCCAATCAGCACACGCATCATGTACGGGTATTTACTGGCAGGACGTGTTTCACCAAGGGCAACATGTTCCTGGATCAACATCTTTGTTGATCCTGGAGCAACATTCCAATTAACCAATCATATTTGAGGGACAAGTTTACAGTTAATGTCAAGTTTAGGCTTACAACTAGGGTTAAAGGGTTAGTTCACCCAAAAATGAAAATTATCCATGATTTACTCACCTCAAATCATCCTAGGTGTATATGACATTCTTCTTTCAGACGAATAAAATTGGAGTTATATTAAAAATGTCCTGGCTAATTCAAGCTTTATAATGGCAGTGATTGTTGCTCTGTTTTTGAAGTCCATAAAAGTGTATCTGTCCGTCATACCTGCTCCACACGGCTCCAGGGGTTAATAAAGGCCTTCTGATGCGAATCGATGCATTTGTGTAAGAAAAATATCCATATTTAAAACTTTATAAAGTTAATTATCTAGCTTCCGGCCGATCGCCTTCCGTATTCAACTTGTGCCTCTCTCTACACTTTTTCCGTAAGTTGAATATGGAAGGCGATCGGCCGGAAGCTAGATAATTTACTTTATAAAGTTTTTTCTTACACAAAATGCATCGATTCACTTCAGAAGGCCTTTATTAACCCTCCGGAGCCGTGTGGAGCAGTTATTCATGCATATAGATCCACTTTTATGGACTTCAAAAACAGAGCAACAATCACTGCCATTATAAAGCTTGGATTGGCCAGGACTTTTTTAATATAACTCTGATCGTATTCATCGGAAAGAAGAATGTCATATACACCTAGGATGGCTTGAGGGTGAGTAAATCATGGGATAATTTTCATTTTTGGGTGAACTAACCCTTTAAGTGCTTCAACATCAGTGTTATTCACCTATCATTTCCCTCTGATTTTAGGGATAACCTATGGGTAGGGACTACATTTTGGACTGGAATGTTGTTCCATGATCAACAAAATATGTTGCCCCAGGAACACGTCTAACTCAGCAAAATCAGGGCGAGCATGATTCTTTTGCATCTGTGTGGATCATTTTGCTTGCATGTTTTTGTCAGAATCTAGATGTAAGAAAGTGTTTCTTGACACTTTTTCCAGGTCAGTAAAGTCAGGAAGCAGGTGAGACACAGACTAGCTGCTCGTCAAACAGTGCAAGAGGGAGATGAACTATCTCAGCTACCTGGTGGGAGATGGAAAATATCCCCAGCTAGAAATGTGAGTCATGCATGATGCATTTGGGTCATTTCTGAGACCTGAATGTTCAGTGTTGTAGTATTAATATCTTCACATTTGTTATATACAGAAACCTGAATCACATTCTTCGAGAGATCAGAAGGATTATACTGAAGGTTCAGATGATGCAGGAGAAGAAAACAAGCAGGATGTTGAAGCGGAAGATGAGATGCTTTTGGGGCAACATGATCAACCTCTTCATTTGCATCGCCACAGAATCAAGACTGTAACTTTTCAGAACGATATGGTGAGAAGATCTTGTATGGCAGACCTATGTTAATACAGTGTAAAAAAGGGCACAGGTTTTTTATCAGTCCGATGGAAAGCAAGGCTTTGCTTCTGAGGAATAACCAGTATTTTCTAAAGTTTGTGAGGTTTGTGGCATAGGATCTTTGGAAGACATGACAAGTAAACAAGGTATCCATGAGAACAACATTATATCCTGTATGCACTATGTCCATTATTTGTTGAATGGATACAAATTCTGATGTTTTTTTGTTTGTTTGTTTTTTTGTTTACACAAACGTCTTCAGTTATCTATATCAAGGGTTTTAGATGCCACAGACCCCCAAATATGATGCTAAATTAAGTGGATGCTTTTGAAAAAATATATACTTTCTGAATCAGTGCTGTTCAAGCTGCTTTACACCAAATGGCCTTTATGACATTTTTAACACTATGTAATTATTTCATGTATACATTTTGATGTCTCTGTAGGTCTATGAGTCAGATCCCACTGCTTCCTGTACAGACTTCACAACTTATTACAGAGCTTCCCAAGTGCTTTGGCCTCATGAAAATCAAAATGAGCTGAAGAGGCAGGTGAGGAATCACACTTTATTTTGAATATAGTCTCCTCTTTAAGCTATTTTATTAGGGAAATCACATAATTCATATGTACACTACAGTTCAAAAGTTTGTGGTCAATAAATTTTTTTATGTTTTTGAAAAAATTCTCTTATGCAGACCATTTACTGCAAAATACAGTAAATTACTGTTACTGATAAAATATTATTACAATTTAAAATAACTGTTTTTATTTTTATTTTAATATATTTTTTCATGTAATTTATTGCAGTGATGTCAAAGTAAAATTTTCATCAGCCATTACTCTAACCTTCAGTGTTATGATCCTTCAGAAATCATTCTAATATGCTGATTTGCTGCTTAATATATATATATATATATATATATATATATATATATATATATATATATATATATATATATTTATTTATTTATTTATTTATTTATTTATTTATTTATTTATTTTTTCAGGATTATCTAATGAATAAAAAGTTCAAAAGTACAACATTTAAGTATTATATTAAATATATTGAATAATTGTCTTTTCTGAATAAAAGTAATATTGCTTAAAAAAAAAAAAAAAACAACCTCTACCTTTTGAACTGTAGTGTATTCAGTGTTTAGTCTCTACAACAAAAAAGAAAAAATTGTTTTCTTAAAAGTGCTAACTGTTGTTTCAGAGGCAGTATCAGTTCCTCATGTATCGACGTCACTTCATGGACATTGAGCGGGAGAAAGTGAAGGAGCACCAAAGACACAGGAAACATCTGAAGAGAACTGCAAGGTCGAACCTCACCACATGTTCACAAGTATCTTTGCATGTTCATAATTTTACTGCTACTGAAAAGGATGTACATTTTCATTCATTTCCGCATGATTGTTGCTCACTTCTCTTTTGGTTTATCTCCTGTAGTCAGGATATGGGAAATAGTTTACATGACTGAAGAGTTAACTGTACAATAACAATAATATTGAACAAAAGAGAAGACAATGAGCAGGCTTGCCAGTTCTTTGTGACAGACCAACATAAAAAAAGACATGACTTAATTTTCTAAAATGTCACTCCTATAGCAAATACATAGATTTTAAAGTTCCTAACTATTATGCAGTTTCCATTTGATTCTCAGAAAAACACACATACAGTGCATCCGGAAAGTATTCACAGCGCTTCACTTTTTCCACATTTTGTTATGTTACAGCTTTATTCCAAAATGGATTAAATTCATTATTTTCCTCAAAATTCTACAAAAAAATACCCCATATGAAAGAAATTTGTTTGAAATCTTTGCAAATTTCTTAAAAATAAAAAACGAAGAAAAAAAATTCAGATCTCCAGAAATGTTCAATCAGGTTTATTTCTGGGCTCTGGCTGGGTCACTCAAGGACATTCACAGAGTTGTCCCATAGCCAATCCTTTGTTATCTTGGCTGTGTGCTTAGGGTCGTTGTCCTGTTGGAAGATGAACCTTCGCCCCAGTCTGAGCTCCAGGGCAGGTTTTCATCAAGGAGGTCTCTGCTGCATTCATCTTTCCCTCGATCCTGACTAGTCTCCCAGTTCTTGCTGCTGAAAAACATCCCCATAGCATGATGCTGCCACCACCGTGCTTTACTGTAGGGATGATATTGGCCAGGTGATGAGCGGTGCCTGGTTTTCTCCAGATATGATGCTTGCCATTCAGGCCAAAGAGTTCAATCTTTGTTTCATCAGACCAGAGAATTTTGTTTCTCATGGTCTGAGAGTCCTTCAGGTGCCTTTTGACAAACTCCAGGTGGGCTGTCATGGGCCTTTTACTGAGGAGTGGCTTCCGTCTGGCCACTCTACCATACAGTCTTGTTTGGTGGATTGAGATGGTTGTTCTTCTGAAGGGTTCTCCTCTCTCCACAGAGAAACGCTGGAGCTCTGTCAAAGTGACTATCGGGTTCTTGGTCACCTCCCTGACTAAGGCCCTTCTCCCCCCAATCGCTCAGTTTGGCTGGACGGCCAGCTCTAGGAAGAGTCCTGGTGGTTCTAAACTTCTTCTATTTATGGATGACGGAGGCCACTGTGCTCATTGGAACCTTCAATGCAATGAAGTTTTTCTGCACCCTTCCCCAGATCTGTGCCTCGATACAATCCTGTCTCGGAGGTCTACAGACAATTCCTTGGACCTTATGGCTTGGTTTGTGCTCTGACATGCACTGTTAACTGTGTGTGTGGCGAGGCGAGGGACCGTGAGAGCGGGCCGGTGGCGAATGATAATGAGCGTCAGCTGTGCGCCACACCGGTCTCGTCTCATGGAGGAGTGACGGGAGCATAAAAGGAGGAGCGACGACAATGTAAGACGAGAGAGGACCAGGCCTGGATTTTATGTTGCGTTTTGTTTTGTATGTAGGCGGCAGTCGTCCGTGAAGGGCTGCCGCCGTCATTGTATTTTGGTTTGTTTATTTTTGAGTAAAGTTTTTAAATGTTCGCCTGTTCCCGCCTCCTCCTTCTTCCCTATATCTGTTCATTACGTTACAGTGTGACCTTAAAGTATATAGACAGGTGTGTGCCTTTCCAACACATTTGCAAACTTTTACGTTTTCATTATGGGGTATTGTGCATCGAATTTTGAGGAAAATTTTGGAATAAGGCTGTAACATAAAATGTGGAAAAAGTGAAGCGCTGTGAATACTTTCCTGATGCACTGTATTGTCAAACTATAGGTCTTCTATTGATGCTATTGTGGCAGACGCGACGCAAGCGTTTTTTGCTATTTTCAGTCCAGCGCCACGTTGTTTAAATAAGAAATGCACTCGCGCCCATCTGTTCACCCATGGGCGTGCTGGTCTAAAAATGAGTTGTGTTCAGACGCATTGTTGGCACTTTTTATTTTGAGGAACTGAAAACGACTGCACCATTGACCAACAAAAACCTGGTCTAAAGTCAATAGGGCAGTATTTTTTTGTGTTATTTAAATGCCGCGTTAGTAATATGCGCCTGTAGGCAGGTGCACAACGCATGTACACTCTGCTTATTACACACACAGGAAGCAGCGCACAAACATTTTTAACTATTAAAAATAAAAGGATTCCTCTCTGGAGAAGCAGTCTTTCGGCTCGCAATTTCCGCCATGTAAATAGTGAATACGTCATGGTGCAAGCGCAACTGGCTTTTAAAGGGAATGGTAGATGATACTCTGATTGGTTTATTGCATGTTACGCCCAAAACACACTCATGACTCATTAAGAGACTAGATACAACCCTTTTGGACCATGCGCCTAACACGCTGACTGTTTTTCCCGTCGTTAAGTACACCTGTGCCATGGGCGTCAGACTATGCGATCAGACTGTTAAAATAGAGTCCATAGAATTGAAATAAAGTAAACAGATAAAAAAAATTACATTAATTTATATGTATGTGCACATATGAAAATAGCATGTACAATTAATTAAATTAAAATTAACTTATTAAAAAAAAGTTCTGTTTCATTTGAGTTAATTTTAGTAACTAGTCCCTATGCTGATTTCATGTCTTTGCACTTTTGAAGCAAGTAAACACACATCATTTTCCTTTCATTAAGTTGTCCAAGACCACAAAAGACTTCATGTTGTGCTTTTATATAATACTTTCTTTTATAAACCCAGAGAACTCTGTGCTGTGTGTAGGATTAAGAATGAAAAAGAACAACTCCGGAAAGCTGAAGAGAAGAAGATGGAAAGGCAGCGACAGCAGGAGGAAGAAAGAAAAGACATGGCTGAGAGGGAGTATTTGATTTTGGAGCGATTGAGGCTTGATGAGGAGGAGGCAGCAGAGAAGGTAGAGAGACGAGAAAGAACAAAAAAGATCAAAGAAAGCAAACGGTACATACTGCCAATATATGCATGACTATGTTCGTTATAACCATGAATACACTACTGTTCAAAAGTTTGGGGTCATTAAGATTTTTTTAATGTTTTTGAAAAAAGGAATATTGCATAAAACATTGGTGAATAAAGCGGTGTCTCCATCCCATGTGTTCAAGAGAACCAAATCATCACTTACAGAAATTGCTGCAAAATATCTGTAATAAAAATGGAAGTTGCTGCAATCAGGGACGCCACTGTGGCTCTTTTTTCCTCCATCATAAATGACTTGCTCCCCAGAGCATGCAGATGAAACGCAATAAATGCTGTCATGCATCTTGCGTTCGGATGCCTGATATAAAATCATTTTGATGATCAAACCGACATCTGAGATTCTGAGCAATGAAATTGGCCCACTGGTTAGTCCAGTTATCCAATAACATCCACTGTTGAGTAGGGTTGGGTTCACAATTTAACCGGTACCAGAAACTGACATTTTGTACCGGTACCCAACGGTACCTTTTTTCTGTATTTTAGGGATACATCAATAACTGTAAAGAAACTGTAAGTCATTTATAGAAATGATATTGACATTATGCCAGAGCTGCCTTGGTCTGCCATTGTCTGTGATGTTTGTTTGCTGTAATATTTACCAGTAAATAGTAGGCTACTAGCTACTAAATTAATTGAATTAATAAAAACAACCTTATTATTATTATTATTATTATTTTCTTTTAATTCAATTTCTATGAACATATTTCCCACAAATTCTGTGTTGTGTATTTTCTGGTAATCATTAATTGATCTTTTAGTCTAATTAAACTTTTTTTGTCAAACAAAGCTGCACATGAAACATTGAAACATGGAAGAAAAATGTTGATGCATTAAAAAGTTTTGATTAGTTTATAATTATTACATTAGTGTTAGTATTATTATTACACCGAGACGTATCTAAATTCTGCTGTACAACAGTAATATATTTGTCAAGTTAAACCGAACTTTTATTTTGACCGGTTGCCGTGAAACCTTTAAGTTTCAGTATGTTTGGGACATGATAGTAGTTTTTCTCAAACGGTAAAGTGCTCATGGAGTGACTCTCAGAGCGGCTCTGGAGATGACGGACATGCGTTTATGTCCTCGTATGAGATGCGATTGTCACGCGCAATTGTGTGTGTTTGTGTGAGGTAAATAAACTGCGGGTCAGCGCCATTCACACAAACACGCAGGACACGCACGATTCGTATTTAAATAGTCTGTTTAATATTCAGTGCGGTACTCAACCCTACTGTTGAGGCAAAGTCACAAGTTTGTTTTGTTGTTTTTTTGTGCATTGAGGGATTTATTCGGTAAATGTATTCCCATCATAGTTTATGCGCATGTCTTCTTATAGGATAAAAAAATTATCAGACTAAATTGAGTGCATATGTTTTTTTTTTATGTGCATTTTTAGAATTTATGACATCTATGTCCAACATATGTGGATGGAAACATGGCTATTGTTGAAAACGGAAAAACAAAAACAGGATTCTTTGATGAATAGAAAGTTCAAAAGAATATTTTTTTTTGTTTGTAACAGATGTCTTTTGTAACATTGTCTCATGTCTTTACTGTAACTTTTGATAAATTTAAAGGGATAGTTCACCCAAAACCGAAAATTAGCCCATGATTTACTCACCCTCAAGCCTCAATATGACATTCTTCTTTCAGACGAATACAATCAGATTTATAAGGGCAGTAAATGGCTGCCCAGAATTTGAAGCCTAAAGTGCATTCATCCATTATAAAAGTAATCCACGCAGCTCCGGGGGGTTAATGAAGACCTTCTGAAGTGAAGTGGTGCGTTTTTTTTTTTTTTTTTAGAAAATTATCCATATTTAAAACTTTATGAAGTAAAATATCTAGCTTCCGCCAAACAACCTTTCGTATTAAACTTACGAAGAAGGTGTAACGCCTCTCGCAGTTCAAAATGCTTATGCTACGTCTGAAGTCATATATGTATGTTGCGCTTTTTTTGTAAGTTGAATACCGAAGACTGTCCGGCGGAAGTTAGATATTTTACTTTATAAATGTTTAAACATGGATATTTTTCTTACAAAAAAAAAAAAAAAAAACGCACCACTTCGCTTCAGAAGGCCTTTATTAACCCCCCAGAGCCGTGTGGAGTATTTTATGGATGGATGCACTTTTTTGGGCTTTAAATGTTGGGCTGCCATTATAAAGCTTGGAAGAACCAGAAAGAGACTTTTTTTTTTTTTTTTTTTGTCTGAAAGAAGAATGTGAGTAAGATGAGGCTTACTCATCTTGTGTCATCTAATATTCATTTTTGGGTGAATTATCCCTTTAGTGCGTCCTTGCTGAAAAATAAATAAATAAAATAAATCTTAATGACCCAAAACATCATGAATGCTGTTCTACACCATAAAAACCATAACCATAAACAAACTGTAAATGCACCATAACATCTATTGTTTTACATCTCAATAGATCAGAATTGTGTTATAATAACTTGTAAAGAGCTGTCATGGCATGTGATTATTCTATGACAGGTACGTTGAAGCAATGCAGGCTCTACTGAAAGAGAAACTGGAAAAGAACAAAGTAGAGCTGCCTCCTCTGTGTTCCTGTGGAGACACTTTCTGGGACAGCCATCCTGATACCTGCGCCAACAACTGTATCTTCTACAACAATCCAAAAGGTAAACTGCTCAGTCTTTAGCAGTCATTTCATTTTATTTTTTAGAATAATTATAGAATATCATACGGCTCCATCACATAATACTGTGTATTGAGTTTTTGCTCTAACAAGCAACAAGTGACACAACATTTTGTTAGTTGCTTGATTCCTACTTCTGTGGTGTTGTGTGGGATAGCCCCACCCACAGTGAAACATCATTGGTCCAAAACCCTGCTCCTCGTAACTGTAGAATGAACTTCAGAAATGTTCTGATGGGTTGCGATTGTGTTGCTGGAAAGGAAACCATGTCACGTCGTGCCTGATTAGGAAATGATTTTACTCACAGTACCGTGACTTGATGAACGATGCATGTGGCCCCTCTGTCACAACTGGCATCATTTGTTTTTCCACTTTCCATGACATGTATTAACTGTAGATATTTTTACCAGACAGGGTGAAGTTTAATCATGGATTTAGTTCATCATAGGAACAGCCTTATTTTATAACAAGATGAAAACAAGTTTTAAATACCCTTATGAAAAAGTACACTTTGGCATACTTTTTAATTGAGTACTTGAGGTTATATAACTAAATGGAATGTATTCAGACACTTAACTAAATTCTATTTGCAATTAAATTATAATGTATTATAGTTTAAATTTATATTAAATGCACTTATGAGTGCTTTTTTGACCCACAAGTTACCTTAGACTTAAGTACATCTTTACACGTAATCTCATTATTTTTTCTATTGTCTTTGAAATATAGTTAAAGTGTACTGCCGAATATACTGACAAGCATTTATGGTAAATTTAGATATACTTTAATGATATTTCTATTAAAATGTATGTGTTATGTATTTAAATATATTTGTAATTAAACATTTGTAATGATGAAGTTCAAATTAGCACACTATGGCCTGGTTTCTCAGACAGGGCTTAGACTAAGCCAGGATTAGGCCTTAGTTCAGTTAGGACATTTAAGTATCTTTAATGAACATGCCTTAGAAAAAACATTACTGGTGGGCATCTTGAGCCAAAACATTGGCACTGACATATTTTAAGAAATGTGTGTGCAAGTTGCTTTCAGTTAAAACCGCTCAATAATGCATTTTAGTCTGGGACTAGCTTAAGCCTTGTCTGTGAAACCGGGAGTACATGTCCTCTGCATGTGCTTTAGTAAGTCAGCACATCAAAATAAGTGTACTTCTTAAAAGCATGATCAAAAATTGTTAAAACATAATGATTTAATATACTTTAATGTACTGTAAAATGAAAAGTTTAATTTCACGTTATTAAATAAACAATAAACCTGGCATTGTATATTAAGAATATTGATGGCTCCTTGACGAATTGCTTTGTTCCTCATTTGTAAGTCGCTTTGGATAAAAGTGTCTACTAAATGCATAAATGTATTTTATTGTTTTCTTCAGCGTATGCTCAGGCTCTGCAGTCTGTCTTGCTTAGCTGTGATCTGAAAGAAGGAGGCCATGGACAGTATTCATCCAGCTGGAAGGCATCTTCTATGGATGTCCATTCTCAAAGGAAGTGATTGTATTCCATCTTAAGTCATTATTGAATGTGTTTTAAGATTGGACAGTCTGAAGTGTTATGTTGTATTAACTTAATGAATTCATGGTGTGATATTTTTTTATTGTGCTCATGGATGGTTTAAAATAAACTGACATACCTCAATGTAACCAACATTTTTACTGTTTTAATAAACCTTAATGAACTGAGAAATTCAATTCTGTGTTTGTTTATTGTGTCACAGGTTGGTTTTCTTAGAGCACCTAAATGCAGTGCTCGGAGGGGATCTGGGACCCCCATAATAAGTAAAAAATAGACGGGGTTCCCCTAGATATTTTTATTTTAGTAAAGATAAAGACATATCTGACTCATGCTGTTAGGATACAGTAAATTCCGTGAATTCATTATTTACAATCATTCATGTGACTGAAATCTGTTTTTAGTCCTAGTTGTCATGTCTCTTAATGTAAACGGCCCTACATCTAAGACCGCTATGTGCACATTACTGCTTGTTTGGCGCTGCTCCGGTGAAGCTAATTTTAGCTGGGGGAAAAAAACGGAGACTTATAAACCTCCTCTTGAAGTTGGGAAAAGAAGGCTTCTGAGGGGTAATTTTCTCTCTTACTATCTTTCTACTTTGTTTATCCACTCCATATCAGAGCTTTTGTATTCCTTACCTGCATAAATTGGAAACATGCACACATTTTTCATTATTACTATTTTTTACATTTTATAATTATTGCAAAGTCATTGAAACGGACTCATGGCATCCAAACTAATTATTATGTTGTGAACTTGTGATCAAAAAGGTCGAAAATAAGTAAATATTACCGTGCGTGATATTTTTAAGTAGGCCTATGTGAATCTAATTTGCAAAATCACCACCAGGTAGCGCAAACGGAAGATTAGCACCATTGGTCAGTAAGGCATCAGTAATTTACATTTCCACTAGTTTTTTTTTTTTTTTTTTGTTTTTTGTTTTGTTTTTTGTTGTTGTTGTTTTTGTTTGTTTGTTTGTTTTTGAGACGTGTCAATGTATTTTGAAGTCATATGCTTTTTGTGGGTCTTCAAGTGCCTTATATCAAATCAAGTCACTTATCTCTATACAATACAGATTGTCAAAACAGCTTCACAGTGATAAACTGGAAAGTACACTATATTGCCAAAATTATTGGGACACCCCTCCTAATCATTGAATTCAGGTGTTCCAATCACTTCCATGGCCACAGGTGTATGAAATCAAGCACCTAGGCATACAGACGCTTCTACAAACGTTAGTGAAAGAATGGGTCGCTCTCATGAGCTCAGGGAATTCAAGCCTGGTACCGTGATAGGTTTCCACCAGTCCAATTGTGAAATTTCCTCGCTACTAAAATTTCCACACACAACTGTTAGTGGTATTATAACAAAGTGGAAGCAATTGAGAACAGCAGCAACTCAGCCACATAAAATCACAGAGCGGTGTCAGCAGATGCTGTGGCACACAGTGCAAAGAAGTCGCCAACTTTCTGCAGAGTCAATATACAGCCCTCCAAACTTTGTGTGGCCTTCAGATTAGCTCAAGAACAGTGTGTGGAGAACTTCATGGAATGGGTTTCCATGGCTGAGCAGCTGCATCCAAGCCTTACATCACCAAGTGCAATGCAAAGTGTCGGATGCAGTGGTGTGAAGCATGCCGCCACTGGACCTTAGAGCAGTGGAGATGTGTTCTCTGGTGTGACCAATTACGCTTCTCTGTCTGGCAATCCGATGGACAAGTCTGGGTTTGGCGGTTGCCAAGAGAACGGTACTTTCGTGACTGCATTTTGCCAAGTATAAAGTTTGGTGGAGGGGGGATTATGGTGAAGGGTTGGGCTTGGCCCTTTCGTTCCATTGAAAGGAACTCTTAATACAAAACATTTTGGACAATTTCATGCTCCCAACTTTGTGGGAACAGTTTGGGGATGGCCCCTTCCTGTTCCAACATGACTGCGCACCAGTGCACAAAGCAAGGTCCATAAAGACCTGAGTGAGTTTGGTGTGGAGGAACTCGACTGGCCTGCACAGAGTCCTGACCTCAACCCGATAGAACACCTTTAGGATGAATTAGAGTGAAGACTGTGAGCCAGACCTTCTCGTCCAACATCAGTGCCTGACCTCACAAATGCACTTCTAGAAGAATGGTCAAAAATTCCCATAAACACACTCCTAAACCTTGTGGAAAGCCTTCCGGGAAGAGCTGAAGCTGTTATAGCTGCAAAGGGTGGGCCAACTCCATATTAAACCCTACGGATTAAGAATGGGATGTCATTAAAGTTCATGTGCATGCAAAGGCAGGCGTCCCAGAACTTTGGACAATATAGCAGAATCAATTATGGAAACTCAACTATGTAGATTCTGCTGTAAAACAGCACTAACCGACAATCATCTGCTGATTCTAAATTGAGTATTACTCAGAGTTAGATTTAAAAAATAGGAATATACATGACAGATAAGCTACTGTTCATCTTGTTCACACTGTTTATCTTTTTAATATATATATTCCTGTTCAACACAAAAGCCAGTTCTTTTGTCATTTTAATTAATGGTAGTTACAAAAAAATATATCAAGCATTTTTATTTTATAAATATATTTAATATTGCAAGACTAACCACAACCCCTCAATGCTAAATGTGTATGTGACCGTTATACACTTATTCAGCCATTATGCAAACAATATTCCTGATCATATGCTTTATGCTTCTGTCTGTGTCTATGGAAGTATTTATTTCCATTCCAGAAAGCAGCATCCTAATTTCTATTCCGGTTTCTAGTGTGGGTTTCTAATTTCTAGTGTAGGTTATGTTTAATTTTGATACAAACAGTCTTGAGTTTATAACTCATTTGTATTGTCAGTGCCCTCTATGCTTGAAGGGATGGTTCACCCAAAAATGATTTGGTGATTTAATCACAAGGTGATTTACTCACCCTCAAGCCATATGACATTCTTCTTTCAGATCAGATGAATACATTTGGAGTTATATTAAAACATGTCCTGGTTCTTCCAAGCTTTATAATGGCAGTGAATGGTAGCCCAAAATTTGAAGCCCAAAAAAGTGCATCCATCTATTATAAAAGTAATCCATGCGGCTCAGGCCTTCCGTATTCAACTTAAGAAGAAAGTGTAACGCATTTTGAACTGCAAGAGGCTTGCGCTATGCCCGACGTCATCATCATGGCAGTTACACTTTTTTCAGAAGTTGGTCTGCCGGAAGCTAGATATTTTACTTTATAATGTGCTAAATATGGATATTTTTCTTACACAAACCCATCTATTCGCTTCAGAAGGCCTTTATTAACCCCACCGGAGTCGTGTGGATTACTTTTACTTCAAATTTTGGGCAGCCATTCACTAGATTAGCCAGGACATTTTTAATATAACTCCAATTGTATACTTCTAAAAGAAGAATGTCATATACACCTAGAATGACTTGAGGGTGAGTAAATCATGGGCTAATTTTAATTTTGGGGTGAAATATCCCTTTAAGATTTGTGCAGTATAGAGTAAGCACTGTAATATTATTTTTCTTTTTATAAAGCATAGTTATTACTCTGGACCATTCATCACAATGATTTTATCACAAGTAAGAGTTTATTATTATTATTATTATTATTATTATTTTACTCCTGCTAGAATCACTGTAACTGACAGTGATGTATTGCTTTAACACAGGAGCAGAGTTTCCCAAACTGTGGTCTGCAAACCCCTGGCGGTTCCTGAGGGAACTGCAGGGGGTTCGTAAATTAATAAAAAAAACCTATAATAATTAAATGATAAAAAGGTCCAATTAAAATGAATAAATAATTAGAAAATAATAACAATCAAAATGAAAGTCTTAGTAAAAAAAATAAATAAATAAAAAATTATTTACCTGCAGTGTGACCATTAACCAACATAGAGAACCGTGAACATACAGCAGTGATGCTAAATGATTGAAATATTAACTTAAAATCTGAGCTGGTACATAATAAATATTCATCATTTCAAAGTTTGTGAATCCCTGGCATAGACAGTGAGGGGCCAAAAGCCGGATAATGAAGGGTTAATTTCGGTTCTGGTGACGTCGATCTGTATCACATGTTCACGCCGCGATCCACAGCAGTATGTGCCGAGGAGTATGGAAAACAGGGAAGGCGATAGTACAATTACATTTCCCGAGCTAAAAATCAATGAATTCTCATGTGATGTTGTAGACCAGACACACGGGTATTAATAGCAACCGGCTTTAACCGTCGACGGACCACCAGTCAAGGCAACCATGGAAATCTTTGGAAATTTAGAGCGCTTTAAGGTTTTTCCACCTCTGGAATTAGGAAATGACAGCACGTCTCCGATACTTTAAATCTGGTTTAGGATCGGCGGCTTTCAATGAGCATGTTTCGATGGACTCGTAATTTTAGGTCGTGAGAAAACAACGCGAGCAGGTCTGAGCCACTAAACGCGATTAGTCGGCTTGTTTCTTTGTATATTTT
This sequence comes from Paracanthobrama guichenoti, assembly GCA_018749465.1. NCBI lineage: Eukaryota > Metazoa > Chordata > Actinopteri > Cypriniformes > Gobionidae > Paracanthobrama > Paracanthobrama guichenoti. Next base: position 683,528 of record JAGHMJ010004154.1, read on the forward strand.
AGTTGTTTTTGATTTTACGCGTACGGTTTTAGTCTTACATTTGCGTTTTTACGAATCTTAATAGAAATGGGATTTTATTTATAACGTCGGTTAATCTTTAGTCTTTACAACGAGATAAACAACCTGTAAACATGAGACATCTGGCCCCGGGGATCAAACTCATTACCTCTTTCTCCAGAGACAGCTGGTGAGTAACAGGCCCATGTAAACACAAACACTTCTACACAGATATCACGCTCTGTTATGTTAACTTTATCCTATCGTGGGATTCTATTGTAGCAGACGTGATTATTGATTCTTAGTAATGCTATTGATTTTTAACAAGCTTAAAAGTTCCTCATTAATCATCGGGAATGTTTTGAGTCAGTGCTTATATATATGTTGAAATCACAATTTCATTATAATTTATTTTATTTAAAATCACTAACCACAGCGTAAGTATGCGGTGCACAATGTCATTTATTTATTTACTTGCTTACTCAGAATATCGTTTTTATTATTATTGTTTTATGCGTAACACTTTACAATAAGGTTTCATTGGTTAACATTAGTTAATGTTTTATAATATATGAGTTAACCACGAGCAATGCATTTGTTACTGTATTTTTTAATCTTTGTTAACCTTAGTTAATACAAATCCAGCTGTTCATTCTTTGTTCATGTTAGTTCACAGTGCTTTTGCTTTTAATAATGTATTAGTAAATGCTGAAATTAACTAAGATTAATGAATGCTGTAGAAGTGCAGTTCCTTATTAGTTCATGCTAACTAATGAAACCTTATTGTAAAATGTGACCGTTTTATTTATTAAGAATCTTCAATTGCAGTTTAAACATGCTACTGTTTAAATGTGCCTACTTCTGTTACAGAAATGTTACAGGATTCTCTTTTGCAGCATGCATAGCCCTCAAACTGATGTGCAACTGTGTCAAGCATGCTTCCCCCTCACAGGAAATGTGAAAAAATCAAATAGATCATTCAGTGTGTGTATGTGTTTGCCTTAGGTGAAGGGTTTTCCTGTACGTCACGTAATGTGGTTCCATTTCTATCACTGCTTGACTGTGTTATGTAATAAAGCAAACACATTCAGCTTTTGCCAGTCTTGTAAATCATTTTACTTAAAAACGTTCCTTTTGTTTATTCCTCTTTTGATTAGGTACCGATTCTCCATCCTCATCCTCACGTTTGTCTTCTACACCAGCTACCACCTCTCTCGAAAGCCGATCAGTATTGTCAAGGTAATAAATTCAGAGAACTGGGAACTAAACATTAACTAGCTGAGTGATAGGCCTGACCTGTAGAGAAGACATGCAACAAACGGATTTTTTTTATATATATATATAGAGAGAGAGAGAGATAAATCACATGATTGTATTTGCATGTGTAAGGTGTTAAATATTACATGTGTACATTTTTTTTTTTTTTCTTGACAGAGTCAGCTGCACAGAAACTGCTCTAATGTTATTCATCCAGCAGACCTCAACATCACTGACAATGTCACCTGGTGTGATTGGGCGCCTTTTGGTGAGTTTGATTCTTTTTTTTTATAAGGTAAGATCTGCTCTTCATCCCTTCACACAGAGAACAAGGGTGTCAAAATTGTACCTTTAGAGGTACAACAGCTTGCCACTGGGGCAGTATCCTTAAAAGGACATCTTTGTACCTTGTTTTTCTCCTAAAAGTTTCATATTAGTACCTTAAAGTCCCAATGAACCGGAAGTAGCAAGTGAGTTTTCTTCAGTGCTGTGATGTATTTCCAAGTGAAACGGAATATTGAACAGAGGGCAGGGTTTTACTTCAGCGCTCCTCCTCTCCATCTCTCGCTCATAGCAGTCTAACGGTTGGAGGGGAGTGGTTAAGCTTTTTCAAACCTAAGCCATCAAACTGACATCATCTGAGAAGGAACGCCGTTTCCAAACCGGAAGTTACTTTTCAGACTTTGATTTAAGATTACCGTGACAAACTATTTTTTTCTGTGTATTAACTTGCATGGATTAACTGTAAATAGGGTCAATTCAAGGGTCAATATGGTACAAATACGTTCCTTAAGGTACTGCTATCAACCTTTTTGTGGTTAAAAAGGTGCAAAGATGTCCTTTTAAGGGACGAGCTGCTGTACCCCTAAAGGTACAATTTTGACACATTTTTGACAAAAGGCTCACCAAGGCTGCATTTATTTGCTTAAAGGGTACATAACACACACTCACAGTTTCTGCCAGTCTCATGTTAATCTTGAGTACCTATAGAGTAGTATTGCATCCTTCATATCTCCGAAGAGTCTTTAGTTTTATCATATTTTTAAAAGACAGATACACTGTAACGATTCTTTCCGAAAACAGCCGAGCTCGTGAAGGCATGCAGTGGGCGGAGCTAAAGAGTCACAAGCACACACACAATACATCATGGCTAACTTTAGATTCACTTAATGTTGGTGTGTTTACATTATATACACTTACGCGCCAACAAAACACAGACATTTGATGCGGTTTCACTCACCGCCTGCGGTTTCGACTCGTGACCGGGAACAAACAAACACACTTGCAGAACTCCGTTGCTGCTCCAGAAAAGCAAACTGCATCCACAACTGATTTCCTCAACACTGGGTTATTTGGGAAGCTGAACAAGGTTATCTTTCCCTCACAATATCTATTTTTACATATTTTAAAGCCTAATTCATGGAAAAACTGAATTTTCAGCATCGTCACATGATCAGAGTCACATGATCAGAGTCATATGATCATTCAGAAATCATTCTGAGGTGGTTTTGATTGCGCAAGAAGCATTATGTTGAAAACAGTTGTGCTAGTTAATATTTTGTGGAAACAGATATTGTTTTTGTTTTTGAAGGATTTCTTTGATGAATTGAAAGTTAAAAAGAACATTTATTTGTGTTTTTACTGTCACTTTTGATCAATTAATATGTCCTTGCTGAATAAAAGTATTAATTTCTTTAAAAGAAAACAAAAACAAAAACCTGGCCTTAAACTTTTGAACAGTAGTGTATATTAATGCATCAATCTCTGTGTTCATTTCAGACCAGAGCAATTACCAGAACCTATTCGGAGTGCTGGACAACTGCTTCCTCGTTGCATATGCTATCGGCATGTTCTTTAGGTATGAAATAGATTTTCTTTGTTAGACTGGTGTGTTTTGATTGAGGTATAACACCTGCTTTTGAAATATTTATTTGACAGTGGGATGTTTGGAGAGCGATTGCCCTTGCGTTACTACCTGAGCTCAGGGATGCTTCTCAGTGGCCTTTTCACTGCTCTTTTTGGCCTGGGCTTTTACTGGCAAATCCACTCTTTGTGGTATTACTGCTTAGTTCAGGTAAGCTAGTTCTATTTTATAAACATAAACCAATGTAAAAAGGTGTGTTACTCAGTTCAAAATGTATCTAAATCCTTGCCAGAGAGAGAGTACAGAATTTCACAATGTGAAACCAAAAAAAACAGAGAAGTGATTCTCCTCCAGTGGCATGTTTCTTGTCAGGAGTTTTTATTATTCGAAGTGAAATGAAAAGCATTTTGCAGTTTATCACATAAAAACATAAGTGTTTGATTGACAGAAATATAGCATGTTGAGCATTTTCTTAGCCCTGTCTTACTGGCCCAGAGTTATTTCACAGTAAGCCTTGAGTCATGTTGGTATGAGTCACATGGCTAGCACATGACCGAACCGTGCGGATTATATTGCTTCTTGACCATGTCAAACCCATGTGCTCATCAGGTTTGCTGATTAATACATTTTTCTTTTACAGGCCTTAAATGGGCTGGTGCAGACTACAGGCTGGCCGGCAGTGGTAGCGTGTGTTGGGAACTGGTTTGGGAAGGGAAAGTAAGTGACTGTCATATTCTGTGCTGCTTGCTCAGTATTTGTTTTGTTGACGGTGCAGAATTGTATCTGCATTTTCCACAAACACAACTAAATGCAGATCTCCACAGTCCACACCTGCTGCCACAATTCTGTAACACCCTAAAAACATGTCTTATGAATTGTATTTTAAAATCAACATTAAACCTCAACTGCAAACCATTTTACTTTAATAATATGACACATTTCAGAGTGAAACAGGATATTTAACAAGAAAATGCATGGCAGGTCATGATTTTATCCATCAGAGATTGATTGGATGGTGAGCAGTGATTTGTTTTTTTATTTTGGAAAAGAGCCAGATATGAATTTGATTTAGCAAAACAGTTCCAAATAAGAATTTATAAACGTTATTCAATAAGCTGCATAGCCAAAGTTATGCCAGAGGCAGAGCAAGTTATTACATTTTGATTAAAGACTTGCCTTAAGATTTATCAGACTTTTTTTCTTGTTTAAAATATTATTCTCATACACTCACCTAAAGGATTATTAGAACACCTGTTCAATTTCTCATTAATGCAATTATCTAATCAACCAATCACATGGCAGTTGCTTCAATGCATTTAGGGGTGTGGTCCTGGTCAAGACAATCTCCTGAACTCCAAACTGAATGTCAGAATGGGTAAGAAAGATGATTTAAGCAATTTTGAGCGTGGCATGGTTGTTGGTGCCAGACGGGCCGGTCTGAGTATTTCACAATCTGCTCAGTTACTGGGATTTTCACGCACAACCATTTCTAGGGTTTACAAAGAATGGTGTGAAAAGGGAAAAACATCCAGTATGCGGCAGTCCTGTGGGCGAAAATGCCTTGTTGATGCTAGAGGTCAGAGGAGAATGGGCCGACTGATTCAAGCTGATAGAAGAGCAACTTTGACTGAAATAACCACTCGTTACAACCGAGGTATGCAGCAAAGCATTTTTGAAGCCACAACACGCACAACCTTGAGGTGGATGGGCTACAACAGCAGAAGACCCCACCGGGTACCACTCACAAAAATAGGAAAAAGAGGCTACAATTTGCACAAGCTCACCAAAATTGGACAGTTGAAGACTGGAAAAATGTTGCCTGGTCTGATGAGTCTGGATTTCTGTTGAGACATTCAGATGGTAGAGTCAGAATTTGGCGTAAGCAGAATGAGAACATGGATCCATCATGCCTTGTTACCACTGTGCAGGCTGGTGGTGGTGGTGTAATGGTGTGGGGGATGTTTTCTTGGCACACTTTAGGCCCCTTAGTGCCCCTCAATTGGGCATCGTTTAAATGCCATGGCCTACCTGAGCATTGTTTCTGACCATCCCTTTATGACCACCATGTACCCATTCTCTGATGGCTACTTCCAGCAGGATAATGCACCATGTCACAAAGCTCGAATCATTTCAAATTGGTTTCTTGAACATGACAATGAGTTCACTGTACTAAAATGGCCCCCACAGTCACCAGATCTCAACCCAATAAAGCATCTTTGGGATGTGGTGGAACGGGAGCTTCGTGCCCTGGATGTGCATCCCACAAATCTCCATCAACTGCAAGATGCTATCCTATCAATATGGGCCAACATTTCTAAAGAATGCTTTCAGCACCTTGTTGAATCAATGCCACGTAGAATTAAGGCAGTTCTGAAGGCGAAAGGGGGTCAAACACAGTATTAGTATGGTGTTCCTAATAATCCTTTAGGTGAGTGTATAGTGAATATTTATTTATTATTTTTCCTTCTTCATTTAAACAACTTCATAGATTATTTGTGCACACAGTGAGATAAGATCCATGTATATTACTATTCAAAGGTTTTTTTTTTTTTTTTTTTTTTTTTTTATGCGTTTATGACAGTATAGAAATGTATGATATTACAAAAGATTTCTATTTCAAATAAATGCAGTCCTTTTGAACGTTTTATTTATCAAAAAATCCTGACAAAGATAATAGTAGTACATTTATTTAAATATAATGTTTATTGAGCAGCAAATCCACATATTAAGTAGACTGGAGTAATGATGCTAAAAATTAATCTTTGCCATCACAGGAATAAATTACATTTTAAAATATGTTCAAACAGAAAAGTTATTTTAAATTCTTATAATATTTCACAATATTACTGTTTTACTGTTTTGATCACATAAATGGAGCCTTGGTGAGGATAGAAGACTTCTTTCAAAAACATTAAGTTCTTAACACCACACTTTTGAAAACAGGGCATTAATAAATATTTCAAATTCAATTTAGCTCCAAATAAATGTATTGGTAAACGAATCTGTGCCAGGTTGTGCTGTATATTCAGTCCTCCTGATTCTCTGTTCATGCAGGCGTGGATTCATCATGGGAGTCTGGAATTCTCACACCTCAGTAGGAAACATTCTTGGTTCCCTCATTGCTGGTGTCTATGTGTCATCTGCGTGGGGCATGTCATTCATTGTACCTGGTATCATCATCGCTTGCACTGGTGTCATCTGCTTTTTCTTCCTGGTTGAAAGTAAGTCACACTTTATATCGGAGGGGAATTGGCATGATTATGCATCCATGTTGACAGGAACAGAATCACAACATGCGATTTCTCTTTTACAGAACCTGAAGATGTGAACTGTTCTCCACCACAACACCATGTGAGTTCACTAACAATTAAAAAATTATTTTTCTCCTGCAAAATATTTGTCTAGGTATCCACTCAGTGAAACTTAACTGTATGAACCCAGCTTTAATTTAATTTGCGTCTTGCAGTGTGACTCCACTAGCTGCATGTTACTACCATAATTTTGCTTAACTTGAATAACCAGTCAAACGGCAGTTCTCCCCTCCCAGCCATTACATATGTGAGCAGAGTAACAAACTAATCATGTGAAAAGGCTTACTGACACTTGTTTGGCTGCCATTAGATTACAATAAATCAAATATTTTTGACACATTAAAATATATGCATTACCTCTGGCCTCTCATTTGCAACAGGATAGTACACAACACTCTAGTTAATTGGCTGAGAAATGGCCTTAGAATAGAAAGCAGAAGTACACGTGAACAGAGATAAAAAAAAATTAAATAAAAAAATGTTTAGCTGTCTGTTGAAATTTGTTAAGTTGATCTCACTCAGATCATTCACTACATGACTTAAAATCTGAACATTTTTAGAACACTAGCAGGCATCATACACTTGCTGGCTTTGTAAAGGGTTATATAGGGTCATACTAGGACTAGGTCTGCTCATACTAGGGCTGGGCGATATGGCCAGAATATCATATCTCTATTTTTTGGTTGAATGCAATACATGGTATATATCCCAGTATTTTCTATGTTTTTCTATTTGGATAAAATCTGTATTTATTTTAATAATAATAATAATAATAATCATTTTATTTTATTTTGAAAAATAATTTTATTTCACATCCTGCCCAATGGTGTCCTAAAAACAAAGTTGATATTGAAGGCTGTAAACAAATACAGTGAATGTAATGTAGGCTATGCAATAATATGTTCAAAAAGGGGGTTTACAATCTAAAAACAAAATGAATCATTTTGTTTTTAAAATTCACTAAACTAAAAATGAAAACAAAAAGCATATTAGCCTATATTTGATTACTCCATTATAATGGTCACTTTCATAAAAATACACTTACTTGTAGGTTTAAAATTCCTCATATGGCACATTTATTGTCCAATAAGAAATATTTTAGAAATATGTATACTTTAGTCAGAATTATTGCGTTCCTATTCTATTACGCTCCGTCTGTTTGGCACAAATGCGCGTGTCGGCGCTCGTTCACGGAAGCCTGAATTTTAGCGGAGATTCATTTGCAGAAGACTCGTCTTCTCCTGACAGCAAAATGGACATATTTGCATGACTCTCTAACATTTACAGATGGAAAATATACTTTTTGAAGTGTAAGTTATGCACGGAGGAAAGCACCACATTTCAAATGCATTAAACACCGCAAGTATTTATCTCTCAGAGCATCTGACAGGGCAAGCTGCTTTAAACTATACATGTTAACTGTATCTTACCAGTTATTTTGAAGCCCTTAATATAAAGCATGTGTCATATGGAGGACTCTGCGTAGGTACTCTGCGTTCGTATCAATCTACTGTATATCGATATAAACGGAATTGCCTCATTCCATATCGTTTCTAAAAATATATCGATATATTGTACAAACTCGATATACCGCCCAGCCTTAGCTCATACACTAAGGGCCCTATTTTAGAGATCTGAGCATATGGTCTGAAGCGCATGGCGCACTTGGGGCCTGTCCGAATCCACTTTTGCTAGTTTAACGACGGAAAAAAACAGTCGGCGTGCCAGGCACATGGTCCAAAATGGTTGTATCTAGTCTCTTAATGAGTCATGGGTGTGTTTTGGCCGTAAACCAATCAGAGTCTCATCTCTGTTTTCCTTTAAAAGCCAGTTGTGCTTGCACCATGGCAGAGTTGCTATTTACATGGCGGAATTTGCGAGTGGAAAGACTGAACGCTTCTCCAGAGATGACTCCTTTTATTTTTAATATTTAAAAGTGTGTGTGTGTTAGGCAGTGTACGTGTGTTGTGCACCCGCCTATAGGTGCATATTACTAACATGCCCTTTAAATAACAAAAAATACTGCGCTATTGACTGTAGACCAGGTTTTTGTTGGTCAATGGTGCAGTCGTTTTCAGTTCCTCAAAATAGAAAAGTGACAACAATGCGCCTGAACACACCTCGTTTTCAGACCAACGGGCGCGTTTGTATTTGGGTTAAGACATGCTTTTTTTGGGCGGTAAATATTGTAAATTGACAAAAGCAAACCTTAATAAATCGCCTTGAATGATTAATTTAAATATTGTCCTCCCATAAATTTTGCATCTGAAAGGTAAACCCCTACAAATGCATATGCAATAAAGTCAGCCGCAAAAATAACTTTGCCCATGCCTTTTCAGCGCAAATTTTTCACCGTGTTTCTTTAGTAAATCCCGACAGTCGTTTTTTAACACCAGAAGAGGGTTTGTGCTGGTGCAAGCTGTTAGTAAATCTGGCCCTAAGGATACAGTATATACAGAAAGTATTGTCTCTTACTGTTCTTCCTTTTACAGACACAGTTTACCTCCATTATATAACACTAACAGGCTCTAATGTGTTTAGGAGAGTGTGGAGCAGGAGCCTCTGTTGAGGAACTCATCCAGTAATGAGGAGATCTTCAGCAGTGACACCTCCACAGCCGCGGAGCCGGTGGAAGATCACACAGAAGCCATCAGCTTCAGCGGAGCGCTCAAAATTCCTGTGAGTGACCTGTTATTCTCAGTTTTACACCCACAGCTGTTAGTCAGTCTATATAGAGAATTTATTTTCGAGAGATTGAAAGTTGTTGATCTGTTTGTTCTTCTGGATGAGCCCATCCTGTGAAGTGTCAAAAAAAAAAAAAATCATGCTTTTGCTTTCCAAATCTTAATATAATTTTTTTGCTAAAGTGTACACTTGCTTTGTATTTTTGTCTTATTTTCTATTAAAAATGACACAAAATTCTTAAATCAGAGTACATTTACTTGAGAAGCAAAATGACTTAATGGTGCCATGTGTAAAGTTTAGCAGCATCTAGCAGTGAGGTTGCGAGTTGCAACCGGCCACTGCTCCCTTTCGAAGCTTCTCTATGTGCTACGGTGGCCGACACAGGACAAAGATGCTGTCGTCTTGAGACAGCAGAGAGTAGCTAGCACTCTATAGAGAAGTTTGTCCGTTTAGGGCTACTGTAGAAACATGAAGCGGACCCGTGGTGTATGTAGATAGAAATGGCTCATTCTAAGGTAATGAAAACAACAGTTCATTATGTAAGGTCTTTACACCACTGAAAACATAGTTATGTATATTATATTGTATTTCTGTCAATAGATCCTCATAAATATTACACACTGCACCTTTAAAGGGATAGTTTATCCTAAAATGAAAATTGAGTCATAATTTACTCACCCTTGAGTTGTTAAATAAAGATTATTTTTCTTACCCTCTGACAAATTTTTTTGGTTAGACTTTATTTTAAGGTGTCTGTTACAGTGGAAGTATATATTTTAGTACTTCGTAATAATAATTAACTACATGTACTCTTACTAGTTAAGGGTTAGTTGCATGTAATTATTCATAATGTATAGGTATTACTATAGTAACTACATGTAACACGTGTAACAAGGACACTGTAAATTAAAATGTTACCCTTTTTTTCTTTTTAATATAAACTCCCTTAATTTTTTTTTTTTTTTTTTTTTTTTTTTTTCAGTAAACAACTTAATATCTTAAGTAATTTTGCTTCTCATGTAAGTGTATCTTGATTTAAAAATGTTTAGAAATTTGTGGAAAACCAGACAAAAATACTGAGTAAGAGAATCTTTTTTTCTTTTATGTGTAAAAATATCAAGTCTTATTTAATGGTCTTAACATTTTTAGTCTTTTTTTTTTTATTTACATTTATTCATTTAGCAGATGCTTGTTTATGCAAAGTGAAGTATCATGAGGAATGATACAAAATAAGCAATTCATCCTAGTGAGTCACATCAGAAATTAGGAAATATGATGTTGCAAATGTGTACAAGTTAGTACAGAGCAGTATCAGCTACATTCATTTGTTGCCAGGACAAAAGTAAATGTCATAATGTCATCGTTGGAAAATGTATTGTGTTCATTCTGCAGGGTGTGGTGGAGTTTTCCTTGTGTTTGCTTTTTGCCAAGTTGGTCAGCTACACCTTCCTCTACTGGCTTCCTTTATACATCGCTAATGTTGGTAAGAATCCTTCATCAGGCGCTCTCAGATTCATGCAAACAGTCTATAAATTCCAACAAAACACAGAGTCTGCTCGCTTCCTTAGCTCATTTTGATCCTAAAGAAGCTGGGGACCTCTCTACTTTGTTTGATGTTGGAGGAATTGTGGGTAAGCACGTGGATATAACTATTTGATTTATTTTAGCCATAAGAAATATCTATATCTATAATTGTTTTTTTCTTTCTTCTGTGTTAGGTGGCATCGTGGCTGGATTGATATCTGACTACAGTGGGGGCCGAGCCACTACTTGCTGTGCCATGTTGATTATTGCTGCTCCTATGGTGAGGCACAATCGTCTTTTGCCTCAGTTTTGCCCAGACTTTGCAAACTTATGTTTTAGCAAGATATTGAAGATTGATTTGAACTATTAATAGTATGTAAAAGCAATGCATGTTCACTTATCCATTAGCATTATGGACCATATAATTTAGATTTGGGAGTTTATTAATGTGCAATGTTTATGTCCAGAGACACTGATCCTGCCCATAAATGTTCATCATAGCAGATTGTGCTTCCTAGAGAAGTGTAAAACTGGTTAGCTCGCAACAAGTTGTCAAAGTTTGCTCAGAGTTTTTACAGACAACTGAAATCTTGTACACACAACGCCCTCAAGCTCGAGTTTACCTGTGAACCTCTGTAAATGGATGGACATGTTTCTCTTTCCTTCGAGAACTGCTGCTTATTCATATTTGCTTTTCTTTCTCAAGCTGTTCCTGTACAATAAGATCGGCCAGAATGGCTTGCCAACCACCATTGGTGAGTGTAGAGTACCAAGGGTTTGTTTTTTTTTGGTTTTTGTATGTTTTGTTTGTTTTTTTGTGTGTGTGTTTTGGTTTTGGTTTGTGTATGGGTTTTTTTTGTGTGTGTGGTTTTTTTTTTTTTTTGTATGTTTGGTTTTTGTGTGTGTGTTTTTTGTTTGTTTTATCTTTTGTGTTGTTTTGTTTTTTTGTGTTTGTTATGTTTGATTTGGTTTTTGTGTGTGTGTGTGTGTGTGTGTGTGTGTTTGTGTGTTTGTTTGTTTTTTCTTGTGTGTGTGTTATGTTTGGTTTGGTTTTTGTGTGTATTTTGTTTTGTTTTTTCCTTTTGTGTTTTTTTTGTTGTTGTTTTTTTCTTGTTTTATTATGTGTTTGTTTTTGTTTTGTTTTTTTTGCATATGTTGATTTGGTTTTTTGTTTTGCACAGAAAAATACACCATTTTTGCATAGGCGGTTGTAAATGTGATTTTAAAATCAGTTTTACACATCAGACATGTTTCTTCCTGCATGATCAGAATTCACAAATTATTTTTCATTTTATACTTAAATTGCATTAAACTTAAGTTTGCCTTTGAAACCACTCTAATAGTCTAACCTGGCTACAATATTACATTCATATATTTTAAATTGTTGAATGTAAGGTGATCAGATGATGTTGTTAATCACAATTATCTTGTGAGTATTGATTCCCACAAATAACAACATGTCTCTTTTGTGTCTACCTCCACCTATGCCCTTTTCTAACCTCCAGGCATGTTGCTGTGGTGTGGTGCCCTCGTGAATGGACCCTACGCCCTCATCACCACTGCTGTATCAGCTGACCTAGTAAGCATTTTCCTCCATGTGCTCTTCACATGGACATTTGTAAAGAAAGTCTCAAAGCATGTATCAACACTGAACTTAAGTCTTGCTGTCAATAACTGATCAATAAACTGTTTTGTAATGCAGTAAGCTTCATGTGTTGTAAATTTCATAATGTTGTTTGATCTTTTAGGGAACCCACGAGTGTCTGAGAGGGAACTCGAGGGCACTGTCCACTGTGACTGCTATTATTGACGGCACTGGATCAATAGGTATGCAGGGAATGTGAGGAGTGGGGGGGTTCTCTCTTTATCATGTTATAATCTGGCAGTGAATTATCAAAGTTTTGTTCTTGCCATTTAAAAATCGAGCAATGTTTTTAAAAGGTTATTGACAGTAAATTTAAATGTAACATTTAGAAAGCAATGTTTGTTTTGAAAACTTCACACATGTCCTGTTTAATGACCTCTAGGTGCCGCTGTTGGGCCTCTGTTGGCTGGTCTGATCTCTCCCACCGGCTGGAACAATGTTTTCTATATGCTCATTGCTGCTGATGTACTGGCCTGTCTGGTGAGACTTCAGTTGCTGTTTGTCAAAATGATTTTTACCAATATTATCTGTAATCTTATTCAATAAGATTTGCATGACGGATGTGTGTTTTCAAGAAGTGTCTCACTGTCTCCTCTTGTTCTTGTTACTGTAGCTATTGTCCAGACTCGTCTATAAGGAGGTCAGAGGATGGTGCGGATACACTACAAGGCAGAGAGGGTGAATATCCCTAATTCACTCCTGTTCTTTGCATTTATGGTGAAATGTGTAAGGAGTATATAATTGTTTACTGAATATATTCATGTAAAACGATTTTTATATGGGTGGTATATCGAGTTTGTAATATATATATATATATATATATATATATATATATATATATATATATATATATATATATATATATATATATATATATATATATATATATATATATATATATAGTGCCTTATGAAAGTATTCGGCCCCCTTGAACTTTGCGACCTTTTGCCACATTTCAGGCTTCAAACATAAAGATATAAAACTGTAATTTTTTGTGAAGAATCAACAACAAGTGGGACACAATCATGAAGTAGAATGAAATTTATTGGATATTTCAAACTTTTTTAACAAATCAAAAACTGAAAAATTGGGTGTGCAAAATTATTCGGCCCCCTTAAGTTAATACTTTGTAGCGCCACCTTTTGCTGTGATTACAGCTGTAAGTCGCTTGGGGTATGTCTCTATCAGTTTTGCACATCGAGAGACTGAAATTTTTGCCCATTCCTCCTTGCAGAACAGCTCGAGCTCAGTGAGGTTGGATGGAGAGCGTTTGTGAACAGCAGTTTTCAGTTCTTTCCACAGATTCAAGGGGGCCGAATACTTTCCGAATACTTTCTTAAGGCACTGTGTATATATGTATATATATATATATATATATATATATATATATATATATATATATATATATATATATATATATATATATATATATATATATATATATATATATATATATATATATATATATATATATATATATAATAATATGGAATGAGGCAATGCCGTTTCTATTGATATAGCCTACAGTAGATTGATACGAATGCATCTGTACACAGAATGAGCTGATGCAGGCAAAGTGCATGATACAATTTCTCCTAAACACGACACATGCTTTATATTAAGGGCTTCAAAATAACTGGTAAGATACAGTTAACATGTATAGTTTAAAGCAGCTTGCCCTGTCAGATGCTCTGAGAGATAAATACTTGAGGTGTTTAATGCATTTGAAATGTGGTGCTTTCCTCCGTGCATAACTTACACTTCAAAAAGTATATTTTCCATCTGTAAATGTTAGAGAGTCATGCAAATATGTCCATTTTGCTATCAGGAGAAGACGAGCCTTCTGCAAATGAATCTCCGCTAAAATTCAGGCTTCCGTGAACGAGCGCCGACACGCGCATTTGTGCCAAACAGACGGAGCGTAATAGAATAGGAACGCAATAATTCTGACTAAAGTATACATATTTCTAAAATATTTCTTATTGGACAATAAATGTGCCATATGAGGAATTTTAAACCTACAAGTAAGTGTATTTTTATGAAAGTGACCATTATAATGGAGTAATCAAATATAGGCTAATATGCTTTTATTTTCATATTTAGTTTAGTGTTATTTTAGTTTAGGCTACGCAAAATGATTCATTTTGGTTTTTAGATTGTAAACCCCCTTTTTGAACATATTATTGCATAGCCTACATTACATTCACTGTATTTGTTTACAGCCTTCAATATCAACTTTGTTTTTAGGACACCATTGGGCAGGATGTGAAATAAAATTAATTAAAATAAATTCAGATTTTTTTTTTTATCCAAATAGAAAAACGTAGAAAATACCGGCATATATACCGTGCAAAAAATGCAGAGATGTGATTTTTTTGTTTGTTTGTTTTTTTGGCCATATCACCCAGCCCTAATATATAGAGTTGTCAATATATTTTTTTAACATATTTATTTTGTCAGCATTTGATTGAATCAGATTGAAGGATGATTCTCACAAAATCCCTTGACATCACAAAATTATCTGTCTTTCCAAAAAAGAACCCTTGGAGACTCCTAGGTCCTTTTTAATAGGGGTGTAATGATACACCAATGCCACGGCTCGGTTCATATCATGGTTTTGGAGCCACAGTTCAGTTCTGTTTGCAGTCGAGGCAGGGTACCAGTAATCATAACAGTAGATTCACTTATAACTTATTAATAATAACAGCAATGATTTAACTTATTAACTTTATCTTAATTAACTTTATACATTGGCTTCACGTTTTCTTTAGAGCAGTTAACATACCTGAGTAAACTAAAATGAAATAAATGCCTCCACTGTAGACTAGTCAGAAATAATCTACTCATTTTACCATTTACCAAAATGTTTAAAAAAAGTAATATCCCACTTTAGCCTACTTAAAAACACATAAAAATTATGAATATGACTAATACTGATGAATAAATATGCCTATAAATTTAAAGCTATTCAATAGCAGTTTTTGTTAATCCAATAAAGTGGCCACCACACCAATTTAAAAATATACAAAATAACATAAAGTGAAAATAAAGTGGCGTTTTGGGGTTATGGAAACAACAGTTACCATGGTGAATACACCATACTTCATGAACTGTTAAGGAAACATGAAAACTGCTCCTGATGAACAGAATGAACATCATACCTGCATGCCTTCCCTGCTAGCACGCGTCGTACCAGTTGCGTGATTTATTGGTACTTTTATTTCATTACTTACAAATTGACAACGTGATGTTGGTCATAGTTTCTTTGTGCTTTATGAAGTGATATAAAGCGTGCGCCGACGCATTTAACAGGACAGTAAGTTAAGTCTAAGGTTAGAGAGAATTTTTTTTTTTTTTTTCGTAACAAGCTACGAAAACGACGATGTTGCAAGGTAGCATTTAGCCAACCTGGCTAAATGGCGATCACCAAAGTCACGTGACATGCACTTGGAAGACAAAAGTTAGTGTATATTTAGTTAATAATATTATTATAATTATTTAGTAAAAATACAGCTCTTATTACTTATTAGCAAAAAAAATATTTTGTGACATTAGAAGGTGAAGTGAGAGCTGGGCCGGGGCAGCAGGGGGCGAGGCGGGGCGCATTCGGTTCGACATGAGAGTATCGCGGTTTGTACCGTGGGTGGTGTATCATGGTTTTTCGGTTTGATTTATCATTACACCCCTACTTTTTAAGACACCTGATAACCAAATGATATAAGGAGTCCATATAATTTGTACATTTATGCACACCAAAGCACACATGGAAAAAACTGTTGGCATGTCAAGTTGAGATACTGAACAGGACCACAAGGAGAAAAAAACCTGGACCAGCCACCTGGACCTCACTGCATATGCCTACTACAGTACACGGATCCATTCAGAAATACTAAACACAGCAACATACGCATGACCGATAAAAAACATTATCCTGAATGTATGGTAACAACGTGAATGTACTAAAATGTGTCTGTGTCAATGTGCGATCAGTGCTTCAAGAGAGCACATACACAGTTTGTTTGCGCATCAATATAACAGACTCATGCATGCTTGCTGTACGACTCCTATGTCACAGCAATCATCTTTACAGTTCACATCCATCAACTTTATTAGCGAGATGCTCTTTTGCTTTATCCAGCCGATAAATGTTGTTTGCGTATCATCTGGCCATACAGCGGTGAGATGTCATGCGCGCTCCTCAGAAACAATCACAGAATATGACAGCTCGTGTTTTAAAGCTAAACAGACACTGGAATGAATAATTCACTGAAAACTGGCCACGATTTACTCTTCTCTCTGCCATCTCTGATGTAATAAGTCTGGTTTTCTTTGCATTAGCGCTGTTTTGGACTGATTGTTTGAATCACAGACTGTAAAAAAAGATGGACAGTGTGTCTCAGCTTCCTTCTACTGTAGAAAAATGAAGCCAAAATGTCCCAGAAATGGACATTGCCGTTTACGTCATTTGGAGCCAGAGTCTGCGCTGTAGTGATCCTGAGGTGGAGCTTCAGTATCAAGGTCCTGCCCACATTCCACGCTCATTCGCAAGCACAGCTGTCAATTATGATGTTACACCCCTTTTTTATAGCATCAAATAACTAACTAAAACCAAACTTTATGAAATTATAGAATTTTTTTTTTTTTTTTTTTTTTTTTTGTGTAGCTGGATTTTTAGTTTGCCTCATCCCATTCGATTACATGGAGAGGGTGGGTTTATGACTGCAGCCAGCCACCAGGGGGTGATCAAAAATGCTTTGGCTTCACTTTTCAGGACTTGTGCGTTACACTTGGGGCCAGATTGCCTAAACCGGGTAAATTAGCATGTAAGCGCAATTCTAAAAAAGCACAGACGGGAGTGGAAAGTTCTGCACGTGATCTACTGACGACGCACAAATTAAAGAACACAGGCGCAGCCGGATCATTTCCATAATGAACAACGCAATCCAAGAGCAGCGCAAATTACCGTCTGTTTTTTTTGGGTGGTATATAATGGCGCAAATCGCCAGTAAATTGACTAGCACAATCCTTAGTAAATCACCTTGCATGATTTAAATACTCTCCCTTTCAGACGCAAACTTTTCAGCGTTAATTTTTCACTGTGTGTCTTTAGTAAATCCTGACAGTAGTTTTTTAACACCAAAAGAGGGTTTGAGCTATTAGTAAATCTGTCCCTTGTTTTTAATGCGTTTGCTTACTGGATAATTGGACTGAAAACTTTCCTGGAGTTTAGCGACTTAAAGTGATCTGATAGAAAACAAAGCTTAAAGCAAAATGGTTAGAATAGAAATGTCCACCTACTAGGGTTACATGTGCTTGCTCTATTATAAATGCTCAGTGTGATAAACTCTCGACTACTACTAAGATGAAATTAAGTGATGTAAATTACGCTAATATCATAATTTAAAAATGACATCATTAATGTATTTGCATACAAAAAAGTAACATGTTAAGGATTTTGAATTAAAACGCATGTGTAAACGTTGACCGCCCTAATTCAAATATATATATATAATTTTTTCTTTTTTTTTTTATCCATTCATTCTTTTAATTTGATCTCTCTTCACCTTAAGATTGTCATATAGATTCTGAATGTTTAATAAAAATAAAAAATATACACTACTGGTCAAAAATGTATTCCTGTGATGGCAAAGCTAAATTTCAGGTGTTATGATCTTTCAGAAATCATTCTAATAAGCTGATTTAAAAAAAAAAAAAAAGGTTTTGTTTTATTCTTCAATAGGAGTTCTTCATCTTTAATAGCACTTTTACAGTGATATATTTTGCTAAATCTTCCATACTGTGACATCATTGTCTGATGACTTTATTAAGGTTTATTTTTAGTCATCTGTTTTAGCTAGTAGCCTTTAAATCTGCAGAATGATGCTGCTTGGGCTGATTGCCATTACGTGTACTTGATAGTAGTGGCTGCCCAAAATGTAGACCATCATGACCAAAGTCACACTGAACTTGAACTAATTAGGCCTTCCTGCTATCAGTGTAATTCAGTGAAGCCTATTTTTAGTTGTTGCAAGGCATCACAATTACTCTAAGAGGTTGCGACCTGTCTTGGGAGTTTGTTAGTTTTCACTGTTTTCCCAAATGGCTGGCAGAAATCTGTGTGTTGAGGTGGAAAATTATGTATGCACTTCAACTGCAATATCATTACGTCTCTGACACCCTTGTAATTATCAGTCCGTTTTTGCCAGGTTATGAATTTTCCATTAACACAAAAAATGCTAAGCTAAGCCATTTTTGTGCTTTTTACTACATGCATTAATTCCACTAATTGTCTCCAATATCCCCTTCTGACACTCGTCAAATCCACAGGTGGTAATTATTTGATCTGGTTTGTGTTTTATTACATTGAGGGAATCTGATGATTAATAGGGAAGCGTTTAATTTTGCACCATGTGTTTGCAGTGGTTTCATCTGCTCTTTCCTTTCAGGTTCAAAGAGATATGAGTGAATATCACACCTGCGACGGAAAATTACCTGCAGCATAACGACAAAAAGGGACCAAGGATTGATCCAACACGCCAAGCCTTTTTAAGCCCCAGGGTTATTTTATATGAAAATTGTAACATGAGACTTTCATCCTTTTATACTGACAATGGAACAAAGCTCAGTGAAGGAGGAGGAGAGTTACACACACCCTCGTCTACACGTCGCCTGAGCGGGACGAACACAAGAGAATCACTAAGCTCCTTCATTTTAATGCAGGATGTTTTAGCGACTGATGCTGAATCCAAATGTACCTCATTTTCTTGCATTAAAATATGCCATCAGTGCTTTGTCCTTTTATCTGTGCGGTGTCTGTGTGATTATTCATAACCTCATTTCATGTTTGTTATTGGCCTGGCTCACCATGTGATTGACTCGTTTGAATAAGTATTTCAGTAGATACTGAGGTTGTATTCATGTATGTACACACCTAATCACTCTCAACTTTATTAAATTAGCAGGTAGCTCTGAGCATCCAAAGAGGCTTTATATGTACAGAAGCACGGGAGCTGGCTTTCTTGCTTTAGGGTACAGATACTATCAGCTTCTGTCACAATGAGAACGC
Source organism: Paracanthobrama guichenoti (assembly GCA_018749465.1). Taxonomy (NCBI): domain Eukaryota; kingdom Metazoa; phylum Chordata; class Actinopteri; order Cypriniformes; family Gobionidae; genus Paracanthobrama; species Paracanthobrama guichenoti. The sequence goes on from JAGHMJ010004154.1 coordinate 702,877, forward strand.
GTGAGAAAGGCAAACAGTCATAGCTGCAGAATAACTCTCTAATAAAGATTCTTGACTGCACATTAGTTTAAAACAAACTGCCATTAGTCAGTAGAAATGTAACACCTTTTTTTTTAACCAATTATTGTATTATACTAAAAATAAATTAAAGTTCATGTTGTCACACTATATGCGAGAAGTAAAAAAATATTAGCCCTGCACAAAACAATTTATTAAACCACAAAACTGCACAAGGTAACAAAAAGAATAAAACCATTGTTTTGGACAACAGAAACTAATCAATTCTGTAATTAATAAAAAAAGAAAAAAAAAAGTACTCTAACCTCACATTTATGAAAATGAACCTTTTTGTTAAAATTACACTACCGTTCATTTGCAATCAGTACTTTTTGGAAAGAAATTAATGTTTTATTCAGTTAAACGTCAGTAAAGATATATTACAAAGGGTTTCTATTTGAAATGCAGTTCTTTCATCTTGAAGATTTATCAAAGAATCCTGAAATTCAGCTTTGCCATCATAGAAATAAATTACACTTTAAAATTTGTAGAAACACTTCAATTAAGAAAAATTTGTAGAAACACTAAAATCATAATATTTCAGTATTTTTTATTAAATAAATGCAGCATTGGTGAGCATAATAAGAAACTTCTTTCAAAAGCATTACAAATCTTACAGGCCCCAAACTTTGAACAGTAGTGTACTTTCTTTATATAGATAGTTATAGTATACACTATATTGCCAAAAGTTTTGGGACGCCTGCCTTTGCATGCACATGAACTTTAATGATGTCCTATTCTTAATCCGTAGGGTTTCATATGGAGTTGGCCCACCCTTTGCCGCTTTAACAGCTTCAACTCTTCTGGGAAGGCTTTCCACAAGGTTTAGGAGTGTGTTTATGGGAATTTTTGACCATTCTTCTAGAAGTGCATTTGTGAGGTCAGGCACGAGAAGGCCTGGCTCACTGTCTTCTCTCTAATTCATCCTAAAGTTGTTCTATCGGGTTGAGGTCAGGACTCTGTGCAGGCCAGTCAAGTCCTTCACAACAAACTCACTCATCCATGTCTTTATGGACCTTGCTTTGTCCACTGGTGCGCAGTCATGTTGGAACAGGAAGAGGCCATCCCCAAATTGTTCCCACAAAGTTGAGAGCATGGAATTTTCAAAAATATTTTGGTATGCTGAAGCATTAAGAGTTCCTTTCACTGGAACTAAGGGGCCATGCCCAACCCCTGAAAAACAACCCCACACTATAATCACCCCTCCACCAAACTTTATTCTTGGCACAATGTAGTTAGGCAAGTACCGTTCCCCTGGCAACCGCCAAACCCAGACTCGACCATCTGATTGCCAGACAGAGAAGCGTGATTGGTCACTCCAGTACATCCGGTGCTTTGCATTGCACTTGATGATGTAAGGCTTGGATGCAGCTGCTCGGCCATGGAAACCCATTCCATGAAGTTCTTGAGCTAATCTGAAGGCCACACAAAGTTTGGAGGTCTGTAGCAATTGACTCTGCAGAAAGTTGGCGATTTCTTTGCACTGTGTGCCTCAGCATGCGCTGACCCCGTTCTGTGATTTTACGTGGCTGAGTTGCTGTTGTTCCCAATTACTTCCACTTTGTTATAATACCACTAACAGTTGACCGTGGAATATTTAGTAGTGAGTAAATTGCACGAATGGACTTATTGCACAGATGGCAACCTATCATGGTACCACGCTTGAATTCCCCGAGCTCCTGAGAGCGACCCATTCTTTCACAAATGTTTGTAGAAGCGTCTGCATGTGCTTGTGCTTGATTTCATACACCTGTGGCCATGGAAGTAATTGGAACACCTGAATTCAATGATTTGGAGAGGTGTCCCAATAATTTTGGCAATATAGTGTATGTTAGAAGTTTAGTTAGAAGGACATCATTCACAAAATAACTATAGTTATTATAGTTGTAATTTAAGAAGATTGTGAAGCAACAAACAACATAAAAAACATTACTAGAGAAAAAAAGTATTTGTGTAATGACGTTTGACTCAAAACTTGGTAACACTTTATTCCTTTATGAATAAATGTGTTACACATTACATATAATTAATAACTATAAATTATGCATAATTACATGCAACTAACCTAAACCAAACCATAAAATTAAATACACTTTGTTTTAAGTTACACCTTAAAATAAAATGTAACCAAAACCTTATAGTTACTGACAAACAGCACTGGGTTTCTTATGCCAAAAAAGACACGCAGATTTGATGTAGTCAAAAAATACAAAATGATCCTCATGCTCCGATCAAAGATTTATATTGTGCAGACAAACGTGTGCATCTCACAACCTCTTGTGCTTTCTGTCATAGTGCAGCTATTTAATCTATAAACAAGCTATTGAATGTTTGCACTATATAACATACAATCCTAAATCACAGTTATATGCAAAGAATTCTAAATATAATCCACGTCAAATATGAGTTCTAACCATAACTAATGAAGCATAAGGAAGAAAATTGGATTCCACTTTATATTTGGTGTCTTTAACTAGAATGTACTTACATCATTAAAAAAATTATAATAATAAAGTGCAATGTACTTATTGTGAGTCAACAGTGTAATTATAGATGTAAGTACATGCAGTTATTTTTAAGTACAATGTAAAAACTTGTATGTACAAAATAAGTGCACTGTATCAAATATTTCAATTAAATGTAGTTACAAAATTAAGAACATCTCAAGCGTTCTTTATTTTTGAGTATGTTTGGGTAGATATTGCATGTGTCATGAAAAGGAGCAGTGTTGTAATGGATACGTGTGTCGCCTCCAAGATGACATGGAGTACATAGTCAGCTCTGAGCTGTAACAGTTCCTTGGCAACGCTGGAGAGCAGGGGAGTGAGTGATAGCCTACTTAAAGAGCAGAGCTGTGACTCCCGTTGAATCCGACCGCGTCCAACACCTCCATCAGCATCTCTGAGTGAGCGGCTGCAGGAAACTGAACGGCACATGCTGAGGTAGGGCAGCAGATTTTATTTATGTGCTGTCAAATACTCTGCAAATGCCTGTTTTAGTGCCATGGATATGAAATCAGCAGTTGCATGTAACTTTGATTTTAATTTTCAAATTTTGTTTTGAAGTGCTCTTTTCTGGTTCAGAGAAGGAGGTATCTATAGATTGTGCATCTGTTGCTGAACCATCATCTCCATCAGAGGTCATCATGGGGTCGGGCTCCTCAACTTATGCCCCTAAAACTGTTTATCTGGATGTGGAAGGAAAAGTGCAAAGGGTGAGTCTCAAGACTTCAACCAAGCATTCACAAAAAAAGTATTTAGAGGCACACATAAAAATGTGTGAATGTCATTGATAAACCAGTTTTCAATTGTTAACATTTGAAAACATGAACTAACGCTAATATATATAATATATTGTAATCTCTACATTGTTAATATATAAAAGGCTAGATACAAATAGTGAGTCCTTCATTCACTGTCACTGTTTATTTTTGTTTAATTACTCATATGTAAAGATAATGAAGTTAGATAATGCTCTGTTAACAATTTATGAACTGTAAATAGTTCTCACTTTAGGTCACGGAAAATGGGAAAATGTTGTGGTAACACTTGCAGTTAAGGGATTTAGAATATGGTCATGCAGAATAAGGCATTAATATGTGCTTTATAAGTACTAATAAACAGCCAATATCCTAGTAATATGCATGCTAATAAGCAACTAGTTAATAGCAAGAATTTAATGCTAAAATAAAGTGTCACCAATGTCGTTAACTAACAACTTTTTTAGACATTAATTGCGTTAGTATAAAGTGTTCCTTAAAATATATAGTTTTCTGTGATGGGTAGGTTTGTGTGTGTGTGTGTGTGTGTGTGTGTGTGTGTGTGTGTGTGTGTGTGTGTGTGTGTGTGTGTGTGTGTGTGTGTGTGTGTGTGTGTGTGTGTGAACACAGAACACGGAATGCAATGCAATTCATGTCTAATAAAGGTTGATTTGAAGCACTTAATGACATTTTCCCATTTTCTGTGACCTAAATATCTATTTACACCTAATAACCGATAACAAATCCTTTATTACAAGCAAATTAAACAATAATTGCGTTAATTACTGTGATAATGAATGAAGAACTCACTACAGCCAATAATATACTATAAAAACAATATATTAACTATGAGTTCACTATAAACTAAGTTTGTTAAGGACTTGTAAGTACTTTATTGCTGTATTATAAAGTGTTACCCTCAAGGTAAATGGAAACTAATTCACTGACTAAGGTTAACAAATGAGACCTTATTGTAAAGTTTTACAGATAAGCCAAATGGCATGTGTACTGAATGCTAGAGCTTCTCAGAACTCACTCGTTTTTGCAATCATTTTAATAGACTAGTGTGGCAATGACTTGTTGTGGATGTATGAAGTCGGTTCTCCTCAACTTCAGTAATCACAGGTGTAGTTCATGACAGTAACTATCAATATGATACACTGATATGTTTGATATCTAGAAATTGTCACAACACAATTAGTCTTCATTTTCAGCACTGTTTATTATTTTATCCTTTATAAACCATGCAAATGTGTGTGAACTTTATGCTGTCTTGCTTTCAGATAAATGTCACTGGCTCGATATTTTTTTAAGGGGCTCAAGTGTCCAAATACTAATTGACCACTGTAAATAACAGAATAAATAGTTTTCTGTTCATATATCATTCAGGTTTAGGGTTGAAAAGATTATGTTAAAAATAAATTGAGGGTCACTGTGGGCGACAGGTGCCTTTGACATGAGGCACGTGTGACACCTGCCAAGGGCAAATTACATGGCTAACATGACTGTTAGTAACTTAATAGCTTATGATGTTATTTGTTTCTTGTTGATTACTACTTTTTCCTTAATATGATCTCTTATGTTTTAGGTGATTTTTAGTCGACACTGTAGTCCATGTGACATTAAGGAGCTTCTTTGTTCATCATCCAATATTGCCAGGTCAGTATCATTGTATCAACTGCAAAAAGAGATTTTCTTACTCAGCATTTTTTTCTTGTTTTCCAGTACAAATATCGAAACATTCTTAAATCAAGACACTTTTGCTTGAGAAACAAAATGGCTTAAGATATAATGTCTTGTTTACTGAAAAAAAATTATCAAAACTAGTTTGTGCTTAACCCTTATGTTCGGGTCATTTTGACCCGGAGAGGATTTTCTTTTTCCCGAAAATTTTAGTTAAAGATGAAAATTCTGTCATGAATTCCTCACCCTCATGTTGTTCCAAACCCATAAGACCTTCATTCATCTTCAGAACACAAATGAAGATATTTTTTATGAAATCCGAGAGCTCTCTGACCCCACATAGACAGCTATTTAATTAAAGTCCTCATGAAATCAAAATCGATTTTTTTGCTTTGTTAGCACACATTACAGGTCTTAGGGTGAACAATGAATCCATGCAAGTTAATACACAGAAGAAAAAAAAAATGTTACGCCATGGTCATCTTTAATCAAAATGTGAAAAGTAACTTCTGGTCTGGAAACGGCGTTCCTTCTCAGATGATGTCAGTTTGATGGCTTAGGTTTGAAAAAGCTTAACCACTCCCCTCCAACCGTTAGACTGCTATGAGCGAGAGATGGAGAGGAGGAGCGCTGAAGTAAAACCCTGCCCTCTGTTCAATATTCCTTGGAAATACATCACAACACTGAAATAAAATCAGTTGCAACTTCCGGTTCACTGGGACTTTAACACTTTCAAGGCCAGGAAAGATAGTAAAGACATTGTTAAAATAGTCCATGTGACTACAGTGGTTCAATCTTAATTTTATGAAGTGACAAGAATACTTTTTTTTGCGCAAATAAATAACGACTTTATTAAACAATTTCTTCTAGCCTGTGTCAGACGCTTATGCTGGTGATGTAGTGTAAACAGTGCAGCACTTCCAGAACGGCAGCTTACCATTGGCTGACGCCGTTCTGGAAGTGCTGCATTATTTACGCTATGTCAACGGCATAAGCGTCTGACACAGGCTAGAAGAAATTGTTGAATAAAGTCGTTATTTTGTTTGTTTTTTGCGAACAACGAAGGTCCTATGGGTTTGGAACGACACAAGGGAGTAAATAATGACAGAATTTTCTTTTTTTTAGGTAAACTAACCCTTTAATGTTATCGTATTGGACTAAAACTTACCAACTTATCTCACACAGGTTATAACTAATTCACAAAATTTTGGGCATCATTTCCTACTTTTTTGGGACTTTTTTCCATCTTGTTACACTTGTTTTCCCAGTCAAAAATGACCAGCCTACACAAAATAGCTTATAAATATCTTGTTGTGATATTATCACCAAACATTAGATCCAATCTTTTGGTTTCTAGATATTTTTAATAGGAAATAAGACAAAAAATACTAAGCAAGTAGGGTTTTTTTGTTTGTTTGTTTTTCTTCTTTTGCAGTGTATGAATTTCCATCAAATATTTAGTGTGGATTATTGTCCCAAAAGTGACAGGAATATGTTGTGCTCATGTCTCTTCAGAAACACAGCTATACTTCTGATTGACTCAGAAGGAGCATTGATATCTATTGACCCTACCATGCCTGCAAACACACCAAAGTAAGAATTCAAAATTGGGATTATGGCGACAACTTACAAACCCGATTCCAGAAAAGTTGGGACACTGTACAAATTGTGAATAAAAACAGAATGCAACGATGTGGAAGTTTCAAATTTCAATATTTTATTCAGAATACAACATAGATGACATATCAAATGTTTAAACTGAGAAAATGTATCATTTTAAGGGAAAAATAAGTTGATTTAAAATAAGTTGATCTCAAAAAAGTTGGGACAAGGCCATGTTTCCCACTGTGTGGCATCCCCTCTTCTTTTTATAACAGTCTGCAAACATCTGGGGACTGAGGAGACAAGTTGCTCAAGTTTAGGAATAGGAATGTTGTCCCATTCTTGTCTAATACAGGCTTCTAGTTGCTCAACTGTCTTAGGTCTTTGTCGCATCTTCCTCTTTATGATGCGCCAAATGTTTTCTATGGGTGAAAGATCTGGACTGCAGGCTGGCCATTTCAGTACCCGGATCCTTCTTCTACGCAGCCATGATGTTGTAATTGATGCAGTATGTGGTCTGGCATTGTCATGTTGGAAAATGCAAGGTCTTCCCTGAAAGAGACGACGTCTGGATGGGAGCATATGTTGTTCTAGAACTTGGATATACCTTTCAGCATTGATGGTGCCTGTCCAGATGTGTAAGCTGCCCATGCCACACGCACTCATGCAACCCCATACCATCAGAGATGCAGGCTTCTGAACTGAGCGCTAATAACAACTTGGGTTGTCCTTGTCCTCTTTAGTCCGGATGACATGGCGTCCCAGTTTTCCAAAAAGAACTTCAAATTTTGATTGGTCTGACCACAGAACAGTTTTCCACTTTACCACAGTCCATTTTAAATGAGCCTTGGCCCAGAGAAAACGCCTGTGCTTCTGGATCATGTTTAGATATGGCTTCTTTTTTGACCTATAGAGTTTTAGCCGGCAACGTTTTCTGGAAGTATTCCTGAGCCCATGTTGTGATTTCCATTACAGTAGCATTCCTATATGTGATGCAGTGCCGTCTAAGGGCCCGAAGATCACGGGCATCCAGTATGGTTTTCCGGCCTTGACCCTTACGCACAGACATTGTTCCAGATTCTCTGAATCTTTGGATGATATTATGCACTGTAGATGATGATAACTTCAAACTCTTTGCAATTTTTCTCTGAGAAACTCCTTTCTGATATTGCTCCACTATTTTTGGCCGCAGCATTGGGGGAATTGGTGATCCTCTGCCCATCTTGACTTCTGAGAGACACTGCCACTCTGAGAGGCTCTTTTTATACCCAATCATGTTGCCAATTGACCTAATAAGTTGCTAATTGGTCCTCCAGCTGTTCCTTATATGTACATTTAACTTTTCCGGCCTCTTATTGCTACCTGTCCCAACTTTTTTGGAATGTGTAGCCCTCATGAAATCCAAAATGAGCCGATATTTGGCATGACATTTCAAAATTTCTCACTTTCAACATTTGATATGTTATCTATATTCTATCATAATATAAGTTTATGAGATTTGTAAATTATTGCATTCCTTTTTTATTCAAAATTTGTACAGTGTCCCAACTTTTTTGGAATCGGTTTGTAAATGAAGACTTTATTTTATCATTACTTGTTGTTATAATTAAATAATTCAGAGGCAATTTGTGTTTTTCTTTCTTTGTTTCAAGCAACTTATATAAGGTCATGCCCCATTCCACAAACCAAGGTGGAGGTTAGAAAACGTTTTACTCATTACATTTTTCATAATTAGTCAAAGGGCTATTACATGTGTCAAGTAATAATAATTAGAAATGAGGCAACTGACAGTAGTGTACACTATAAATAAACAACTTTTTATTTCCATTTAAAAGATAAGGAAGACATGTTCCAGAACGTCCTGTCACAAGTGGCTGAGCAGTTCAGCAGGTAAGACATGTCATATCCTGTCAAACTGTCTGCATTTGCTGTAAATGCTATGATTCAAATCAGTGTGTCCAATTGCATTATGTGTGATGAATGTGATATTTGTTTCAGGGCTTTCAGGATCAATGAGCTGAAGACTGAAGTGACCAACAGACTGGCCATGTTGGAGAAGAGAGTGGAACGTGAGTGATGCTCGGGGTCTAAGTCATGTCAGAACTGACATCTGATGCTGTGAACTAATTGTCTTTGTGTTGTTAAAGTGGAGGGACTGAAAGTGGTGGAAATTGAGAAGTGTAAGAACGATCTGAAGAAATTAAGAGATGAAATGACCTCTAGAGGAGGAGTAAGGTATGAACACCTATTTTATTTTATTTTATTTTATTTTATTTTATTTTATTTTATTTTATTTTATTTTATTTTATTTTATTTTATTTTAGCTCAGTAATTCCATTAGGAATCTATACACCTTTGCTTTTTAATTGGTTGTTTATCTCTTGCAACCAGAGTGAATTGCAATTGCAAATACAACTTTACTGATGATGGGAAGAAACTCTCTCCCAGACGAGATGTCCCAAGCTACCCAAAGGTAAAAACAAACAAATACATTTTTTTTTTTTTTTGGGCATACATACATACTGCAGCCATGTAAAATCGTTGTATTGCTGTTGTTAATGTCTGTTGTTAATGTCTGTTATGTGTTTGTGCAGTACACACTTTCTCAGGAAACCATTGAGGCTCTGAAAAAGCCCACGTTTGATGTATGGCATTGGGAACACAATGAGGTTTGTCATCTTTTTGTATTAAGATATCTTGAGACATGCATTGTTTAGATTTTTGTACAAGAAATATTTTTTGCCATTCTATTACTATTTCATGACTCAGAAGACTTAATGGCATTCTTAGTTGTGTTTCATTGAAGTATCAGTTTTTGTTCAGTAATAGGGGAGAGCCGGGCACAACCTAATGCTTTTCGACTTTCTCAGTTTGTGTAAATCCACTTGGGGTTCAGAGTATTTATTTTTCCCACATTAATTTCACACGTCTAGTACAATTATGTGGTTTTGTTTCATTAATACAGTGTATACTATTATAGAATGGAAGTGAAATGTGACAACATGCCCCATAGGTGGGGTGCATTGTAACATGTGAGGGGCACGATGTAACATGATCACATGACAGCTTAAAATGTTACCTGATTTAATAGAAAAAATATACAAAACAAACTAAAATATTGTATCAATAAAATACAATTATTAGTATTATTTTAAAAATAAAATAATGGCATTTTTATTTTTATAAATACTCTAATTTTTGAGTTTGACATCAAACACATCACTAAATACAGCTATACAGCATAGTTCAAAACATAATAATAATGAATAATTTCTGAACATTAACTCTCAGTCATTATTCACCCTTTTCTCATGGTTTCTCAACATAATTCATAAAAGTATAGAATATAATAGCGTAGTTCTAATAGGGCCACAACACACCCCACCCGCTCAACTGGGATTTAAACCGCAGCTCGTGTCTTCTGCTGTTAGATCAGCATTAAAGAACAATCAAGAACGATCTCAACTGTTAAATAACAGATATAAGATTAAAATAATATCAGATTTATCTTATTTTAAATAAACTCAAAAAACAGAGATGAAAAATAAACTTATCTTCCAAAGATTTCTTAATTTTGGCGCAATTTTTTCTCTAAATAATGTTGATACGGAAACTAGTAAATACACTAAGTTTTGTCATCCTGGCATGTGTGGAAAGTGTTAAACCATGCGTGTTACAACTAACCCCGTGTTAGGTTGTGCCCCGCGCTCCCCTATTCACAAATCAGGAGAAATGTGTTCTTTTTAAGTGCAGTTATAGGCCTACAGGTCACATGGAGCGATGTGTTTGTTTGTTTGTTAATTGACTGAATGCTGTTTACAGATGCTTAGCTGTCTGGAGTATATGTATCATGACCTTGGACTGGTTAAGGAGTTTAACATGAACCCCATAACTCTCAAAAGATGGCTGGTAAGATGAGCTTTCTGTGACTTGTGTATTAACTGAAGAACTACGCCTCAAAAACTCACCTGCTGTTTCTCTGCCCAATCAAAGCTTGCAATTCAAGAGAACTACCGCGACAACCCTTTCCACAACTTCCGTCACTGCTTCTGTGTGAGCCAGATGATGTATGGAATGATCCATCTGTGTAACCTTCAGGTGAATTCATGGTGACACATGTATCTGTCCTACAGTGTCCTAGAGTGCTTGTGTGTGTTTGTCAGATCAATATGCTATTTTGTTCCCTAGGAGAGGCTGACTATGACAGACATGTGTATTTTGATGACTGCAGCAGTGTGTCATGACCTGGACCACCCGGGATACAACAACACGTATGTCACTGACATATCCCTCTCAGAGAACAATACCACTGACATATACCAGTGACTACCCAGCTGACAAAAATATGTTCTAAGAACGTTTCGCTAACGTTTCCATTAAGTTATAAAAATGTTATTTCTGAATGTTCTCTGAATGTTCAAAGCGTCCATTTAACAAAAAATTAATAAATAATAATAAAAAAAACATTTCTTGGTTATGCGAATGTTAAGAGAACATTCAATTTAATCTTTTGCAAACTGTAAAAGCTCTTTTTTATTTAAAGCTGCTGTCTGTAACTTTTTGTGTTCAAGATTTACAAAAATTATATAATGAGAATGTACAACATGAATCCATTTTCCAAACCATGTTTTTGTCTTACCCTGAATCATTACAGTACACTTATAATAAGTGTTTACATTGGGACTATTTCAGACCGGTCCGGTAGGAACCACGGGGATTCGCCATAGACATAAACAGAGAGAAGTAGATCCGGCAACAATGTTCTTCTGCAAGATGTATGCAGTTCTGTTTAATAACCACTAGAGCACAAAACGTTACGGACTGCAGCTTTAAGTAAACTAAAGTTAATTACTGTGTTTGATCAATTGATTTGTCCAGTGTATGCAAGTAAAACTAAAAAAAAAGCAAAAAAAAAAAACAAAAAAAAACATATTCCAACTAAACATTTCAAGTAAAAACTTTCCATGAGCAATGTATAAATAATGTTTTTGTGCTAACATTTTGAGAACATTATTAAAGACTAGATAACTTTGAACAAATGTTTATCAACGTTACTGGAAGAGTGTTTGTTGATATCTTTGAGAGCAACGTTAGCTAAAGTTCTGAGAACATACAGTTAGCTTGATAGTTTAATGTGTTCATTTTTTATACAGTAGAAAGTGGTAAATTTTTTGCCTTCTATTGTTCTGTAATCAGGTATCAGATCAATGCTCGCACTGAGCTGGCCGTGCGCTATAATGACATTTCTCCACTGGAGAACCATCATTGTGCTGTGGCCTTCCAGATCCTCTCCATGCCCGAGTGCAACATATTCGCCAATGTAGAGCCTGACTCCTTCAAACAGTTACGACAGGTACCTCCGATCCCACAATAAGTTTATGTAGTTGCAGTTCTCTTTCAGTCGGTCACATTCAACATTACATCAACGTCACTGACATATTGTGATCCCAATACGTCAGTGACGTCAACATAACTTCTCCATTCCCTCCTTCAGGGAACGAGGATTACATACGTAACCGCGACGTAGTTGAATGTCTGTTGGTGGACCATCAAAATAAAGTGTTAGCAGATTTTTTGTTTTTAAAAGATGCTCACCAAGGCTGCATTTATTTAATCAAAAATATAAAAACAGTTATTTTGTGAAATATTATTACAATTTTAAATAATTGTTTTCTAACTTAGTATTTTTTTATTTTTATTATTACTATCACAGTTGAAAACAGTGTGCCGTGTATTACTTTGGTGGAAAGCAAACCATGAAAACCATGAAATTCAAAATTCTGCAACACTGAGAAAAAAAAAAAGTGTGTTAGATTTACATGATTTGATTGTGTACATCAGTCCCACATGATTTAATTAAGTTAAACAAACATAATTTGTTCATGTAACTTCAACATTCAACATTCACTGAATGAATACATTTTAAGTGACCAATTTAAGTAGTCTCAAAGTGAATTTTAGATGGCTCCTGACATGATTCAGGCATTCAATATATTTATTCATCCTCTTCAATTTTTAATGTTACACAATTGAATTATAATATTGCACTAGCAAGTTGACCAACTTTTAGCTTGCAATAGCACACATAAGCATCTTAAATACTCAGCATTAAAAGCACCTTCAACAAATCCGTTAGGACATTACTTAGTCCATGGCCTAAGCAAATGCTCCACTCATTAAACACTATTAAACACAATCAAGTCTCCCCTTTCTCATCTTGCTCAGTAAATACATAAAATTACACTTTTACATTTAAAATAACAACATTTATTCTCTCTTCACTTCAGGATAAACATCGATACACTGTCATTGCACTGCACTTTCTGTTCTCGTTGTTACTGTGTAACAACCTGTTATAAACCTGTTTGCACATTATACTCTTTATACATTTGTTAACCACATATTTATAAGTCTACAGTTTACTCACTGCACAGTCTACTTCAATTATTTTATTCCACTTTATCCTTATTTTTTACCTTTTTTTCTCTTGACTTGATTATTTATAATTCTACAGATATAGATTATATATAATTATATATATATATATATATATATATATATATATATATATATATATATATATATATATATATATATATATAGATAGTACTTTTTTTTTTATCCTATTTCTATATAATTTCCTCCTTGTGTTTTTAACTGTGAATTTGCACTGTCCATGGAGCGGACCTGTTTACATTTCACTGCCGGTTGTATATTCTGTATATAACTGTGTATGTGACAAATAAAACTCTTGAATCTCTTGAATCTTCATTTAACCATATGCAAAGCATGCTGGGAACTAACAAGCCCCGCCCAGTTTCAGTTAATGCAACACAAATCGTTCATGTGATCTCAACACAAACGGATTAAGTAAACTTCAATTTGACTTATATTTAAGTGGATTAAACACAATCAAATAAAGTTAGAACAAAATGTATAGCATTTGTGTTGCTTTAGCTCATTTTAATTAAGCAATTTGAACAAGCAGTAAAAAAAAAAAAAAATGTTCAGTGTAGAAACAATGTAAAAGTCTTTACTGTCACTTATGATCAGTTAAATGCATCCTTGCTGAACAGTATTTTAAATATAGCTGCCAGCAGCAATTATCGGGGTTCAAGCACTTTAAGGCCTTTGAGCACATGCGTAAAAAGGTATTATGTTTTATTTAGGAAAAAAAATCAATAAATAAGAAGTAAAATTTCTTACTGACCCCAAACTATTGAACGTATGTATCAACTTTGTTTTCAACACTTCTTCTAAAATTCTGGAGGAATAAAAAAATTAACAAACTGGACAACTGCTGACAGTCACAGTATAGCACTTTTATGTCAGTCTGTAGAAATTCTGTGGACAAAACGAAATGCTTCTGTTCATATACACTTGAAATAAAGGTTCTTTGTTGGCATCAGTAGTTCCATGAAGAACCTTTAACAACCATGAAACCTTTCCATTGCACAAAAGGTTCTTTAAGGTTCTTCAGATTATTAAAATGTTCTTTACAAAATGGATATTTTGGAACCTGCTTTTGGAACCTTTATTTTAAAGAGTTTAGCCAAAATTTTGCTGACCATCTTAAACAATTCTCCATGTATTTTTTGTGTATGCTGAAGGCGATCATTACTCTTATTCTGGCAACGGATATGGCCAGGCATGGAGAGATACTGGACTCCTTCAAACAGAAAGCGGACAACTTTGACTTTACAAATGAGGAGCATGTTAAATGTGTATGTGTTTCTTGCTATTATGATTTAAATAGCTTTCTAAATACTTGTACTTGGCTCTGTACTGTATAATCAATTCTGCGTCTTTACAGCTGAAGATGGTCTTGATCAAGTGTTGTGACATCTCCAATGAGGTCAGACCCACTGAGGTGGCAGAGCCGTGGGTGGACTGTCTCCTGGAGGAGTACTTCATGCAGGTCTCTCTTTAATGCAAGCATATACAAGAATATTTCCAAATCCCAGTCAAAAGCCTAGCAGCAGCATTTTGAACCAACTGCAGGCGTGAAAGTGAGGCATGAGAAACACCATAATACAAAGAGTTACAATAGTCCAATCTGGACATAATAAAAGCATTCATTACAACTTCCAAATCATTAAAAAAGGTTTCAATCACAAATAATATTCCTTAATTGGAGGAAACCACCACTTATATGCTTATCAAACTAGCATCAAAAATAACATCAAGACTCCTTGCTTCATTATGTACCTTGTATTTAAAGAGGCCTAATTGATTAATTATATGCTTGGTTGAACTCAGAGTGCCAAACACTATGACTTGATTCATTCAAGTGGACAGAATTGGCTGCCATCCAATCCTTAATATCATTAAAACAACCAGGAAGGGACTGCAGAGCCAAATTATCCCCCACCAGGAGATAAAGCTGAGTGTCATTAGTATAAAGATGATAATATTCATTATGTTTCTGACAAATATCAGCCAAAGGAAGCATGTAGATGGAAAATAAGCCCGTACCCAATATCGATCTTTAAGGAACCCCGCATTTCACAAAAAAATTTCCTAATTCCACAGGAAAAAGTTATCCCGAAATATACGAGGCAAACCAATTAAGAGCATTTCCTTGAAATTCTGCCCACAGTCTTAAACACTCCAGAAATCAAATCAATCAAAACCAAAATAGCACACTTTCCTGAATCCAGATCACTAGACACTTTGAAAGGGGCTGAATCTGAACTGTGTTGAGCACTAAATCCTAGCTTATCAAAAATATCATTTCCATCCAGATAAGTCTTCTCTAGAATTTTTGATAAGACAGTTTTGAAATTGGCCTGAAGAAATTAATACTTTTATCAGGGATTTTATATAAAAGCTGCAGTCCATAAGTTTAGCCTCTGTCGCCATCTCTGTTTGAAACCTATAATTGCAGTTATTTACTAGTTATTTACATCTTTATTTGGGTTGTGCATGGCCACAGCTCCTCAGCGTGGATGAATATGTTTTGAGGAGTAATATGTGAAGACTGTATAACCACACCGGTGTGTCTGCTGAAAATTTTGATTTGCAATCACAGGAAAAAATTACATTTTAAAATATATTCAAAAATAATAATAATAATAATAATAATAATAATAATAATAATAATAATAATAATAATAAAAAGCTGCCTTGGTGAGAATAAGAGACTTCTTTACTATCTTACTGACCCCAATGTTTTTTCCATCTCATAAAAAAAAAAAAAAAGAAAAGAAAAAAAAAAAAATTATATAACTTTCAACTTTCTGATTGTTTCCCATTTAATTTAGCAGATTTTGATTTCATCAGACTTTTGGACCCCATTATAGTTTGCTTTTTGGTTTGTTTTGGCAGAGTGACAGAGAAAAGTCAGAAGGCCTTCCTGTGGCTCCGTTTATGGATCGTGACAAAGTCACCAAACCAACGGCACAAATTGGCTTCATTAAATTCGTCCTCATCCCAATGTTTGAGACTGTAATGAAGGTTTGTACAGCCACTATACACACTGGCATTTGGAACTTTGAACTGAAGTTATATAACATGGAGACATGTCTTTGTTCAGCTCTTTCCACAGATTGAGGAGATCATGGTTCAGCCTCTGAGAGACTCCCGTGATCACTATGAAGAGCTCAAACAGATTGATGATGCCATGTCGGAGGTAACAAGAGCATGTAGAGGAAGTCCTAAAACTTCATAAATGGCCTTCAGAATGCAAATCAGACTAACTATAATTTTGCCCCTGCATGATGCATCAGGCACAGAAGAAGAAAACAGAGAGCATGTCTTTGGGTGGAAAGAAGAAATAGACAATCTGCTTCTTTAATGGTATGGAGGAAGAACTTTTAATCTCGTCATTTATAAAAACAGCTAGAAAATTGTCTTACATCATATTATGTTTCTGCTTTTGCAGAACAACTTCATGAAGTGGACAGGGACTCAAAAATTTAAATTCTGTCATCATTTACTCATTTACCCTCACGGTGTCCCAAACCTTATAACTTTTTTATCTGGAACACACACACACAAAAGATATTCTGAAGAATGTTTCAGCCAAAGACTTTTATATAGGAAGACTGTGCACTCTGAATACTTATGAATGGGAGAAAGTGCAACGCCCAATATGGCCAATTAGCCCCGCCTTCTAAATGAAAGAGCCAGTCGTTGATTAGTAAAGTCATCATCACTGCAGCTGCCCTTAGAAGTTCCGGTTGCTATAGAAACAGGTTGTGTTCTCAGTTGTCAGATTTCATTGGTGATTTCAAACATGGAATTTAATTGTAAGCTTGGCAAACAGTTTTGGAGAATTTGATGTTTCCCCATTCAAAGAGACAGGACCTGCACTTGCATACCCTAGAGGCATTTCAAAGATGGCCGCCGAGTAAAATGACTTGTCTTAAAGGGACTTTGGTTTCAACTGTTTTTGAGACTTTTTGACTCACTATCCCTTTCTTTTCCTCTAGTGATCTCAGGCTGATCCAGCTCCCAGTTTCCTGAAACTGAGGTTTTGAACCGTTTGGGCTCTCCAAGCACCCTATTTCTGAAGGAGAGTGTTGGACCCCCTTCTGCGTATTGAGACATCAACAATGTCCAGAAAAGGCAGTCACCCGTTGTAAGGAAAGAGGGGGTCAAAATGACTGATTCTGTTGATTTTGGTGGTCTAATTATTCTTCACAGATATGTTTGCACTATTGAAATGAAGTGCTTGACCCTCAAATATTGTTTTGTCACAGACTAAAATAAACACCTTTCAGAAGGTGCAGTCAAGATATGTAACTTGAAGAGGCTTGATCAGATAATGGCATTATATGGAAACTCAAACTGATTTGTTCTTTGGTATGTATTGTTTTTAATTCTGGCACTGAGTGAATTTTGCAGGAACTGATTTCACCAAAGCAGCTATTAATAGTAATACCTCAGGAAAACGTGTTAAGCATTGTTGCAACAGAAAACCTTACAAATGAACAATCAATAAAATATACATTAATCTTAAAACATTTGGTGTTGTCTTTTATCATTTTGATGGAAATGCATTCAAATGAGGCATGTTTCAAGAAAGGCATTTACTAAGGCGATGTGTCTGAGACACCTGTTTAAAGACACGGGTGTTTTTGAGGGCTGCAGGTGCAAGAGACATGTCTGTTGCTCTCTGTCTTCACTGGATCTGGATGTGACAGTTACTACACAGCTACTCATTCACAAGATTACATCTTTTCTTAAATGCTTCTGTTATTGGCCAGCAGAGGAAACAATTAGACACTTTTCACATACTGTACTCATGATTATGTTTCATGTTGCCTTAAATAACAAACAAGAAATGCAACTAAATACACCATCAAGTCATGTCAAAGTTTATGGGACCACACAATTCTCTTCTGATTAAACAAAAGTGTTAGAAAACCAACAGAAATATTGGTCCCATTTTATATAAATCAGCCAACACGTGTATGTGGGGCCCACGTGGATTAAACATGGGCTACAGGGGTACAGAGTGGGCATGGGCTCAAAATGGGCATCTTATCTGGGGCCCACTTGGGCAAACCCAGCTGGGCTCCCCATGTGGGACCTAGTTGGTTCACTAATGGAAAATGAGTACATGGGTTGAAAATGGGCTTCTCAGTGGTCTAATTCATTTTACCAAAAAGACATGTGCAAACACAGTCAATTCCAAAGGTTGATTACATGGGTTGATAGTATACAAATATGCACCCTTAAAATAATTTGTATTGTTATTTTGACACTTAAACACAATGTGACTTCAATCTAATCAAAATCTAAAAATGCCAATTGCAATTTTACCAAATTTTCTGCCATATAAAAGTATCAAGAGCCTGTGGATACAGAGAAAAAAGGCCAAAAAAAGTGTATTTTGTGATCACAGAACAGCGCCATACAGGGAGCATTTTAGCTTTTATTCTAAAACTGTGCACACTGAGTGAAATATTTCCATTCTCAAATGTTTAATTTTAAATAAATCTTAAATAAATGTTTATTTTGTCACAGAACAACTAGTTTCCGCTGAATAATGAGATCTGAGGAGCTTTAGCCATCTCCTGACTCGGCTGCCTGTGCATTTTTCCCTTTTTTATTTAGTGCCAATTCAAATAACAAATGCACAAAAGAGACCCAATATAGTAACTTGTAATGCCTTCTGAAGGATTTGGTAATACTGAGTCCTTACTAGTAGGTTACACCAGGATCTTTTTTGCACCAAAACATTTTGTATGTCTCCCTCATCTATCACACCTGATTCAACTCATGAGCTCATTAGTAGAGACTGCAAAACCTGAAATGGGTGTGTCAGATATAGGGAGACATACAACATTTGCTGGGCTGGTGGTACTCCAAGACAGGTTTGAAACCATAACCATGTATCTTACTACACATCCACTTGTGATTCTTATTAGGTGTGGGTAATTTTTGTAGGATTCTTTAGCTAATTTAAGTCTCTGAGATCCTGACACCTTGCACTTCTGGAGACTCCAGGTAGGTTGCAGCTGTTTATTGACAGCTGGCTCGGCAAACGATCAGTCTGCGAATGTGCTTCCCTGTGACGTCAGAGTGCAGTGAAACGCCGCCTCAACTGAAGAAGAAGAACAACGCCTAATTCTGTAGCCCCGCCCACTGATTTGTTCATGATATGTAATGGATAAATAATGTGTTAATGTATTTTCCAGTTGGGCTACCAAAATGTATTACCGACAGACTATCTTAAATAGTGAAATAACATTCCTTTCTTGATGTGTGTTGTTTACTCTCTTGACTTGTTATTTGAAGGAAAAATACAATCGCGGAAGTTTTGAATATGCTGATGTGTCTGCAGTGTTTTGCTGATGCACATACTTGTGTGTGTGTGTGTGTGTGTGTGTGTGTGTGTGTGTGTGTGTGTGTGTGTGTGTGTGTGTGTGTGTGTGTGTGTGTGTGTGTGTGTGTGTGTGTGTGTGTGTGTGTTAGTGATACACGGTTCGTGGTCATCCACCGATAGGGCCAAGTAATAAAAAAATAACATTCCAATTAATTGCGGGTGGATGAGAGATAAATCATTGTGTTTGTTTGATAAAGACATTTTGCGAGCGGGGTGAATCATTCCGGTTGCCATTTTTCCACATGTTTTCAAAGCAATTCCTCACGTGTACTCACGGGGGGAGCCAAAGTTCATTATAATATGCAAAACTTTTATTCAATCATAGCAGTGGGCATTTACTTCCAAGTCTTAAGTGCTGCAGGCACATAAAAACGAAAGTAGAAAATAGCGTATTACTTATTCATTATGATGTTTTAGAATGTAAAAACCATGCGAACGTCGTAAGTTGACCTCAGACAACAGTTTAAAAAAAATTAAAAAGCCAGTCCATCATGACCCCTTTAACCTATAGTTTAAAATTCATAATATAGTTCATTACTGCATTAATAAGTAGTTGTAATGGGTAGCCATGAAGGAAGAGGAAATTTTGATATAAATTACTTTAATAACAAAACAACAACAAAAGTTAAGCCACAGGTAAGTACAAACACAACAGCTTTACAACACACAAAGACAAGTACTGACAAAACTGAGTTGAAAACACGCATCTATGTAAGTATGTTACAGAAACCAAAACTAAGGGGCTGTTAACACAACACTGTCAACTAAAACTGGAAAACTTGAGTATTGGCTGTTCATTTACACGACAACAGCATTTGAAAGCAAATTTTAAAAAAAAGGAAACTTTTGAAAACAGGTTTCAAAGTGCACGTTTTTGGAAAAGGTACCATTTATCGCCTTTGTGTAAAATAGCGAATTTGTGAATACAGAATGAATATTTTTTGTTTGTTTTGTTTGTCTATTACTATTTTTATTTTTAGAATAGACAGCATTTGAAATGGATAAACTGAAGAATTACATTCTTCAATGAGTGAATCATACCATTAGTTTCAGGCGACTTGTCTGAATCGCCTACCAGCAGTTAAAGGATTAGTTCACTTTAAAATGAAAATTGCCTCATGATTTACTCACCCTCAAGCCATTTCTTCTTTCTGATGAACACAATCAGAGTTCTATTAATAAATATCCTGATGTTTCCAAGCTTTTTAATGGCAGTGAATAGGGCTCACGAGTTTGAGGCTAAAAAGAAGTGCATCCATCCATCATAAACATACTCCACATGGCTCCGTTAATAAAGGCTTTTATTAACGCTTCCCCCGCCAGCGTTTAAAAAAAAAAAAAAAAAAAAAAAGTTGCCAGCCACCACCAGGGTTTTTGATAATTTTCACAAATATTTTATGGCCCATAGAATATTTTGTTGTATGAATATCAGATCATACAACAGTGGCCTTTCTTTTAATATATCAAAATAAAGAGCAGACACTCTGCTTTAAAAAAAAAAAATTTTTTTATTCTAGCTTCATGCATTCCTTTTTATCAACACTTAAATATGGGTAAGTTTCATAAAAATCTGCATTTTGATCAAAAAGCTGAGAAAATCAAGTTTTTGTCAAAGACTACATCCAGATCAGATTCAGAGTGATGATCAAACACAGATGGAGTAGATCGAGTCCATCAACACCCCTAATGCTTGCACTGTCCAATAGCTCGTTCTGGGTTGACACTTCATTCAGCAACATTAGGCAATTTTGACTTATATGATGTTTAATGTTGATGATCACGTTATTTTACAAATGCATCTGCTTATATACGATTGCTTGTTTTTTTGCGTCTCCTTCATCTGTGTTTTGCTCAGGAGATTCTGAACTCATTCAGAAGATGTGTAATAGTGCCCCCTAGCCTCTAACAGTGAAAACACGGAAACACTGAACTGCCGTGTTTGGCAGGGAAGCGTTTTCTCACAAATAACGGAAAATTCAGTGTTTGGCAGGGAAAGAGTTAAGGACTTTCTTCATAAGTTGAATACAGAAGGCTGTCTGGTGGAAGCTAAAATAGTTTACATTATAACGTGTTAAATATGGATGTTTTTCTTACAAAAACCCATCGATTTGCTTCATATGGCCTTTATTAACTCCCGGAGCCGTATGCCCTTTTTTGAGCTTTAAACTCAATGGACCCCGTCACTGTCATTATAAAGCTTGGAAGTGTCAGGATGTTTATTAATATAACTATGATTGTGCTCATCAGACAGAAGAAAGTCATATACACCTAGGATGGCCTGAGGTTGAGTAAATCAAGGGGTAATTTTCCTTTTAAAGTGAACTAATCCTTTAAGGTCTCTGCTCTGAGGGGGACCTCATTTCGACTGACTCCAGAGAGTCTGGCGATTAACTAATTCACAGGGCTGTAGTGAGGGAGGGTAAACCTCTCCCTAAACCTCACAGTCAGTCTGCAGGGGTCACAGGTCATATGTGACTCAGTGGAAGTCAAGCCATGTTTTTCACAGCTCAAGCTATCATGATGTTATTTCGTAATTTGAGGTATGCTCTAGACGAATCACAAAGTTGCTCATAAAAATTGGCTTTTAGCACAACTGGACCCAGAAGAATTATTTTATCTTAGTGTTATCTTAGTATTTTATCTTTTCTTAAATATTGTTTTAATAAGTTTTGCTACAGATTAATAATAATCTGGTGTGCTGCTGCCTTCTTACACATTATTATAGTGAATTATAGTGCATACCAGGAATGCATGTTTAATGCGAGCCTACAGAAGTGTTAAGAAGATCAAAAGGTTAAAGTTCAGGGTCTGCCGTCTTCTGGCATCCTGCTGCCACCCAAATCTGATGTGAGGCTCAGGCCTTTTAATACCAGCAATGCATATTTTTGGTGCCCATGTTAACCAGTTAGAGCTAAGATTCAACAACAAACATTTTTCTAGTGTGAAACAAAAATTCATTTTAAAACATTTCATTCTTCTTGTGTGTTTCGAGAAAAAAAAAGAATAATTGTTGGGTGAACTATTCATTTAACTATGACCATGTTGCACATTTGAAGAAAACCTTGTCAACTTTTTCCCTGCAGCCATCCTTTGACTGTGTTTGTTACCTGCCACTGATGGTTTACTTAAAGGGATAGTTCACCCAAAAATGTAAGTTATAATTAGCCGTACTTTACTCCCTCTCATGTCATTTCAATCCCATAAACTTTGGTTATTGTTCAAAATACAAATAAATATATTTTTAATTAAACCTGGAAGGTTTATGCCCTCCACTGAAAGTCCAGACTAAAACTTAGAAGATCCAAAAGGTCATAAAGGCGCCATAAAACAAATCCATATGAAGCGAGCAGATTATTCCAAGTTTTGTGAAGAGATGTGATCATTTTATATTATAGACATATTTAATTTAGGCTTTTATTTTACATCTAAACAATGATTGACATGCATACATCGAGCACATCAGATATGGTAAACACGGAAGCTCAAGCAGCGTGCGTTTTATGTGTAAAATGCCTGTTTTGGTTGCCTAGACTTTCAATGAAGGGACAGAAACCTAAAATCTTAATTTGTGTTTGAAGATTAACCAATGTCTTATGGGTTTGGAATGACATGAGGGTGAGTAAATGATGATAGAATTTAAATTTGTGGGTTAAGTGGTGTAAGGCTCATGTCTCTCATCTTAATGTTGGCAAGTCTGTGAATTAGGTGCATTTTCATCAAGATTTTAAAAGATATTGGAAAATAAATTAAATTATTATTATTATTATTATTATTATTAAAGATCAAGCTCCTACTGGTTATGAAACTCAAAATAATGAGTCTGGTCATTAAACAAAAGGTTAATATAATGGGTCATTCTCAGGAAAAAATTAATTTTCCCCATTGTGTCCCCTTATTATTCCTCATATAATTTACATGATGTTAAACATCTTAACATTATTGAACCCTGTTTAGTGTGTAATGCAATGCCATGCAATGCAATAAAAATAAATAAATACATAGGCCTAAATAAATAAATACCCACTTTATTTAAACTAAATAAAAATGGCAAATGCCATTAAAAATTATAATTAAAAATAATGTTTTATTACAATATAACACAATGTGGATGCACCACAGTTGTCAATCCAGTAGAGGTTTTGAAATCTGAGCCTGTGTCTTTAAGAAGTGGCCCCATGCAGTGTTGGGAGCCCGAGGCGCCTTCAGCCAAATTACTGAAGTTCAGAGGAAGTGACGGGGAATACAGGAGCTTTAAGAGTTAGTTAAAATATATATATATTCGCAGTGAAGAATTTATAGAAGAAAACTTTTCTTTTTGTTTTCCGACTATCTAGGCAAATATTAGATGGAAATTCCATTTTTGATAGAAGCGCAATTTGTTTGCGATCATTATCGAGCTTCATGTAGCCTATAGTTTGCCAACTAAGTTAGCTCATTACGGGCATTTACTCTTTAAACAGAAGTTTGCATTCGTTGTCCACAGATTTGTTTAAAGTTTACTTTGACGCTATGTCCCATTGTTGTGTTAAATGAGTTCACGTCCTTGGTGTCTTTTGTAATGAACGCGAGAGTGGCTTTACAGGCTACAGTCCAGATAGCGTTTGTCGTGTTTACACTGGTGTTGTCGGTAAGTGTTTGCTCACGGTTGACGGTGCTTGTTCGTCTTAACGATGGTCAAATAACGGAGGAGCTTTTAGAGGCGGACAGTGAGAAGGACATCATAACAGTGGAGTTCAAGCAGGCAGACGGGACTCTCATCACATTCCTGTCTGATTTCAAGCGCGTGAGTATAAATCCGACTAAATGTAATTCAGCCACCACAGCTGTGAATGAACTGAAAACGATGCAATCCGAGCACTGCAATGCAACTATCACCGTGTGAGACGAAAAGTGCAAAAAGTATGTGTTTGTTGGACATGCACCATTGTAGTAGTGTTCTTGGAAGAACCGTGAAAATGGTATAAGAATTCCACTTCAATGTTATATCAGAGATGAGCATCTAAAATGTTTTTTCTTATTTACCTAGTGTGATCAGATCAAATTACTTTTATGAATCACGCATGTATATTATCAGCTTTTTGATTCATATTGAATCCTCTTGTTAACAGATAGGTCTGTTTGAGTTGATATTTTTCAGGATATTTCAGCCATATAAAAACTGTTTTTCCCCACTAGACATACTTAAATTTAGAGCCTTTTCAGGATCAAATTTTATTCTGTTAGATTTTTTTCATACATGGAAAGTTGGAGGATATCAAGCTGCCATTTGCCAGAAAGTCATGCAGCCAAATTCATGCTGTGGGCTGGAAACATCAGGCATTATGCAGAGCAGCCAAAGAAACACAGAGCAAGGAACATCATAATTAATATGTTGTACAACATTATAAATATCGAGCTTTCCTGTAGCTCAAACAATAAGCAATGCCAAGGTCATGGGTTCGATTCCCAGGGAAAGCAAGAAATGACAAAATGTAAAAATGTGTACTTTGAATGCAATGTAAGTCGCTTTGGATAAAAGTGTCTGCCAAATGCATAAATGTAAATAATGTAATAAATTAATTGTCCACTTGTTTTAAATATTTACACTATTTACCTGGATATGAAAGTTAATGATATGGATGCAATTGCAAAGGCAAAATAGTGATTACCACACAATTTGTTTCACTTGTCCCTCTTTTTCTAAAAATATAAAATTAAAATTAAAAATTAAAAAAACACAAGGGGCAGTAGGGCACTTACAATGGAAGTGAATGTGGCCAATTTGTTGTTAGATCCAAGATATATCCGCTTTCATAACACCATAAACCCTACAATCTTAAATTATTCTTTAAACATGCAGCTTTAAAGCTGAAATGCACGCGCTTTAACAGAACAATTAATGTGAATGTCACATACACTTTTCACAATACACATTGTTTCAAAGCAGCTTTACAGAAAATCATGATGTTAATGTTTTTAATATCTTAACATCTTCATTTGGCACATTTAGCAGATTTCAGCTGGTTGATGATATAGTTTACATTTTGCAGCAATACAATCAATCAAGAAGTTGAGAATACATGATGATATAATATACTGTATATATGAGGATAATGTTGGACATACAAAGAGCTGAGCAATAATATAGTTACATTTTGCTACGAAATAAAACAAAATAAATAAATAAGGCAATTGAGATTTGTCTCACAGATTTGTACACCTTTGCTAGTGGTGGGATGGACCGCCTTTGGTCATCAGAATGGTCTTAATTCTTCGTGGCATAGATTAAACAAGTTGCTGGACACATTCCTCAGAGATTTTGGTCCATATTGACATGATAGCAAACAGTTGTTGCAGATTTGTCGGCTGCATATCCATGATTCAAATCTCCCTTTCCACCACATCCCAAAGGTGCTCTATTGAGATCAGGGGCCGTATTCACGAAATATCTTAAGGCTAAAAGTAGCTCCTAACTTGCCAATTTAGGAGAACTCTTAGTGGTAAGATAAAATGTTTTGTGAATACGGCCCCTGGTGACTGTGGAGGCCATTTGAGTAGTGAATTCATTGTCATGTTCAAGAAACCAGTTTGAGATGATTTGAGCTTTGTGACATGGTGTGTTATCCTGCTGGGAGTAGCCAACAAAAGATGGGTACACTGTGGTCATAAAGGGATGGACATGGTCAGCAACAACACTCAGGCAGACTGTGGCATTTAAACAATGCTCAGTTGGTACTAAGGGGTCCGAAGTGTGCAAAGAAAATATTCCCCACACCAGCAGCCTGAACCATTGATACAAGTCAGGACAGATCCATGCATTCATGTTGTTTACACCAATTTCTGACCCCATTATCTGAATATTAGACATTTTTTCCAATCTTCTATTGCTTCTATTCCTGTGTGAATTGTTGCCTCGGCATTAAGGTTTAAGGTTCGACATGTTGTGCGTTCGGAGGTGCTCTTCTGCAGACCTCGGTTGTAACGAGTGCTTATTTGAGTTACTGTTGCCTTTCTATCAGCTTATATCACCAGCTTGTTTTTTTTTTTTGTTTTTTTTTAAAGGAGAGACTTAAGTCAAAATTATTTGTTGTTGTGAACCGTAATATGCCACAAGTGCTGCCGATTGAGCTTATATATTAAACCCAGAAAATTCTTTTAAGAGCAGTTATGACTACCCTTGATGGATGAGATGCCACTTTTTCTATGATTTCATATTTCTGTAATACAAGATAATGTGTCTGCAAGATAATTATTATTTTCTTTAAGTTATTTTGAGCAAATGAGTCTGTTCTCTAGCTGGCATTTGCACTGCTTCAGTTGTATTCAGTGTAAATGCTGTAGTGCAGTTACCGCTGCGACGGACACAAAGAAAAGCAGTATTGTTGTTATGAAAGAGGCTGTATTCTTGGTTCTGTGCATATGGAAGCAGTTAGCATGCTTTGCTCTGGGTAATTTGTTGGATCAGCTGATGCTCGGGGTCATGGTAAGAGGTTACGCTTCAGTTGCGTGTGCTCTGAAGAGCTGGTCTGTTTATAGTTAGACCGGGGTCTCTTGCTTTGTTTTAGTGTCCATGAAATTAAGGCTTTTTAAAAAATTATTTTTTTTTAATTTGGATGCCTCTCCCTCCCAGTCCTAAATTACGTTGTTCACTCTTCATTTTTTTCTCATTTATTAATTGAACTTATACTGCGAAAATATAGTAAAATCTGAAAACTGCAAAAGACCAAGACAAAATATATTTATTTTCTATATTCATATTATGAAAATAAGTTCTAATATATCTTATGCAATTTCGCTTTTAAGGTCAATTAATTTTTCTTTAAAGGGTTAGTTCACCCAAAAATAAAGATTCTGTCATTAAGTCCTCATCCTCATGTCGTTCCAAACCCATAAGACCTTTGTTCATCTTCAGAACACAATTCTGATATTTTGGATGAAATCAGAGAGCTCTCTGACCCCTCCATAGACAGCTATTAGGCCATGGACTAATTTAACGATGTCTTTCCTACCTTTCTGGGCTTTGAAAGTGTTAATTACATTTCTGTCTACAGAGCTCTCAGATTTCATCAAAAATATCTATCCTAACCCTTTAAGCTAGATGTTTTGCTTTAAAACGTAGTACAGTCTATTAAAATGTTTTGTTTGACTGTTTATTATCTTAGTCTTTTTAATTAAAAATATTCACAAAACTCTAACATTTGATTGAAGTAAAAGTATGGAAAAAATAAATTTTTGCTGATATTTTTGCAAAGGGAATGTGCATAATTGAATACATGAAGGGGTGCCAGTAATCTTGGCACATGCATATATAAGGTTTATAAAAAAATTATCTACTCATTGTTAGAATTATTTTTTTTTTCCTCTCTCTAAATAAGTGTAAACAGCAATCAAGTTTTCCCCTGCCTGTTTTGCTCAGTATTTACCAAGGTTACCAGTGTTAAGGCACATTCACACCAAGAATGATAACTATAAAGATGTCTATAACAATATCAGTGTCCACACCAGCAGACGGATTTTATTCTAAGATCCTGCAAATATGTTGTCTACCGCTTTAAATGCTCAAGCTCTTTAAAGCAGAGCGGATTCTGATTGGCTGTCAATGTATTTATCGCTCATCAGCTGGAGAAAAAAAAAATGCTGTTATTGTTAAAGTTGTGGCGTGAACTGCTATTCTTTGATTATTTAGAGATTTTTAGTTATCATTATAGTTATCGTCCTAGGTGTGAACAGACCTTTAGTGGAAGACACTGTATGTCTGCGTTGCAAAAAAATAAATAAATAAAAACACGTCCAAGGATTATACTTTAATAAAAAACAACCATTAACACTAATATCTAACACTAATAACGGATCCCAAGTAAATGAATATTGTTTAAGGATTAAATATTTTTACTGGACAATGTATGTCTGTGCTTGTATGCCTGCCTGTTTTTTAATTTGCATGTCCTGGAATTTCATAGGAAAAACATCATGATCATAATATCCCCTTATTCATTGTTGAAATGTAGGTTTGTCTTGTGACTGTGTCGAAGCTCAAATTTTAGTAATTTTTTTTTTTTTTTTTTACTTTTTCTAATAGCGTGTGAAGATCTTCCGTGCACTGGTGCTTGGGGAGCCAGAGAAGGGCCAATCACAGTACCAGGCCCTCTGCTTCATCTCACATTTGGATCATGGAGAGCTCATCCCCAGTGAAGCCATGGCTAGACTCAGACAGGTCCCAATATAAAGATTTTTTAAAGCACCATCTGTGGCACTTTTACTGAAAAGACCAGCTTAGACTAACTCCAGTCCAAGCTTAAAGGGACAGTTCACACCCCCCAAAAAAAGAAAATTCTGACATAACCCTCATCATGCCATTCCAAACCATTACTAGCATTTCTTCTGTCCAACAACACGGAACCCCATTTACTTTCATTTATGGACAAAAAACACTTGTGTGTCCCAAAAATGTGTGTGTGTAAGCCTAGGGACAAGGCATTGCACAGGAATACACATACAGTCTTAAAGTTTAGCCACAGTCTACACAAGTATTGAACCATTGATGGTGTATTGTTAGTACTCTTAAGTATTGTGTGTTAATATCAATGTATTACTTCTTATGATTGTGGTTTGAACTCAACAGAAAAACCCTCATGTGGTGCGGAGTGCGGAGGAGAGACGAGGTGTGGAACAGTTCACAATGAACGCGGCGCTCAACATGAGTGGCTCCTGGCACCTCAGTACTCACATACGTAATGTCTGTAGGGATGCACGAGACCTTGTGTACACACGGCAGCAAGATGTCAAGCACTGGCTGGACAAAGGTTAGATGAGAGTGTTGCCGCTTGGTGTTCTTACACAAGTTGATGCAGTGCTGCTAATCTAAGTATTAATGCTGCCTTCACGTGTAATCTGAAATTTTCTATATCTCACTTCTGAAGGCGTGATTACGAGGTCATCGCATTTAAATTGACTTGTGAGGGCGTTCATGTCCTAATTTTTAACTAGGAAACTAGTATTTATGAAATTTCCGATAGCACGTGAATGCAGCATAAGCCCCTGCCCTGTGTTAAAAATGTTCTGCAATACCTGGGTCGTTCTCAGAAACTGTCATTTATGCCTGAAAATTTTAGGAAACCTTTTTCTTTCTGTAAGTTTACAGCTGAAATTTCAAGAAAATAATTACACTTAGAATAATAATTATTATTATTATTATTATTATTATTATTATTATTATTAATGTTGGCTTGATCTACTATTTAAGCGTATTCTTTTGAGACTAAATTTTAAACCGTATTTCTAGGTCTTTCAAGCTTTCCTAGCTAGAGCCTGTTCTGACTCTGAGTGCTATATCTGTTCTGACTGATCCAACTTACAATTTTCGGGCAGACGATCAACTTTTGTACAATAAGACTTGTAGAGTATTTAAACTGTCTAACTGCAAAGCTTAATGACTATCCTAGGACAACATGCTAAAACATGCCAGCAACTTGCTAATGTATGCCATCAGTGTGCTAATACATGCTAGCAACATGTTAATTCATGCTATTCATGTCTTTCTCTTTCCACTTCACTAAATTTAAAGCTTATAAAACTCTCAGACTTTCATATGGCATACATCAAAGTTTGTTCCAACGAACTTTACCCATCTAGTTATATTATTATACTATTATTTTGTATTATTACAGTGCTACTCAAGAACATGTAGCTGTAATTACATTGTTAAAGGGACTTTGTTTTGCAAGTAGTAACCACAGAATTCAATGCTCACATGAATTTAACTAAATCACGAACACATAACTAGTCTAAACATACACATACTGACAATCACGCATACATGGCTACATGGAGAGTGAAAGTGAATGAATGAAACTGAAACAGGGAAATGAGGCTATGGAAATGTCAGAGTCAGTTAACCACCTGATCAAACCCATCAGCACCTTGGAAACAAGGGGTTATACAAGCTTATACTAAACCTCAAACTCAGTTACTGGAGGACCAAATCCTAAAGACCTTGATTAGTTGGATTAGGTGTTTTAATTAGGTTTGGACCTAAACTCTGCAGGGCTGTGGCCCTCCAGGAATTGAGTTTGAGACCACTGGTTTAGTTAGTAAAATGTACAATACTTGCACAATGCCTTAGCCGTTGAACGAGAGTCTGAATATGCAGTCTCAGAAGAAAGTCTTGATGGTTCAGTAGTTTGATGGTGATGATGCCGCAACAGGTTCTTCCAGGTTTAATGCCTGGTACACATTGTACAATTATGGGCAGTCCCAGACGAACGATGACCAGTCGTGGCGATTTCTGTGGTCGTGCCTCCTAAAAGGTGGTCCTACGTCATACAATGAGAGGGGTTCAAAGATGGCCGTTGTCACAGTCTTGCGACCAAAGATAGCCTGCGATAATTTTCTTACAGCGTCAAAAATGTAGCATGATCATTTCACAGCGTGTTTGCTGCTACGTCCTACATCTACTGATTAGCCAATGAAAATGCAACATGAAATGGCGTATTGATAGGCCTGGACGATTAATCAAAGTAATCGGAACCGAAAAGCAGAGCCTCTAACCGACGCAATTTTCCAATGTCGGTTATTTTGTTTTTTAAATCCTGTTAATACTTTCCCCTTAAAAACATACTAGTGTGACTAGTATAATAATAATAATAATAGTGACTCCGCCCCGTCCAGTCAGCAGCATGGAAGCAACATGGAAGCCTCCATATAATGGTGAGAATTGGACCCTAATCGTATTGACCCCAAACTTTTGAACAGTATTGTGTGTGTTTTAGTCTGTCAGTCAGTTTATATTTTGCATATGTACCCGTTTCATTCAAAGTGTTTTTTGGGTTAAAATGAATAATTATGCACTTAACCTGCAAATATCATGACCAATCTGCATTATGTAAAAGTCAATATTTTTTTTGCTTTGTGCCAAGAACTATATATATTTTTTTTTCTGTTGAAAATTTACCATATTTCTCTTTACAGGGGTTGAAGGTTCAATATTTGAGGTCTTTCCCCAGAGTCTGAATGTGAGTGTCTTACAGAGCTGCAGCTCCACAACAGACCCATGGCAGCCCTGCGCTTGCACTTACAGGTTAAACATGGAGTGGTTCCCCTGCCAGCTAAAGTACTGCCGGGGTCAGGGGCCCAACCCCTACAAGTGTGGCATTAAGAGCTGCAGTAAAGGCTACCATTTTGACTTCTACACACGCCATAAACAGCTGTGCCTTTGGGATGAGGACACTTAGTACACCTGAGAGAAAGGAATTTTTTGGGAAACATACTTTTGTAAGGTACTCTACAACAAAACAGAAGTTTACTTTTACCTCAAGAAATAATTTTGATAATGAGATTATCTAGAAATGACTTGTGCTCTACAGAGAACTTTCTCAGACTTTTATGCGTTGAGTGAAAGAATGGATATTTTGAAGTGGATTGTCAAGCCATTTGTCTTTACACTTTTGGGCATCACTACAATGATACCTCAGGGCAGAAAATACTGTTTGAATGGTTAAGTTGTATTTTTAGTTCTGCCTTAGGACAGCTGTCTGTTAGCTCTTGTTTTTACATTGTCAAATTAATTTTTACATGTTAAAATATTTGAATGTTAAAGTATTAGCTTTCCATAACATTCTTTTTTGTTGAGGATGTAAGTATAAAGGAGAGTATTTTGATATATTCAAATCCTGTTGTACAAAATGTTTACAATATGATGTCTGAATGAGCATGTCTTAGTTTTGCTTTGTATTTTTAGAAGGGTATAAGCTGGTAGTTTACGTTAACTTTATTACTTTGTTTTTACCATGTTGCCTTTACTTTAAATTGTGTTTAAGCTTATGATTCTACCTACTGGATTGTCTTGTCATGCAATAATCTGCAAAAGTTTGACTGCTGCAAAATAACTTTTCACTGTTTACAATGTCATCATACATGTTTTCAAAACAACTCACATTTTCCTCTCTGTTTGTGAAGCAAGAGTGTAAAGCCGTAACAAAAGGCCCAAGTGGCAGCTAAGACGTTTTTCTCAGCATATTGTGATGTCTCTTTATTGCAAATTTATTCAGTTACCAAATTCCTTATTCTAAGCTAAGTTGCTCTCTAAAGCCATGACTAATGCTAATTTACATTTCAATTGCAGCTGTCTTATGAAGAGTCTTTTGCTTTGGTTTGTGATATACCACATGGATGTTTGAGCTTCATTCTGGCTTGGCATTCTGAAGATATGGCCCACTATTCTCATCTCTTGTGCCACCATCTTGATGTCATCTGCTATTTTCTCAGATTTAAAATTGTAGACCATTTTTTGGTCCAGACTTTTTTTTTTTTTAGTAAATGTAAAATGAAAATGTTTACAAGATAAAGTATTTCTAATGGGTTAATTTGGTTCTGTATGCCAGATCATTTAAACATAACTACCAACCAGCTGAACAAGAGGGAGAAAAAAGCAAAACGTTCTGTTGTACTACCAGTGTTGGGGAAAGTTTAAGTTTTTTAAAAGCAATGCATTACCATATTGTGTTACTTGGTTACTTTTTTTATGGACAGTAATGCATTAAGTTACTTTACGTTACTTTTCTCATCAAGGGACTAGTAAAGAATACTGAAGAGTGGAATCATTTACCACAATGTGAAATTTATTGATGAAATACATATCCCTAAGGATTTTGCAGTATTGGACAAGCAATTAAAAAGTAATGAAAAATTTGAAAATATGGTCTGGAAAAGTGGTACAGTACATGGGACAACAGTTTCTGATTAAAATGATGATGCAGTATTTCTCGCATAATGTAGTCCAGTTTGTTAATGTGATAATTGATGTCAGTGAATCTCAATTATATAAAATTTTCATGAACTAAATATGAAATACTGTTCGACAGTTTCCAACTGTGAGTAATGCTATAGTTACTATGAGCAGTTGTATCAACAGAGAAATTACTGTCAAAATGTTACAAGGTTAAAAGTCTCTCTCTAACTATCTTGACAAAAACTACTTAAAAACAGAAAGCAAATGTTTTTCTTCGCTTGTGAAATTAATTAAACTAAAATGACTGATGCACAAAGTTCATAAAGTAACCTGTTAATCAGTAATTTGGTATGAGAGAAGAGAGAGAGAGCAGAACAGCTCCACCTTACTTTTAACTGCCACTGTGACTGTCACAGCTAGTTTTGACTTGATTTGATGATTCATATTTATAAATAATATAATATTATATTATTTAACAGAAAGTATTTATGAAATGTAAATATTGTAATACTAATTACCTGTAGGTGAACGGTTGTGTTTGCTTTTTATAAAGCTATAAAGGATAAGCACTTTGAACTTCATATTGTTGAATCTATTACTGAGTATGAGTAGCTGCATGGTTGGGGGGAATGCCCATTATCCCTTGCAATTGAATTGTTTAATTTTGTGTGTTTGGTCAGAACATGGGGAACTATGAAAATGTGTACATTAATTGTCATTAAAGGATCATTAAGAGCAGCTGAAATGAAAGGTTTTTTTTTTTTTTTTTTTTTGCTTCAAAGCAGCTTTACAGTGATAATAGGAAATAATTTTAGCTTTAGAAAAAAGTTAAAGTAAATTTTTGATTGATACATTTTTTTGTTGTAAAAATTGATTAGTTATTTAATTTGGTGCCACCTAAACAACACCATCTTCAGCCAAAACAGAAAACCCCCAATCTGGTCCGGACACCCATCCGCATGGCAACAGCACCCAGCGGCCGGAGAAAGCAAACCATGAAATAGGTTTGAAATAGTTTTAACACTACACCACAATCCCAGCGCAAACGCCAAAAAAGGTGAATCTGCAAAAATGCTGACGTCATGTATGCAAGCATTACGTGTTTAGCCTATAGGCAAGCGCATTTGAATACGTACGTATGCATATGTGTTTTTATCTGTACAGAGGGGAAGGGAAGGAGGCCTTCACCTCTGACACGGTCTCTACTGACACTTTTGGGCTGTGTTGCAGTCATGGCTAGGCATCTGATCTGGATCCGGCAGACTACAGTAAACCTCTGGATAAACAGAGAGAATAACATTAGTGTAGATGCCATTCTTTTAACAAGTACATTGGGTGTTATGGGAAGTGTTCCCGTTTCTGGCAGACCTAATTAATGCAGCCTAACAATCATTTAAATGATTTGAATAATAGAAATTGATAATGTGTATACCAGGTTAAAGAGATGTATTTTTAGTCTAGATTTAAACTGACAGAGTGTGTCTGCTTCCCGAACAATGCTAAGAATATTGTTCTAAAGTTTAGGTGCTAAATATGTCAAGGATGTACTGCCTGCAGTTGATTTTGATATTCTAGGGATTATCAACTGGCCAGAGTTTTGAGACCGCAATAGACGTGATGGAGTATAATGCGTTAAGAGCTCGCTCAAGTACTGGGGAGCTAAACCATTTAGTGCTTTGTAAGTAATAAGCAAGATTTTAAAATGTTTACAATGTTTAATAGGGAGCCAGTGCAGTGTTGACAGAACCGGCTAATATGATCATACTTCCTGGTTCTAGTAAGAACTCAACCTGCTGCGTTTTGGACCAGCTGGAGTTTGTTTATTAAGCGAGCAGGGCAACCACTCAGTAGAGCATTACAATAATCTAGCCTTGAGGTCATGAATGTGTGAACTAACTGTTTAGCATTTTGCATTGAAAGCATGTGCCGTAATTTAGATATATTTTTAAGATGGTAGAATGCAGTTTTACAGACGCTAGAAACGTGGCTTTCAAATGAAAGATTGGTATCAAAGAGCACACACAGGTTCCTAACTGACGACGAGGACTTGACAGAGCAGCCATCAAGTGTTAGACAGTATTCCAGGTTACTACGTGCAGAGGTTTTTTGCCAATAATTAAAAATTCTGAATTTTTTTCAGAGTGAAGTTGTAGGAAATTACTAGACATCCAATGTTTTATATCAGCTATGCATTCCGTTAATCTTGTGAATTGGTAAGTTTCGTCAGGGCGTGAAGAAATATAGAGCTGAGTATCGTCAGCATAACATTGACAACTAATGCCATGCTTCCTAATGATAGCTCCCAGTGGTAGCATGTACAGGGTGAAAAGCACCGGTCCTAGCACTGAGCCTTGCGGTACTCCATACTGAACTTGTGATCGGTGTGACATCTCTTCATTTACTGCTACAAACTGATAATGGTCAGATAAGTATGATTTAAACCATGCCAATGCAGTTCCACTAATGCCAACATAATTTTTGAGTCTATTCAAAAGAAAGTTGTGGTCGATAGTATCGAATGCAGTGCTAGGATCTAGTAACACTAATAGCGAGATACAACCACGATCGGATGATAAGAGTAAATCATTTGTAACTCTACTGAGAGAAGTCTAAGTACTATGATACGGTCTAAATCCTGACTGGAAATCCTCACAGATACTATTTCTTTATAAAAATGAGCATAGTTGGGAAGATATTGCCTTTTCTAGTATTTTTGACAGAAAAGGGAAGATTTGAGATTGGCCTGTAATTGACTAATTCTGTGGGATCAAGTTGTGTTTTTTTTTTTTTTTAATAAGAGGTTTAATAATAGCCAGCTAAAAGTTTTCAGTACATATCCTAATGACAAGAATGAATTCTTGATATTAAGAAGAGGATCTATGACCTTTGGAAGCATCTCTTTCAGTAGCTTAGTCGGTGTAGGGTCGAGCATACATGTTGTTGATTTAGATGATTTAACAAGTTTAGCCAATTCTTTCCCTCCTATAGCAGTGAATGAGTGGAAGTTTTTCTCAGTAACACTACAATGCACTTTCTGATGCGATATGGTTAAATAGTTATAATTTTCTCCCATGTAAAAATTATATTATATTATCCATCTTGCGCGTAAAGAAGTTCATAAAGTCATTACTGCTGTGCTGTTTGCAAACGTCAGAAGTTAAAGCTTTATTTCTTGTTAATTTAGTCACTGTATCAAATAAATACCTAGGGTTGTGTTTGTTTTCTTCTAAGAGAGTCGAGAAATAAGCAGATCTAGCAGTTTTTACTGCCTTTCTGTACGCAATCATGCTCGCTTTCCGTAATTTTTTTTTTTTTCTTCCAGCTATGCTCCATTTTTCTGGCTGCTGTTTTAAGGGCCGATTGTGCTCGTTGTGCCATGGCGTTGGACTATTTTCTTTAATAATCTTTAAGCGCAGGGGAGCAACTGTGTCTAAAGTGCTGGAAAAGAGTCAATAGTTTATGTTGCAACACCGAGTTCCTCTAGGCTATCTGGGATTCTGAGGAGATGGAACTGATGAGGAAGATTATTTACAAAGTAATTTTTAGTGGTAATGGTGATAGTCCTACCATACTTGTAACAAGGGGACGGCTTTGCAACCTTGGCTAAATTAAGTATACAGGATACTAGATAATAATCTGAGATGTCATCGCTCTGCTACAGAATTTCAATGGCATCAACATTTATTCCACCTGACAATATTAGGTCTAAAGTATGATTACAACAATGAGTGGGTTAGAATGTCTGTATGTAAATGCCAATCCCAATGCATCTTTTTCATTATCTACATGGATATTAAAATCACCAACAATTAGTACTTTATCTGCAGCCAGTACTAACTCTGATAGAAAATCAGTAAATTCTTTGATAAAGTCTGTATTGTGCCCTGGTGGCCTGTATACAGTAGCCGGCACAAATGTCAAACAGGATTTATCATTTACACTACATAACGTTATGTAAAGCACCAAAACTTCAAAATAATTATATTTGAAACTAGACTTCTGAGTAATACTAAAAATATTACTATAAATGACAGAAACCCCTCCCCCTTTACCTTTCAGACGTGGCTCGTGTTTAAAACAATAATTTTGAGGGGTGGACTCATTTAAAGTAATGTAATTGTCAGGTCTTAGCCAGGTTTCTGTCAAACACAGCACATCTAGGTTATGATCTGTAATCATATCATTAATAATAAGTGCTTTTGAGGGAAGGGATCGAATATTTAGCAACACAAGCTTTATCATTTGGGATGTGTTGGGATTTATCTGACTTCTGTGATGTGAGACAGCTAGCAGATAGTCGGTTAAGCCAGTCTGTCTGCTTCCTGACCTGGGCCCCAGTTAGTCAAGGTTCAACTCTTAGACTATATGCCATATTACTAGATATGCCATATTCCCCAGGAGGGATGAATACCATCTCTTTTTAACAGGTCAGGCCTGCCCAAAAGCTTTTCCAATTGTCTATGAACCCTGTGTTATTTTGCGGACACCACTTAGACAGCCAGCCATTGAGTGAGGACAGTCTTCTAAGTATTTCATCTCTCCGGCGAACAGGAAAGGGGCCAGAACAAACTACATAACCTGACATTGTACTTGCGAGTTCACACACCTCTTTAATGTTGATTTTAGTGATCTCCGAATGTATACTTTTACTCCGATACATTTGCCCAAAACATTTTTGTTACTTACTACAAAATAAAGTTGGAAGAACACAGACCGCAAGCAAGCATGTGCAAACAAGTGCTCACACAGCCACTGTTGATTTCATTTTCTGGGTTGCATCCGTTATACAGTACAAGAGTGGCCTCTAGAGACAAAATAAAAACTATCACTAACGACTAGTAGAGTTTGTTTTGACAGTGATGTGAGGCTGCACACTGCACAGAGCAGGACACTTCAAAAACTGTATGTTATACAGTACACTACATGTTTTCATATCACTATAAAGTAATTCATGTTTAATGTCACAATTGTTACTATCTATTTGCATTAGTTTATATACATTTGTTCGCTTTTATACATTCGTTATCCAGCGAAGTTGCATATTTAAACTATATCTTCATCATGTAGCTGACAGAAAATCAGAAATGCATTCAATTTCAGTTATTTTATATATACTGAAATTTCCCTTAACTTTTAAAAATCATTAAAATGTAACTTGATTTGAGGTCAAAAATACTTCAGAAAAAAAAATTCCTATCAGAAGCCCTCCTCTCAGAACAGATTCTGTCAAAATATAGGCCTATTTTATCATATTGAAATATTCCCCAAACTTTTATAAATCATTAATACAACTTGATTTGAGATAACTAAAAAGAAAAGAAAACTAAATGGAAGGAGTTAAAACTGAACACAATCTTGCTGCTCAAACTGTGTATAGAACAGTTTTAATAATATTTTTTGCTTCTTTTGTATTTTGCATTTACTTTTAATTTCAATACTTAAGTTGGTTCTTTTACTTAAGTTAAACTTACACTCACCTAAAGGATTATTAGGAACACCATACTAATACTGTGTTTGACCCCCTTTCGCCTTCAGAACTGCCTTAATTCTACGTGGCATTGATTCAACATGGTGCTGAAAGCATTCTTTAGAAATGTTGGCCCATATTGATAGGATAGCATCTTGCAGTTGATGGAGATTTGTGGGATGCACATCCAGGGCACAAAGCTCCCGTTCCACCACATCCCAAAGATGCTCTATTGGGTTGAGATCTGGTGACTGTGGGGGCCATTTTAGTACAGTGAACTCATTGTCATGTTCAAGAAACCAATTTGAAATGATTCGAGCTTTGTGATAT
The DNA here is from genome assembly GCA_018749465.1 of Paracanthobrama guichenoti. Lineage (NCBI taxonomy): Eukaryota > Metazoa > Chordata > Actinopteri > Cypriniformes > Gobionidae > Paracanthobrama > Paracanthobrama guichenoti. The sequence goes on from JAGHMJ010004154.1 coordinate 741,815, forward strand.
GGTGCATTATCCTGCTGGAAGTAGCCATCAGAGAATGGGTACATGGTGGTCATAAAGGGATGGACATGGTCAGAAACAATGCTCAGGTAGGCCGTGGCATTTAAACGATGCCCAATTGGCACTAAGGGGCCTAAAGTGTGCCAAGAAAACATCCCCCACACCATTACACCACCACCACCAGCCTGCACAGTGGTAACAAGGCATGATGGATCCATGTTCTCATTCTGTTTACGCCAAATTCTGACTCTACCATCTGAATGTCGCAACAGAAATCGAGACTCATCAGACCAGACAACATTTTTCCAGTCTTCAACTGTCCAATTTTGGTGAGCTCGTGCAAATTGTAGCCTCTTTTTCCTATTTGTAGTGGAGATGAGTGGTACCCGGTGGGGTCTTCTGCTGTTGTAGCCCATCCGCCTCAAGGTTGTGCGTGTTGTGGCTTCACAAATGCTTTGCTGCATACCTCGGTTGTAACGAGTGGTTATTTCAGTCAAAGTTGCTCTTCTATCAGCTTGAATCAGTCGGCGCATTCTCCTCTGACCTCTAGCATCAACAAGGCATTTTCGCCCACAGGACTGCCGCATACTGGATGTTTTTCCCTTTTCACACCATTCTTTGTAAACCCTAGAAATGCTTGTGCGTAAAAATCCCAGTAACTGAGCAGATTGTGAAATACTCAGACCGGCCCGTCTGGCACCAACAACCATGCCACGCTCAAAATTGCTTAAATCACCTTTCTTTTCCATTCTGACATTCAGTTTGGAGTTCAGGAGATTGTCTTGACCAGGACCACACCCCTAAATGCATTGAAGCATCTGCCATGTGATTGGTTGATTAGATAATTGCATTAATGAGAAATTGAACAGGTGTTCCTAATAATCCTTTAGGTGATTGTATGTTTAACATAAAAAAATACTTTACACACATAAGTACAAAAAATATCACATACTTTAAAACTTTTACTCAAGTAATATTCTAAACAGTGACTTTAACCTCTACCAAAGTCATTTTCTGAAAAGATATATACTTTTACTCAAGTATGGCTTTAAAGTACTTTATCCACCACTGCGGGTCAAGATATCTCTGACATAATGCTCCCACCCAATAGGAGCGACCTCGCACTGTAATAGAAGGGAGGGATGGAGGGGCTTTGGAGGTGGCCGAGGCAATAACGCAAGAAAGGAGAGACAGGAGATGGTGAAGGGATAGTGATATCCGGACAACGACGAAGCTATCCCAGGGTGCAGACGGTGATAGAACAGAGCGACATCGCTGGCACGGGAGGTCTAGGTGATGCTATGGAAACAAGCTTCTGAGGTAGAGCCAGAGTGCCCAAGGACTGAGGCGATGCCGGTGTGATGTAGGACACCAGTGTACCCGAAGGGAAGGAGGAGTCCGCTGCAGCCATAAGAATGGAGAAATGGAGCGTAGCGGAAAATCTGCAAGTAAGTGGTGGAGGTGGAGTGACAACTGACCAAGAGGGAGCCGGTGGGATGAGGGAACCCGGTGAAGCAGTAAGGCTGATGATGTCTGGTGGAGCCGAAGGTGGGAGGAGCCCAGCCATAGCCCGCAGGTCGACGGGCCGAGATGGAGCGGGGTGATCCGAGGCTGGAGGTGGAGCCACAATATCTACTCATTCAGGCACTGATAGTGGTTGCTTGACCTGAAGCTCAACGTCACAGCATGTCTTTGCAGGTGATAAAGGCTGTAAACCTCCAGATGAGACGGGTCCAGGCTGGTTTATGCTGGTATAGTGTATAGTGCTGGTCTAGATGGACCAGCATAGTCATGCTGTTCATAAGAAAAGCAGAGCTGGTGGAGCTGGTTCACCAGCATATGATCTTGTGGGGTTGAGTGTGAGTAAACCAATTATCTGTGTGCAAGCAGTGTTTTGGGGACAAGCACTGTTTTTGCTTATTTCAGTATTTAACACAATGATGTAAATGAAAAACAGTATAAGATTATGTTGTATGAAGTTCTGAATATCAAATAAAAATGTCAAACTAGTAAAATGAGAAGAGCTCTCTCCGTTATTAACAACTTAATGAATGTTCAAAATTGAAAGTTGCTGTTTTTAAAGACTTTCATGCTCATTTAGGAACTCCCATGAGTCTAAATCCAACTGTCAACTGATTCCAAAAGTTCACGTAGTAAAAGGTATGTCATTGCAGTCATGCGCATGAAATATTGTAGACAATAGTGATAGCATGCACAAAGAGCCTACTGAAAGATAATTCATTTAAGTTAATGGCCAGTGGTGTCTGCTTGTCTCTTCTCTTTTTTCTGTTCTTGTTGCTCCTCTTATCTTCAGAGATTTTGCTTGTTAAACACAGGTGTCATCACTAATGGTTAATCATCACTTGTAGAGAGAATCTTCTTTATTTCACTAACTGCAACACTGCTTCAGTGTTACTTTTACTATCTATAGATTGGGACCATATGAAAACTGGTTTCTGCAGGGTTTGTTATTGTTGCCTCTTTTGTTATGATGATATATTCTACAATTCTCAACTATGCACCACTGTAAAATCAACCATATGTAAAAAAAAAAAAAAAAAAAAAAAAAAAAAAAAAAGAAAGCATGTCAATTGTCAATAATGGCTTAATGCGAGCATTGTGTCTCCTCGTTTGACTGAGACTGAATGCTGCCCTCTTGTGTACGGTTTCTGTGGCATTCGCTGTGGATGTGTGACGGTAAAACTCTCATCTTTAGACGATACAACTTGTGAATGTAATGTAGAGGTGGGTCTTATCAGGCAGAATGCAGCGAACATCTGCACAAACACAAGCTATGGCATTCGAAACAAACAAAACGCAGCTGTGCCCACTAACTGCATTATAACTGATGTTACTCCCTGGCGAATTAATTTTTTCAGTCTTCATCTCCATAAAAGATCGGGATGACGCAACCCATTGAAGCTTTTCGAAAGAACTGTTTCGCGCTGGAAATTGGATAGATTTCTGAACTAATCAGTACCATAACACACCCCTGCACATCACATCATCATGGAGTCATGAGAACCATAGTGGGCGAATTCATTGGAATAGTGTGGGCCGTGGGGGATATATAACCGTAATCTTTTTGGGTCCAGTTTATAAACTTTAGCTCGTTGATTAGAATAAAATAATAAATGGATCGACTTAATTTTGTGTGCGGGCGGTTTTGCTACATTTCCACAGAACTCTGGCTAGAAAAACTCTCCTTTCATATCTGTTGTGCAATGAACTACTTTGCCAGAATTATTCTGCAGACTTTTCAGTTACATGTTTGGAAAAAAATATATATATATATATATATATATATATATATATATATATATATATATATATATATATATATATATATATATATATATATATATATATGGAGTCATGAGAACCATAGTGGGCGAATTCATTGGAATAGCGTGGGCCGTGGGGATATATAACCGTAATCTCTTTGGGTCCAGTTTATAAACTTTAGCTCGTTGATTAGAATAAAATAATAAATGGATCGACTTAATTCTGGCTAGAAAAACTCTCTCTTCATATCTGTAACTGTAACCCTGCCAGAATTTGGAAAAATTATATTTATATGTTAGGAAACGTTATTATTGTTCATCAAGCCTGCATTTATTTGATCAAAATACAGAAAAAAAATTACACAATTTAAAGTAATGGTTTTCTATTTTATATACTTAATTAAAATATAATTTATTTCTGAAATGCTGTCAACATCATTACTCCAGTCTTCAGTGTCACATGATCCTTCAGAAATCATTACATGCTAATTTATTATCAATGTTGCAAACTGTTGTGCTGCTTAATATTTTTATGACTTTTTTATAAAGAAATTAATACATTTTATTTAGCATGGATGTGTTAAATTGATAAAAAGTGAGTTATAGATTTATATTGTTAGAAAAGATTTCTATTTTGAATAAATTCTGTTCTTTTTAACTTTTTATTCCTCAATGAATCCTGAAAAAGTATCACACAAGCAGCACAAATGTTTCCAACACTGATAATAACTGAGTATTAAATGAGCATATTAGAATCAAATCAAATCAAATCACCTTTATTGATATAGCGCTTTTAACAAGTCCAATTGTTTCAAAGCAGCTTCACATTGTTAACAGGAAAGTAATGCAACAGAATTTGTACAGCCGTTCTGGTGAAACGATGATGTTATCCAGATAATTTCAATTATCATATAGTGTCAATGCGGGCAGATCGGTAATATAGATGAAATTTAGGTGTCCCCAACTGAGAATGATTTATGAAGGATCGTGTGACAATGAAGACTGGAGTAATGATGCTGAAAATTCAGCTTTGCATCATAGAAATAAATTATATTTTAAAGTATATTAAAATAGAAAAACATTATTTTAAATTTTAATATTTTACAATATTACTGTTGTTTACAGTACCTAACTTCAGTCAAATTCAGTAAATTCAGTCAAACACTTACAACTCTTACAAAGCCTAGTAAAAGAACCATCATACATCCAGCCTTTATGCATAGTGCTATATCTGAATAAATATAGCTTTGCCATGTTCAATCAAAGACCAGGCACACTTTAAGTTTGCTAATGTACATAGACACAGGCAGAGTTGCACGCATGCTCTTATTCTTAAGCTTTTCGAAGTTTGCTGTCTGCCTATTGTTGTTTTATGCAAAAAGTCAGAGTCTGGATAGGACACACGAGGGCCTTATGCAAATGACGTGTCTATCGGCTGGTGTGGGATACTGAAGAGGTGAATGCTCTTCTACTAACCCACTTTGCTAAATGTGTTTCTCTGAACCTTTTTGAGAAAGGTTCACTCACTTCACCCGAGAACAGCAGCACAGAAGCAGGGATTTAATCTACAGAGCCTGGATCCGTGGAGCTTTGCTTCTGTAAGGTAAGAGTAGATGTACTTCTCAAAGTTTTTACTTGTTTATAGTTTCCCAGATGCCTCTTCTCTTCTCAAGCAGTGACCGTTTTGTGGAATCATATTGTTTTGCATTGTACCTGTTCACAGCTCTAGATATTGACAGATTTAAATGTTTTTGACTAGAAGAGATTAGGGTGGAGAGACAGAGTGATTGTGGTGAATGGGGATACCCTTGCTCTTATGAATATTACAACAAGCCCTTTACATAAAGGAGAGCATTTGAAAGCTGGACACATTAGAATAAACCTCAAGATCATTTTACTGGCTGGGCCAGGGCATGAATTGCCTCAGTGTCTGCATAAAGTTGTGATCCTGTAGGAAAATCAGCTGTATTTATCATTACAGATATTAAGATGAGCACAGAGGCTGTTGAACAGACAGAATCTCAGCATGAACCAGCTGGTAAGGAGACTTTTCACTCTCTGGAATATTGTCAATTGCCTTGAAATGGTACAATTACATTTTAACTAATCTATGGTGACATTTGAACGTAAATAACATGGAAGTATTCTTCAATCACTTATATGCCAATTATAGTTTTCTGCTTACGCTATCTAAAGTTGGAAAAAATATTATTTATAAGTGAGGTTTACAATATTTAAAAACTATATTCTGAATATATTCTGTGCTACATACAAATATAAATCAATTAAATAATTTCACTGTTTTTATGTCCAAATGTGATTTTATATAGGGTATTTTCTCACAGATTTCAGTTACTGAGCCTTTTTGAACATTGTATCCATGGTTAAATGTGTGAACAGTGTTTGTGATTCACCTTTACATTCACTTGAAATGAGGATCATCATTTCACGAACTGCCACCGGGCTTCTTTACAATAACCGTTTGTGGTTATGACCAAAAGTTTAACTCTTTGTGTTGATGGGGCACTGGTCACGCTCTCAGGCAAGTCTGTGCAAATGGCTTTGTGCCAACCTTAGAAGTAATGTTCATTGCATTATACATTTTCCTTTTACATTTTATTGTCACCTCATAAATATGGATTGCACTTTTTAAAAAACAAGGCATTAAAGGCATTCTTGTAACTTCTGTTTTATTCAATATAGAATACAGAGATCATTAGGCGTCTAGGTGTGTGATGCGTGCAGGGTGATGGATGTGAAGTCTACCAGGATGTATGTGGCGGTTTGTTTGCAGTGAAGCGCTCATAGCCTCAGGCGCTACTGAATCATGGTCTGGTTACAATGGCTTCAGTACGGAACTATCTCGCTCAAATGAGGAACTTGAGAGAAATGAGAATTCAGAGAGAGCAGTGTATTGTCCCTCAATGTTAAATATATATTTAATTTATGTTCCATCACCTCTTTGGTGTGAAGTGTTTGGATATGGATTAGGGTTCAGGTTAGACCTATCAGATGTCTCATCAGGTCATGTGATAACTACAAATATTTGAACTGTACGAAATAAATTTCAGTCATGTTTACAAACATCTTTATATGAGCCTAATGAAGACTAGTGAAAGTATATCTAAATCTATTTTTCTTTCACGGTTTTGTAATTTTAAGGACATTTTATAGTTTTGCACAATAGCTATCAAGTATCACGGTTTATGTACAGACACATATGAGCGGATGGCTATAACCATTCTGACTTTAAAATCAGGGATTTTAAAGAAATATGATGCAATCATAATGCAGGAATAGGTTACAGCAGGTTTTATACTCATAATATTGAAGTTGTGTGTGTGTTTGACCAAGAGGGAGAGAGCGAGAGAAATACAGAGGGTAAGAGATGCACCTGGAGGTCTGTAAGTATTCAAATGTGAAGGCCTCTAAAAGTTGCCATGGAAACTCATTTGCATGATCTGATGATTTCCATACTGGAAGTTTGGCTCAGGAGAAGGGTAGATTTCCATATTGTAGAGTGAGTGAGTGCCGTTCTAACCACGGCCTCATAGAGATAGATTTGAATTTCAAATGAAGAGAGATTACCTGGTATTGACGACCTTTGAACCGCCGGCTAACCCTCCTCGCTCAGTTTAATGGAACATTTGGGAGTTTGTTTTTATGGTATGGTGCATTATGAGTCATGAAAACCCTTTGAAAGAAATAATGATACAAGTTTAAATGAAAACTAAGATGTTTTGTAACATTAGCTGGATCCCTCAGGTGGGAGGCATGTCTGAATGTTAATGCATAACTCTTGCTTTGATGCCAAGTGTGATTATCTTTTCGTTTTCCAGATATTGAACAAAATGGCATTGACTTCACCAGACAAGTGAGTACAAACTTTGCTTCACTTAATATTTATCATCTGAAAACGTGCTGGTTGGGTATTCTGAGCAGCGCATTGCTCCTCTTATGAGGTGAAACTCTGGGAGTTCAAGGGGAAACGGCTTGAAAGATTACAAAAGTTTTCTAGTGTTACACTACGTGAGACATAGTCATAATGAATAAGCTTCATTAGTTCTTCAGGTCAGCCTGTCATATGATCTGGTGGTGAGGACAGTGAAAACTTTCGTGCACAGGAACTAGCTTCAGGCATCTAAGGGCATTTGCATACTGTGCCTGCGGGAAGGGAAGGAATGTTTGTTAAAGGCCCTCTGCAGAACGAGTCCTGCAGCCTTACTGGTCTCTGAGTACACACAAAGAGAGCATGTATACACACTCAAACACACAAGCCTGAGGACCAAAGCACAACAGTAAATCATTCCATATTTTGAAATGTTCACCAGGCTTGGGTTATCTAACGAATTCTTTGTTTCACGTACAGATTAAGACTGAGAACCTGAACGATTCACCTCATTCTGGATCGTCACACAAGACATGCCACTTAACTCAGGGATCGCCGGTGCCTGTTGGCCAGCTTACTGGGGTACGTCTTTATCAACTCAGTCATAGAGAATCCTGAAACCTATCACAGGCATGTTCGGATCATATATTTTACACACACACACACACACACACACACACACACACACACACACACACACACACACACACACACACACACACACACACACACACACACACAGTTTTATAGGGAATTCCCATGAATATAATGATTTTTATAATGTACAAACTGTATATTCTATCCTCTAACCCTAAACCAAAACACTGCAGAAAACTTTCTGCATTTTTACATTTTCAAAACTGTCTGATATATAAGCTGTTGTCCTCATGGGGACCAAAAAATGTCCCCACAAGGACAAGGATTTTTTATTTATATTGTGTCCCCCATAATGTAAGGTTTACCTGTCACACACACACACACACACACACACACACACACACACACACACACACACACACACACAGAGAGAGAAAATTAAGCCTATTTAGATCATTAGGTCTTTTGGCATTGATAAATTTTTTATTACAATTGAAGGGATAGTTCACCCCAAAATGAAAATGCTGTCATCATTTACTCAACCTCAAGTTGTTTCAAACCTGTAGGAATTTTCTCCTCTGCTGAACACAAAAGAAGATCTTTTAAAGATTATGGGTAACCAAACAGATGATGGGCCCTATTGACTTCCATAGCATGTAGAGAAAAAAAAAATACAATGGAAGTCAATGGGGCCTATCAACTGTTTGGTTAGTCATTCTTCAAAACATCTTCTTTTTGTTCAGCAGAAGAAAGAAATTCATATAGGCTTGGAATTACTTGAGGGTGAGTAAAGACATCATTTTCATTTTGGGGTCAACTCCCTTTAAGCACCAATTAAGCAATTGATTTTTGTCCCAATTCTCATAACTGCAAAAAAAAAAAAAAAAAAAAAAAAATCATTACTGTAATGTGAGAAAAATTTATATATTAAATATTTATTTTATTATTTAAGTATTTATGAGGAAAAATAATACATTCAATATTTATTATTTATTTTATTATTGAAGTATTTATAAATCGGATGTATTTGTTAAATGTGTTTAATTTATAATGATTTCATAAAAATAATTTTAATGCCATTTTTTTAATACAGTAAAAAGATTCTAAAATTCTAATCTAATTAGAATCACCACTGATAATATAAATTAACAAATAAAAATGTTCATTTAAAAAAACAGGCAAAGTGTGACATTTTGGGCAAAGTGTGCTTAAAGAGATAGTTTGGCCAAAAATGAAAATAATTAAAATGATAAAAATCCTTTACTCGCCCTCATGTTGTTCCTAACCTGTATGAATTTCTGTTTTCTGTTGAACATAAAAGGTGATATTTTGAAGAATGTTTGTAACCAAACAGTTGATGGTAGTAGTATTTTTTTTTTTATAACCTCATACAGGTTTGGAACAACTTGAGGGTGAGTAAATGATTTTCATTTTCAGGTGATCCTTTAACTGTCATGAAATTATGTCATAATTCAAAACATCTTAATAAATTTCTCTTCCTTTTTTCCCCTTTTTGGATGCATTGTGACCTGAAAATGTTTTGTGGGATTTAATCCTCTAAAGTTCACACAAAGAGGAATTGTGGTGAACATGCATGTAATGGCTGGCGATTGGTGTTTTTTAGGAGCTGCCGTCCCTGCACTCTCTGCCCCAGCTTGTCCTCATGCCTGGATCTCACCTGTCCTCTCCTTCGTCATTTCTCCTCTCACAGGCCCAATCAGGGCACCAAGGTCAGTGGATGAACTGGATCATATTAGGGATGATGTTGCTCATCATCACTGAAAAAGTTATTTTTGTTTGACTTAACTACAGTACATACATGTTTAAATGCTGTTTCCTCCAGCACTGCTGCAGCCAAATCTGCTTTCCTTGCCATCCCAGTCTCAGACAGGACTCTTACCGCACCAGCCTGGTCTCGCACTCACTCCTCAGGTACATCAGAGCAGTCATGTTGGATTATTTCTTGAAATAATATATATATAGGATATAAAGGATATATATATATATATATATATATATATATATATATATATATATATATATATATATATATATATATATATATATATCATTAATGTAAAAGTGTTAAAAACAAACAAACACCAGAAACACTTTACAATAAGGTTTCATTTGTTAACATTACTTAAATAAAGTCGTAAAGTGGGCAGGATATATTAAAATTGAACGTATGGCTTAGGCAGGCATGCCATGTAGTTCTCCCCGGCTCTACAGCGCCCCACATTTTGCAATGTACATCTGTGGTGAAAAATGGAACTACAGCGCACTCTAATTGTGAGACTCCAGTCAGAGTAGACCAAGAAATGTGTATATTAGTCTGCATCAGGTCAGTAACTAGTTGTGTGTTCTTCCTATGTGGAGTAGCGTATCAAATTAATGAAAGTATAAATCCTTTAACGTTAGTTTAAACGTGCTCATGTGATATAGCCTATGTTAGCCCACAACTTATATTAAAGTAATATTTTAAAACAACATTCGTAGGCAATAAATACTACATTAAGGCAATTCTAAGATGGCATTCTATGCCTGTGTCGACTGCAATCAATCAACATAGAGCGCCATGCAACCTCTGCCAAATGTCTACGTATGTTACAATATAAAGCTTTCAAAATGTTTATCATAAACTGGTGCTAAGACCCAGAATTTGCCCTACCTCAATTTACGGCCAGGAGCTGCTGCTTGATTATTATAACATATTGAAACATATTGAAACATATATTTTGAAACATGACACCGTCCACTAGGGGGAGGAGCCTGCTAAAAGGTTTTCAAGGGTTAGTTCACCTAAAAATGAAAATTAGCCCATTATTTACTCACCCTCAAGCCATCCTAGGTGTATATGACATTCTTCTTTCAGACAAAAATCGGAGTTATATTAAAAATGTCCTGGCTCTTCCAAGCTTTATAATGGCAGTGACTGTTGGGTCATTTTTGAAGTCCATAAAAGTGCATCTATCTATCATATAACTGCTCCACACGGCTACGGGGAGTTAATAAAGGCCTTCTGAAGTGAAGTGGCGCGTTTGTGTAAGAAAAATATCCATATTTAAAACTTAATAGAATAAAATAATTAGCTTCCGGCAGTCAGCGGAAGTCGAAAAGAGTAACCCCTGACACAATGTATAGAAGCATCGCAAGCCTTGACGCCTCTCACGGATAGGGCTGGGCAACAAACTCAAACCCCTCTTCTCTTATATCAAAATCCTTCGCTATTTCTCTTTAAAAGTTCTCATTTTAGACTTCTAATTCATGACGGGTGTTTTGTTTTGCTCTATCCTCTGCATCAAGGGTTCAAGGGTTACTCTTTCATCATAAGTTTTTACTCTTTAACATGCGCACCGCTGACCGCCGGATGCTAGCTATTTTAGTCTATAAAGTTTTAAATATGGATTTTTTTTCTTACACAAACACGCCACTTTTCTTCAGGAGGCCTTTATTAACCCCCCGGAGCCATGTGGTGCAGTTATATGATAGATAGATGCACTTTTATGGACTTCAAAAATAATAGTCACTGCCATTATAAAGCTTGGATTAGCCAGGACATTTTAATATAACTTCGATTGTATTCGTCTGAAAGAAGAATGTCATATACACCTAGGGTGAGTAAATCATGGGCTAATTTTCATTTTTGGGTAACTAACCCTTTAAAGTACTGTTTCCATAGTAACATAATGTCCAATTTCAAAACAGGATGACTTTTTAAGATTTTTAATTATAATTTATGATGAATTCTAAAAATATGGAAATAAAAAAGCATGCCAAGTGTCCCACTACAGTTAACAGTGGTACTGTAAGGCCTTCAGTTCATTTTCATCATGGTAGCGTGCAAAAAAAAAACATGGCATTAACATACTGGCATGATTCCAGGGCATGAGAAAAGGACAACACTATTTAAGGAATACACCCAAACAATAATACAAATAGCATTTAACTTAAGCAAACAAAAGTGATAACAACTGATTACCTAGACTCTAATAGCTTTTATGTTCTCATAAGGCAATGGGCAGGACAGGGCTGGCTGGCTCCTCTATGGATGGACACCTGGACATGTCTCACTTACAAGTCCCTAAACATGTGGGATCACCACAAGATGAGCCTAATGACCTGGAGGAGCTGGAGCAGTTTGCTAAAGCCTTCAAACAAAGACGCATCAAACTAGGCTTTACTCAGGTAAGATTTTGTGCCTGGTTTTATAACTCTTTTAGTTGTATATATTAATATCATCAGCTTCTGATGAGTTTGGAAAAATATTTATACAGCAATCATCAGAATATCTCTTTAAAAATGCCAATATTTTTAAATCTTGCTGACACTCATTTTAAGTGCCATTTAGTCAACTAGGTGGCTAAAGCACATTGAAATAACCAGAAATAAAGTTAGAGTTGTACTATTTCAAAACGGAAGTTCGGAACTCAGTTCAAGTACTCCATCCCGGAAGAGACAGACACAGGCTGCATCTGAAATCGCATAATTCCTTACTATATAGTAGGTGTAAAACAGTCTGGGCCCTATCATACACCCGGCGCAATGCGACACAAGTGTTTTTTGCTAGTTTCAGCCCGGCGCAGTTATGATTTTCGCGTCCAGCGCCACATTGTTTAAATAGCAAATACACTCACACCCATCTGTTTGCCCATGCGTGCTGGTCTGAAAACAAGGTGTGTTTAGGCGCATTGTTGGCACGTTGCTATTTTGAGGCAACTGAAAACAACTGTGCCATTGAGGCGGGTGCACAACGCGTGCATACTCTGCTTATACACACACAGCAGCACACAAACATGGCAAATATTAAAAATAAAAGGATTCCTCTCTAGAGAAGCGTTCAGTTCAGTCGCAAATTCCACCATGTAAATAGCGAATACGCCATTGTGCAAGTGCAACTGGCTTTTAAAGGGAATGAGAGGAGACTCTGATTGGTTTATTACATATTACACCAAAAACACACCCATGACTCATTAAGAGACTAGGTACAACCAAGCGGCATCCTCCCCTCATTTTCTGTTGAAGCCAATACGGAAGTAACTTAAACTGCAATTCATCGACTGGCCACTAGGGACAGGCTCCAGAAGGGAGCAGAATCTCGTTGAGCCCCATGTTAAAATACCCAACTTTACAGCAGAAAAAAATATATATATCTTTACAGCTTGGTACAAATTGTGGTTTTGGTCTATACGCCTAATTTTGCACTTCATGACAACTGTGAGGGGGATGAACTCATTCATTTACATTATATAAAGCCTTAAAAGTTCTGCATAATTAAAGGTGTGGCCACTTTGAACGACAGGTGGATAGCCACGTATCTGCTGTCTGTTAGTCATTGCGTCACCTCAGCTCCGCCTCTTTGCCCATTTTCTGTTATCCGGGAGTGACGCGCTGCCAAGATGGCAACGGCCAGCTCGTCTCTACGCTTCAAAACTCTTCAAAATCCTATGGGTGACGTCACGGACACTACGTCCATATTTTTTTTTACAGTCTATGGGTACAACCCTTTTGGACCATGCGCCTGGCGCGGAGACCGTTTTTTCTGTCGTTAAACTAGTAAAAGTGGATTCGGACCTGCGCCATGCGCTTCAGATGTGTCAAAAGTATGTCCGAATTCACATTACTCATAAAAGAGTAGGCAAAAAGTACCCGGATGACCTACTTCCGGTGAGATTCTGAAGTGTGCATATTATCCCATAAGGCCACAGGAGAGGATTTGTGAGTGGCAAGAGGCGCAACTGACGCTGTTAGGTCACGTGACAATGGTGAATATATTATGTGCAGATTACATTCATACTACACACATTCATACTATATAGAATGTACTTTTTTAGTAGCCGTGAAGTAATTATCGAAATAAGTACCTACCCAAGAGAATATACAATTTCGGTCGCTTCCACAGATTGAGCTTGAAGCCAATTAATTCTCATCAGATTGCATAATTAATATTAAACAAATAGAAATGATAATTCTATCAGAAGACATATTATCTTAATGTAACAAGTAAATGTGTGAATCAATATTTTTCCCTAATGTACACTGTTTAGTGATCACAAATAAACAGGAGCGATCGCAATTTAATACATATAGATAATCAAAATATCAATAACTGCCAGTTGATTTTGCATAATTTTGCAATCCTGTGTAGCGAATATCGAGCCCCAGGGGAAATGGTGCGGGATTTATGCATGCGTTTAATCGTGTTACGATCAAATATGCATAAATTGGCACAGAGGGGAATTTTGATATTAACAATTGATTATAACGGATTATAACAATTATTAATATCTAGGGCTTGATTCAACTTTTAGAAATTTCTTTGATTCTAGAATTGAGTTCAAAGGATGGATAATTGTCCACCAAATATCTCCCTTTTAATAACTCTTAAACAACACCTCTCTGGCCAAGAGAAGTATCTTTCTTTTAATTTGTAACAGGGTCGGTTCAACGTAAAAGGGACCTATGTATGAGCAATTCAAGCGCAATCACGTGTGAATATATATATTTTAATAAATCAACAAACAATAAACAAACATACACAAATTAACTGAAAGAAGGAAGGAGAGAGAGGGAGAGAGACAGAGACAAGGCAACGGTGATACTATCGACACAACCTATTGAGCACAAGCAAGAAATCAGTCCAACTTATTGGTATAAGCTCAAGACTTTATAACGACAGCTTAAGGGATACTTGCATATGTTTCCTTGGTTGTGAGCTCGTGCGTTTAGGGGAATTCCGCGATCCGGTCCGTGTTTGAATCTTGCAGGGTGGGTCCTTGGAGTCCGCGGGAAATTCAACTTTGGTTCCTTTGTGTGATGAGATCCATTGGAAGATGGCGAAGAAGGAGAAGGGGGGCGAAGGGAAGAGCGAAGAGGGCAAAAAGAAAAAAAAAGGAGAAGAGAGAGAAGAAGCGTTTGTAGCCCGTCTTAAAGGGGCCTGACGGGACACGCCTCTTTTGTCGGAACAGCCAATCAGAGCGAAGGAACTCAGAAGCGGGAAATCTCCCTTTGTCTTGGGTCTCGCCTCATTAACATGTTTATGGCTCTCTTAGATAAGCAGACTTGGGGGTTTTGGTATGCAGACTTTGGGGTTTTGGCATAAAAGAAAGAGTTTGATGCATCATAGTACCACACAACGCACCTAGCCTACAAATTGCGAGACAAAGATTTCAAGACCAAGCATGGGGAGTTTAACTTAAGAGTTAAAGGAACGGCGAGGATTGACGTCATTCTTCCTTAAACATTCACTGGCTATAAGTTTCTAACCTATCAAACACATCTAAAATGGTTATAACAAAAAGCATGCATACATACAGGGAACTCGGCACACCTAAAATGAAAAATAACTAAGTTAAAAGTCATATAATCTGTTCGGATGTCCTTTGGTATGTGTGAGGGTGGGGGCTGTTTTTTATAATGGTCTCTCGTGGGCTGAACGAGCATGGTTTGTGTCCTTTTAGCACCGTTAGCCTGTCGGTCTGTAGACTTCACGGCGCCGGTCTTGTTTGAGTCATTCTAACTAATCAAAGTATTGGTCCGTTGATCATTTATGAGCACCGTCCATACGCTACACCTGACAGAAATTATTGTCAGAGTGTGTTTACATGCACCCTCATAATGTGATTATAATGGGATTTTGGCAATATTGTGATTAAACTTTACCTCATGTAAATGCAATACTTAGATCAATCAAATGCAATTAATCTCTTAACCGTAGTAACCATATTTGATTTAAACGGTGTGGCGTACGTCAATTTTAAATGTGATAAACAGGCATGTAAACACCTTAATTGCATTATTACAGTTGTAGCGAATTCTGTGACCCACCGAATTATGTGATCCTAGTAGTAATTTGATGGGTCACAGAATTCGGCACTACATCAGTAACATGCATAATATGTATGCCTATCTGAGTGTGGTATAACCTTACTTATTAGTGATGTAACTGGAGTAAACTGGAGTGGAGAGTTCTGCTCGTGTCATGTAAACATCTTATTGCGATTAAGATTAATTATTAGCCCACTTGGTAAATATGATCAAAGATGGCTGGATCTTCCATCAGACCAATGATCCAAAACAAGCATTAAAATCAACACAAAAATGTGTCACTGAGCACAAAATGAAGCTTCTGCCATGGCCATCCCAGTCGCTGACCTGAACACTACAGAAGATGAGTGGGGTGACCTGAAGAGAAGAAGCACCAACATGGATCTGGGAATCTGAAGGATCTGGAGAGATTCTAGATGGAGGAATGGTCTCTGATATCCAAACTCATTGTTTTATAGGAGAGGAATCAGAGTGGCAAAAGGTTGAAAAAGCATTGAATAAAAGGGTGCTAATAATTATGTCCAACGTGTTTTGGAGAAGAAAAAAAAAAAATGATTTCCACCCACTTTCAATTATTTTACTTCAATGAAAGGTTCGATTTTTGTTTAAACAATGCAGATTTATTTTTACAGCCATCTTTGATCATATTTGATCTAATATTTCTGACCTCAACTGTAAACGTATTGTAACCAGGTTTTATCATAAACAGTGGTCAAATATTAAAGCTTTTCTAATGAAACAGTTTCTCTAGCTCAAATAAGAATGCTTTTTTTTGTTTTGTTTTACATATCAGTGAATAAACAAGCATACCTAGTCAAAATGTATGATGTATTTATTTGTTTTGCCAGACTAATGAATTTCACTTGACAGTGTTGGTTATTATTATTTTATTATTTAAATTGTCTTTTCAATTTAACTTCATGTGGGTATTATCCACTCAAATTTAAACAGAAAATAGCCGATTTTGAATGGGCTACTCAATGGCCCTGTTTCCCCCTGGCATTAAGATGCTTTTTGTTCAGTTGGTGAACAACACTAAATACAGGTGTAAACAGGGTCTAAAACGTTTTGAGCTTGTACACTTTCAACCACTTCCAGAGGTAGTCGAAAATGCATTCAACCGGATTGCTTTCGTAGTGTAACCGCTCATAGACCGCCTACTCTCCACCTACCGATAAATGCATAAACATTATGGGAAGTGCGCTAGCCAGACGGGATTTAAATTTTGCCGGCTTGGCTGAAGACAAATGTGTGGTTTGAAGACGAAAACCGCACCAAGCACAATGTTCTCTCACCATTCCCGATTTCTAACACACCCACATTCGGTCTTGCAGCTGTCAGAACAGAAACAAAAGCTGCTGCTCTCTGTGTGTTTTTCCATCATCTCCGGGCGTGTTCATATGTAAATTGCCTGAGCTTACTTTGTCCATTAGATTGAAAGATCTGAAAAAACCCATACATTTACCTGCCCATAGACCCTCCCCTCAAAGAAATCAGGACAGAAGTGGTTGAAAGCGGACAAAAGAGACAGATTAAAACACCATGTGTAAACAGGAATGTCTGCTTGTGATCCGACTAAAATGCATTTTAATAAACAGTTGTAAACAGGAACAATGTTGCCCTACCATATTGTAGATCTCATACAGTTCTCAAACTCTTCTGTTATGTGTTTGCAGGGCGACGTGGGTCTAGCCATGGGAAAGCTGTATGGAAATGACTTCAGTCAGACTACAATCTCACGCTTCGAGGCTCTCAATCTTAGCTTCAAAAACATGTGCAAGCTCAAGCCCTTGCTAGAGAAGTGGTTGAGTGATGCAGGTATGTGCTGCAGTGCCCTCTAGTGGGCAGAACTTCCTAATGTTTTTTTTGTAAGCATCAGTAGTTATTTGTTTTGTGGACTACTCACCTGCGATATTAAGCCTTTCCTTCCCTCACCTCAGAGAACTCGCCATCCGACTCCATGACCAACCCCACCACCCTGCCGCCCCTTATGGAGGGTTATGGAAGGAAGAGGAAAAAGAGAACAAGCATTGAAACTAACATCAAGCTCACACTTGAGAAACGCTTTCTAGATGTGAGTTTGACATTGTTACTTTGTTTGACTTAGTTTGCCTTTTCAGATGCTTCATATGAACATAATTTGCTGCTTTTTATTGCTAGTCTTGTAAGGTGGTATTAGGGAGAGAGAATTTCTCGTTGTAGAGTGCATTTGATACACAAGAAGAATGATTCATATGATTCAGACCCGTCCTTTACAATAAGGTCTAACATTAACTAACAATGAATAACACATTTAAGTGTTTGTTAATCTTTTTAACATTAGTTAATAAAACTGCAACTGTTCATTGTTAGTTCATGTTAGCTCAAGTCCATTAAATAATATTAACAGACAACTTTTGTATAATAATGTATTCCGGTCAAAAGTTTGGAATAATTAAATTGTCCATGTATTAGAAAGAATTCTCTTATGCTCACGAAGGCTGCAATTATTTGATAAATACAGTAAAAATGGTAATTTTGTGAAATATTATTACTATTTTACTATTTGAATTTTTTTTAATATATTGTATTATTGGTGCTCATTTATTACTAACGGTACTAATGTTGCTTAATATTTAAGTGGAAACCATGACAGAATGATTTCTGAAGGATCATGTGACACTGAAGACTGGAATAATGATGCTGAAAATTCAGATTTACCATCACAGGAATAAGTTACATTTTAAAATATTTTCAAACAACAACAGCTCTTTAGATTGTAATGATATTTTACTGTATTTTTGATCAAATAAATGCAGCCTTGGTGAGCATAACAGACAAAAACATCTTCATTATTCCAAACTTTTGACCGGTAATGTAAATGTTGAAATTAACATGAACTAAAATGAATAAATATATTCTTTACTGTTAGTTCACGTTAACTGATATAGTTAACTAATGTTAACAAATGGAACCGTATTGCAAAGTGTTAGCATTGATTTATCATTTACAGAAATATAGTATCATTTTGTTGCATTTGTAATCTGCCACAAGCTATTTTAGTCAACTGTGTTCATTAGCATGTGGAGGTTTAATCCTAAACTAGAAAACAATATAGATGTCACTGCTTGCTCAGGACAGTCCCCAACCTGCCCCTGGTAAACTGTACTTACTAATGTGGTGTGGTAGGTCCTTTTCAGCAATGACAACGTGCACCAGGGTGCTTTCAGTGCCCCCTGCAGGCTGTGATACATAAACACACTTTATTCCCTATCTAGAACCCAAAACCCAACTCTGAAGAGATTACGCTCATCTCAGAGCAGCTAGCCATGGAGAAGGAAGTAGTGCGTGTTTGGTTCTGCAACCGGCGGCAGAAAGAGAAGAGAATATACTGCCCCATTTCCACTTCACCCATGAAGTCTCACAACTACAATCCTCGTCTGGTGAGTATTTAATGAGACAGGTGTCTGTTTCCTCTAGTAATGATTCATCTAGTCCAGATTAAATGATTAACATTCCAGTTCAGCTCCTCCTGAAATTTTGCAAAATGGTTGTGAACATGATCCACAATGCATATGCGACATGCTTTTTAAGACACACTCTGTCATAAAAGTACAACCTAAATGATGACCATCAAGTTTTATTACTAATATTCTCTGGTTTAACATGGATAGAGCCACCGATCTTGTTTTGAATGGAAGAAAAGGAAGTTTCTGAGGATTACCACCATGCACCAAGTTGATATTTATTCAATAAAACATTGAGAATTGGTAACATTTTCCACCAGACAATAATCCTATAATATATTATATTATATTTTAAAATAAATTAATACTTTTATTCAGCAAAGATGCATCAAATTTATCAAAAGTGTCAATAAAATGTCTTAAAATGTAAGATTTATATTTCTAATAAATGTTATTCTTTTGAACTTTCTGTTTCAAAGAATATCAAAAGATTAGAAATCAAAATCTGAATTGTAATAATATTTCACAATATTACTATTTTTACTGTATATAAATGCAACCTTGTTCAGCATAGAAGACTTTCAAAAACATGAAATATCCTTACTGACCCCAAACTTTTAAAAAGTCACGTAATTTTTATCTCTACACAAATAAATGGGACAAATGGATAGACATAATTTGTGATAATACATTTTAAATGAATAATTAATCATGTTGGCATGTTTATAACTTCATCATCCTCCCCAAACTGTGTTTTAGAGGGTTTGTGATTAAAGGGGTGTATGTTTTTCTCCACCCTCTTTCCCACTAATTTGATTAATTTCCTGTTTCAGCCTTCAACTTCACGCTCATTCAGTCCACTTGCATCTGGAGGTGGTAAGTAGAGCTGGTGGGATGACAAACCACACTATTGCCATTGTAGAAAAATTTAATGTCTGGGATTTATAACCTTAATGTGTTTTCTGAGGTTATAACACATTTTTCTTGCAGTGTCATCAAACTCCTCCCCCAACAGCCCCAGTCGAGGCTCTTCCCCCAGCGCTCTGTCCACCACATCCAGTCCACTGACGGCACAGGGGGTCAACCAGGCGTTCAACACCACAGGGTATAACCACATCAAATACCATTCCTTAAGTTACTTGACACATGCAGCCATCTTATGTTTAAAGAGACCATTTGATGCTATTTTAAGAATAAGTTAACATGCTTTAATGTTAAAAAAAAGATTTTTTACATACACTGCAAAAAAATTATTTTCTTACTTAGTATTTTTGTCTTGTTTCTAGTCCAAACATCTAACATAGTAACATTTACTAGACAAGCAAAAGTTTTTGTCTTGTTTTGGGGGGAAATAACTCAAAATTAAGTGAGTTTTTGCTTAAAATAAGCAATGTAATCTGCCAATGTGGTAAGCAAAATAATCTTTTTAATCAAAATAATCAAAATAATCTTAATTAAGATTACTTTGCTTACCCCATTGGCAGATTATTTTGCTTATTTTAAGCAAAAACTCACTTAATCTTGAGTTATTTTTTCCCAAAACAAGACAAAAGCTTTTGCTTGTCTAATAAATGCTTCTTAATGTAATGTATTTAAAGACAAAATATTAAGAAATTTTTTTTTGCAGTGTACTGCACATTATTGCAGCACCTCTAGCCCCAGTCTGTCTGAAATGCTCGGATTAAGTTACATTTTCTACAAAGCCCCTCCATCTGAAAAGCCCAGAGCTCTCTGATTGGCCAGCTGACCCAGTGCATTGTGATTGGCCAAACACCTGAAGCGTTTCTGAAATGTAATGCCCCTTACCATAATAGTGAGCTTTTGCTTCTAAAGCAATTGTAAGCACGAACAGTTAATAATGTTGATGGTTTTTATCAGTTTTACTAATCCGAGTCAGATTCTAAGAGTGCTTTCACACTAGCACTTGTGAACCCAGGTCCAGTTGATACCAGAGTTTGGTTTGTTTGGATGATATAACCACTGTTTTCTCAACTCAGTTGCACACCTGCAAACCATATCGGAGTCCTCTAAAAAAGGTAGTCTGGGTTATGGACTATTATCTGGGTTCATGTGAGCTCTGGTATGGTTCGCTGCTGATTTGAATGTAAATCGCGGAAGTTAACCACTATTAAATGTAGGGTAGGCAATTTTCAGAGAGGCTAACAATGGTGAGCTAGCTTTGAAAGCCCTTCAGTGCGCTCTTCAAAACCATGCCATCTTCAAAACATATGAATACAACAGGGAGCAAACAAAAGCGTCACGAGAGATGCGTTTAACTACCTCCTGTCTCAAAGGACATAACATTGCAATAATAATGAACATATACAACTTAAAGAGCACTGACCTGTAGCACCTGACTGCTGCAGATTCATTTCGGCGTTGATACTGTTGCCATTGAAACACATAAATTCGAGTCACAAACCGCTCAGAGTTTAACGTCACAGGTTTCCATCTCTTCCAAATTACAGTAATTATGGCATTAACGCAGCATAAGCTGGTTGTTTTGGTTCAGGAGGAACTGTAAATGGTTGCTGCTGTTTTGGTTGCGGTGCTCAGTGACTGACGTCTGTCTGACTCTGCATAGCATGAAACGTGCTGATGAAGTGTGATGTCTGAGTGAGCAGTGTGCGCGGAGGTATGAATTTGGACCGAATGCAATGATTGGACGAACATTTTATGGTCCTATGCCTTCCACAGTCGATATATATATATATATATATATATATATATATATATATATATATATATATATAAACAAACCCGATTCCAAAAAGTTCAAAATCCAATTCACTTATGACAGACTTCATTTATCCCCACAGGTTTTATATCCTTGGCTAGTCCTCAGTGCATTCACACTCTTCACAACAATACAAAAGAACAGCACAATACTGATTAAAATAATATTTAGTGGAGAAATTGTGGATGGAAGAATTTGCATTCATTCATACACGTAGATAATGCAAACATGTAAATGCAATAATTTACAAATCTCATAAACTTATATTTTATTCACAATAGAATATAGATAGCATATCAGATGTTGAAAGTGAGACATTCTGAAATGGCATGCCAAATATTGGCTCATTTTGGATTTCATGAGAGCTACACATTCCAAAAAAGTTGGGACAGGTAGCAATAAGAGGCCGGAAAAGTTAAATGTACATATAAGGAACAGCTGGAGGACCAATTTGCAACTTATTAGGTCAATTGGCAACATGATTGGGTATAAAAAGAGCCTCTCAGAGTGGCAGTGTCTCTCAGAAGTCAAGATGGGCAGAGGATCACCAATTCCCCCAATGCTGCGGCCAAAAATAGTGGAGCAATATCAGAAAGGAGTTTCTCAGAGAAAAATTGCAAAGAGTTTGAAGTTATCATCATCTACAGTGCATAATATCATCCAAAGATTCAGAGAATCTGGAACAATCTCTGTGCGTAAGGGTCAAGGCTGGAAAACCATACTGGATGCCCATGATCTTCGGGCCCTTAGACAGCACTGCATCACATACAGGAATGCTACTGTAATGGAAATCACAACATGGGCTCAGGAATACTTCCAGAAAACATTGTCGGTGAACACAATCCACCGTGCCATTCGCCGTTGCCGGCTAAAACTCTATAGGTCAAAAAAGAAGCCATATCTAAACATGATCCAGAAGCGCAGGCGTTTTCTCTGGGCCAAGGCTCATTTAAAATGGACTGTAGCAAAGTGGAAAACTGTTCTGTGGTCAGACCAATCAAAATTTGAAGTTCTTTTTGGAAAACTGGGACGCCATGTCATCCGGACTAAAGAGGACAAGGACAACTCAAGTTGTTCTCAGCGCTCAGTTCAGAAGCCTGCATCTCTGATGGTATGGGGTTGCATGAGTGCGTGTGGCATGGGCAGCTTACACATCTGGAAAGGCACCATCAATGCTGAAAGGTATATCCAAGTTCTAGAACAACATATGCTCCCATCCAGACGTCGTCTCTTTCAGGGAAGACCTTGCATTTTCCAACATGACAATGCCAGACCACATACTGCATCAATTACAACATCATGGCTGCGTAGAAGAAGGATCCGGGTACTGAAATGGCCAGCCTGCAGTCCAGATCTTTCACCTATAGAAAACATTTGGCGCATCATAAAGAGGAAGATGCGACAAAGAAGACCTGAGACAGTTGAGCAACTAGAAGCCTGTATTAGACAAGAATGGGACAACATTCCTATTCCTAAACTTGTCTCCTCAGTCCCCAGACGTTTGCAGACTGTTATAAAAAGAAGAGGGGATGCCACACAGTGGTAAACATGGCCTTGTCCCAACTTTTTTGAGATGTGTTGATGCCATGAAATTTAAAATCAACTTATTTTTCCCTTAAAATGATACATTTTCTCAGTTTAAACATTTGATATGTCATCTATGTAGTATTCTGAATAAAATATTGAAATTTGAAACTTCCACATCATTGCATTCTACTAATTCATCATTGCAACTTTTCTGGAATCGGGTTTGTATATACACATGCAAGTATATTTAGACCACTTAACTTAGTGATTGCTATCAGGATGTGAAGAGACTTTCAACAAGCATAATAAAAAATGTTTCTGGAACAAATCGCCTATCCTGCCTTTAATGATGTTTGATACAATAAAACTGTGCGTTTATGTGTGTTCTCACTCACCTTCCTGACAAGCGGCAAGCAGACAGAATGTATATCTCATTTCTGCTCACCTTTAGCATAAATGGACTCCTGCTTTCTTAGAACATTTGAGGTAGATAGGCGCAAGTGCCGTTATGTGCTGACGCTTTGAGAAGAAAAACTACATTTAAAAAACTAAATATAAAAGTGAGGTAAGCAACGCTATGCATTTTACCGCCTTCTCTTGCGTCGGGGTACAGCTGCTGCTTTGATGATGCAAGCGCAACGTGGTTTGGAATCAAACAATACAGTGTGAACACAATCCAGCGTGGGCAGGGAAGGGGGGAGCAAACAAACTCAGATCGGACCAGGCAATCAAACCAAGGGCCCTATCATACACCTAGTGCAATGCAACGGCAGGTGCGAAGCAAGTGTTTTTTGGCCCCGACGCAGTTATCATCACATCCAGCGGCACATTGTTTAAATAGCAAATGCACTCACACCCATCTGTTCACCCATGGGCATGCTGGTCTGAAAACAAGGTGTGTTCAGGCGCATTGTTGGCACTTTTTATTTTGAGGAACTGAAAACGATTGCACCATTGACCAACAAAAACCTGGTCTACAGTCAATAGCACAGTATTTTTTGTTATTTAAAGGGCGTGTTAGTAATATGCACCTATAGGCGGGTGCACAACACGCGTACACTCTGCCTATTACACACACAGGGACGCGCAGTACAAACAAATATAAATAGCGAATCCGCCATGGTGCAAGCGCAACTGGCTTTTAAAGGGAATGGGTGATGGGAGACTCTGATTGATTTATTGAACGTTACGCCCCAAAACACCCATGACTCATTAAGAGACTAGGTACAACCCTTTTGGACAATGCGTTTGGCACGCTGACCGTTTTTTCCATCGTTAAACTAGCAAAAATGGATCCGGACACGCCCTAAGCGCACCTGCGCCATGCACTTCAGACCATGCGCTTAGACCGTTAAAAGGGACTATGTGTGAACGTGCCCTAAAAATGTGGACGATCAAGCAGATCGATCAGAACCAACTTTGTAAGCACAACTTGTGTATAATCAGTTTTGTACTCTCCCAGGTTCAGGAAGCTGTCCTCCATAAAATGTGCAGTACACAAGCTAACTTTTGGGTTGTACTATTCAGGAACAGAATTATATATTTGGAAGGCCAAACAAAAGGCTTCTGCTTTCACATCAGAACACACAGCATCTCCACAACATGTGACAACATTTCATATTGTGTCAGACGTTTACGAAATTAATATCTGGACCTTTTAGGCAAGTCTGGATCAGTGTTCTCTGATAGAATACATCCCTTTTGTGGGAAACTTGTAACTTTGCAGATTAGGGCAGTTGTGGCCTAATGGTTAGAGAATCAGAAGATTGCTGGTTTGATTCTCAATACCAGCAGGAAATGACTGAGGTGCCCTTGAGCAAGGCTCCCCGGGTGCCATAGCAAAATGGCTGCCCACTGCAGCCATTATGTGTTCACGGTTTGCAGTGTGTGTGTGTTCACTACTCACTACACCTAATGTGTGTGTACTAACTTGCACTAACTTGATGGGTTAAATCCAGAGGACAAATTCTGAGTATGGGTTACCATACTTAGCCTTCACATGTCACTTTCACTTTCAGATTTTATACATGCACAAACAGATACATTACACACTAAAGGAAAAGGAAAGCATGAAAAAGCATCTTATGGCTTTAATTAATTAAAGAAGCAGCCAAATTGACATGATGAATCTTACAGATCCTGGTATCGCTGGAACACTGCGTCATACCACCACTGAGCACCTCTGAAGACCTCCAGTACATCCGGAAGCAACAGCTTCACTTCATAACTCACCAGATGAGAGAGTTCTCTGTGAAAGAAAGGAAACGTTCATTCTGTAATGTTTACAACCTGCACTAAACGTGGAGGCAGAACGCAGAGGACCACTATTCTGCTTCTCATGGTCTAATGTTCAAAGGGCTTGTGAATAGACTTCACTGCTAATTACTGAAGGGAAAAAGCACTAATATGCAATGGCACATTGTTTAGATATATGCAAACTTGCTGCAAAGAACATGGCAGACATGTTCAGCATTTTCAGCAGAGCTTTTAATGTGCATGAAACCCTATTTCACTTTCTGTGCAAAATCTCGGTGACAATTTTGTTGGAGATGAAGGTTCAAATCTGGCTTTATGTGACTTGATAGCGACAAATAAACTGTGCACAACTAAAAACAATATTTTAAAACCACTGATATTTGTATACTTTGTTTACATATTGCTTTATTAGAAACTTGTGTCACTGTTATGTAATTTTATGCTGAAGGTTCATCAACAATTTGATTTGATTTGTGCAGTTATTTTGAGACAACATTTAGTGGATTGGTCAGTTTACAGTTCTTAATATATTTCGGCATGCACCTAGTTTTGTGTTTCTGAATTTTTCTAAGGATTTCTGGCAGGGAAAACATTTTATATGCCTGGTGTGGAATATAAGCATTTCACACTATTTTTTATGCAGCATTGTCCAAAGCATTTGAAGTGCCTTAGCTTTAATGTATGATTCATATTATCTAGATATTGTTTGGTTGTTCTTTGCTTTTTATTTGTATAACACTGTTGTATATTTCAATTTCACTGTTTGACTGTTATTAAAATGTGCACTTACATTTGCCTTCTTTTTTATATATTATTCAACCCTAATGCAGTGTGTGTGTGTGTGTGTGTCGGGGGCATAATTTAAATGTATTATTAATTATAATAGAAGTCAACATTATGAGATAGCCTACTAAGTATGAGATAAACGGTTGAAATTATAACAAAAATATAAAAAGAATTTGGTCGATTTTGACATTTTCACAAAAAAAATTAATTAGGCCCTCGTCTAGCGATTCCAATGCTTCAAATAGCAATTAAACATCTAAAGGTGTCTTCATTTGTACGTTTTCTGGGGGAAGTACCCTACTTTTCCTTTGTCCATTCAGTGTCCTTTACAGTAGATTCTAAAAAAAGAATCTTACTCGCGCTGACTGACCGATCAAAGCGCCGCGATCCGGATATACACATATAGAATGAATAACAGTGCTTCAAAATATCTGCTTCGGCGAGTTTTCACGCAAACATTATCTGGTAAGATATATTCAATATGAGGCAAGCATGATTAGTTTTTATTTTTTATTATCTTTTAAAAATCTTTTAAAAAAATTTATTCAAAACAATATGTTAAACAATTAACTTTTATATATATATATATATATATATATATATATATATATATATATATATATATATATATATATATATATATATATATACTCACCTAAAGGAGTATTAGGAACACCATACTAATACTGTGTTTGACCCCTTTCGCCTTCAGAACTGCCTTAATTCTACGTGGCATTGATTCAACAAGGTGCTGAAAGCGTTCTTTAGAAATGTTGGCCCATATTGATAGGATAGCATCTTGCAGTTGATGGAGATTTGTGGGATGCACATCCAGGGCACGAAGCTCCCGTTCCACCACATCCCAAAGATGCTCTATTGGGTTGAGATCTGGTGACTGTGGGGGCCATTTTAGTACAGTGAACTCATTGTCATGTTCAAGAAACCAATTTGAAATGATTCGAGCTTTGTGACATGGTGCATTATCCTGCTGGAAGTAGCCATCAGAGAATGGGTACATGGTGGTCATAAAGGGATGGACATGGTGAGAAACAATGCTCAGGTAGGCCGTGGCATTTAAATGATGCCCAATTGGCACTAAGGGGCCTAAAGTGTGCCAAGAAAACATCCCCCACACCATTACACCACCACCACCAGCCTGCACAGTGCTAACAAGGCATGATGGATCCATGTTCTCATTCTGTTTACACCAAATTCTGACTCAACCATCTGAATGTCTCAACAGAAATCGAGACTCATCAGACCAGGCAACATTTTTCCAGTCTTCAACTGTCCAATTTTGGTGAGCTTGTGCAAATTGCAGCCTCTTTTTCCTATTTGTAGTGGAGATGAGTGGTACCCGGTGGGGTCTTCTGCTGTTGTAGCCCATCCGCCTCAAGGTTGTGCGTGTTGTGGCTTCACAAATGCTTTGCTGCATACCTCGGTTGTAACGAGTGGTTATTTCAGTCAAAGTTGCTCTTCTATCAGCTTGAATCAGTCGGCCCATTCTGCTCTGACCTCTAGCATCAACAAGGCATTTTCACCCACAGGACTGCCGCATACTGGATGTTTTTCTCTTTTCACACCATTCTTTGTAAACCCTAGAAATGCTTGTGCGTGAAAATTCCAGTAACTGAGCAGATTGTGAAATACTCAGACCGGCCCGTCTGGCACCAAAAACCATGCCACGTTCAAAATTGCTTAAATCACCTTTCCCATTCTGACATTCAGTTTGGAGTTCAGGAGATTGTCTTGACCAGGACCACACCCCTAAATGCATTGAAGCAACTGCCATGTGATTGGTTGATTAGATAATTGCATTAATGAGAAATTGAACAGGTGTCCCTAATAATCCTTTAGGTGAGTGTGTGTATATATATATATATATATATATATATATATATATATATATATATATATATATATATATATTTATATATTTTTTTTTTTTTTTACATATTCATTAAAACCATACTCAATTCGCATTAAATTCATAATGCATTTTTATGGACGTAGCTTACTGGATATTATTCGGCGCCGTGATGAACATCGCAATGTAGGTTTGCCTGCTGCCATCTAGATGAAGAGGAGCAGAGACTGCGCAGTGAGTTGTGTTGACAGAGTTTAGTGGTTTGCAGAAGAGAAAACTTCAGAATAATGTTACGAAGTTCATTCATGAAGTTGTGTGAACAACACACTGCATGGTGTATGTCTGCGCACATGCGCACTTTTAGTCAGAATGGTAATGCGATTAAAGCCGGGTAGCCTACACACTGTGTGATTTATAATAGTTGAATATTAAATATTTCATAAAAATATTTAATTATTATTTAAATAAAAAATTATTTACATTAGCAATTTATTTTAGTTTTTGTTTGTTTGTTTGTTTTTGTTTTTTTGTCAGAACCTCTAGTAAATGACATGATATTTTGTTTAGTTGTCTGTTCAGAGTCGGGAGAATCGTGATCTCTGTTTGAAGAAGAAAAAAAATATTGATTGAATTTATCCAGAATTACTCTATACGGTTAACGCATTGCTGCCACATACATATTATTTTTCCACTCAATTATATCGTTTTAACGAGATCTTTTTTCATAATAACGAGATGTTATGTCGTTAAAACTACATATTTTTCTCGTTAAAAGGACATATATTGTATCCTAATAAGGACGTGTTGTATAGCCTAGTGATGCGTACAAAATATGCCTTTATCCACATTAGAGAATGTATAGGCTAGTGTCTACCTGAGTCTGCACTGGTAAGGCTTAAGTTATTGAGAGGAAAAACCCAGTTAAATCGCACTGGTGTCAGTCGCATTTTATTAAAAATACTGGTGAAAACTAAATGTTTACGAACATTTTCAACATGTAGCTATTTTAAGCTGTTTCCACAGAAAATACTTTAAATGTAATGAAATTCATAACACGAATGAAAAATATGAATGTAAAACAAACATAAATTATGCCCTTCATTAGCCTTCAAACTATATTTATTTTAACGACAAAATGAATTAGGCCAGCCTAAAGCTAATCTGAAACCAGAGTTGCTCCTCTCCATTCTGCACAAATCCAAATATTTCTATATTCGCAAGGATGCTAAACTATGTATTATGGTAACAATGCTTTGTATGACTCGTGCCCAGTCTAAAGCAACATTCACATGAGCTGAAGCGTGTTTGGAACAACACCACTGCACCACAGAGCGGTAGTCACGATTGTATACAACAGACCGTTTAAATTGAGCCAAATAACTTTGTTCTATTTGGTTGACTGGATTTTTAGTTTGATGATGAATAGACTGTGAACATATTTGAGTTTATTTATTATAAGTTGTGTATTTGATTATTATTATGAATATTATTATTATTATTATTATTATTATTATTATTATGAATATTATTATTATTATTATTATGAATATTATTATTATTATGAATACTATTATTATTATTATTATTATTATTATGAATATTATTATTATTATTATTATGAATATTATTATTATTATTATTATTATTATTATTATTATTATTATTATTATGCTATGTGCATATTTTATTATATTTAGTTAATTATTGTTCCCCTGTCGGGTTGTAGTCACCGTGAAGGGCGAAATGTTTGAAATTGCATGGTGGTAACTCAAAGTTTTTTTACCACTTTGTTATTTTGGCTTGGAATTTCGTTTGTTGGAAATATGAACTGAATTTAGAAATGCTTTTGAAATTAAAAGCATCGCGTAAAGACAGCGTTTGGAGTGGAGTGCATGCAAACTAATCCTTCCATAAATCTACGTCCGCATCCCGCACCCCATTGATCTCCATGCGTGCATTCGGAGGATCTGGCTGGCTAGTCTGCTGTCCCCTACTCCCTCACAGGTTGTTTTTATTTTATTTTATTTTATTTTATTTTATTTTATGTATTATTATTATTATTATTATTATTAAATTAACTAAATCTGAAACTAAACCATAAAAAAATAAAAATAAAAAATAACCGAAATAAAATAAAATAAATACTGTATTTCAGCTATAGCTGCCAAAGCAACATTTCTCATTTTAATGCAGTTAACTTGACATGCTAAAATAAAATTAATAAAAACTCTATAGACATTTAAAAACAATAACTATTATTTTCTGTTATTTTACAGATTTTTTTTTTTTTTTTTTACAGTGTATCTATGTATTAAATTGTAATAATATTTTGCAATTGTACCATTTTTACTGTATCTCATCACATAGATTCAGCCTTGGTGAGCATAAGAGACTTCTTTCAAAACCTTAGATCACCAAAGCACTAAGGGAAATAAACAGCGCCGATATTCAGAGATAGAGATGTTTAGCCTATAAATGTAGACTATTAGTCTGTTTTCTCATTTCATTATTTTCTGTGAGCTTAGTAGTCAAACTTAGCCTATACAAAGCTTACCGTCACGGAATAAAGAGTATATGATTGCAACTTTTTATCTCTCATTTCCTATAGGACTATATATAGCTATGAAGTTATAAAGGATTATGAGAAATAAACCGGACAGAATTGCGCATAATAAAGTCAGAAATGTGAGATATAAACTCGCAATCGAGAGAAAACGTCACAGTTGCGAGACAAAAAGTCACAATCAGCTTTTTATTTTTTTATTCAGTGGTGGAAAAGCTTCCACTAATCTCTGTCCTCTGAAGCAAGGGAATAGACTCAAATTTGGGTAACATGAAATGAAAATGGTAGTGCTTCAAACTGATATCAAACCTTAATTACTTAATACAATTTCTAATGGTTAATTTGCTGGCAGACAAAAACGATGAATCCAGAACATTCCAAAAAGTTGCCAATCTTTGATAAACCTGTTAAATGATATTCTTCAGCGCCCTCCAGTGACCAGTAGGCCTATGTGTAAACCCAGACTTATTTGGAGGCTACACTCAACATGACATGCTATTAGTAGTAATAGTGTAATTACAGTAGTAGTGTACTGTGCACAATATGCAAATAATATTCATAATGTATGTACGCAGAGAGAGTGTGGCCTACTCCCTGTGAGACCTGAAGCCGGCTTCTGCTGAAGAAACTGCAAACTATTCTTCAGTAAATTTCTCTTTAATTAATCGCACTCCTGTCTCTTGGTCTTCATTCCTTCGCTATGTGCTTAATGTTGGCTGTATAAACCTTGAAGAAGAACATTTTCAATTAAAAAGGATTTGTATAAGCAACTTTCACAATAACTGTATGTGAGCAGCTTACGTGCTGCGTTAAGAATACTGCCTTACAACCCCAGTGAGCAAGACCAAGGGGACTATGGTGAGAAAGAAGAGGAAGAAGAAGGGAAAAAAACTCACTAGAAAGATACAAAGCAAACATATACAGTTCTGGAAAGTGCTTTCAAAGCATTACATGTTTTCATCGCTTTTTTGTTTTTAGTTTGTTCCAAAAGGTTTACATATAATTTAAAGTCATTTATAAAATGTGAAAAACGTCTCGGTTACGTATGTAACCCTCGTTCCCTGAAGGAGGGAACGGAGACGCACGTCGGAACTGACCGACGCAATTGGGATCTGTTTTCAGAGACCAATCTGCTTCGAGTGTTTCTAAACGAGCCAATATCGATTGGCATGCGGTCCACGCTCCGCCCGCTGTGCGGGTATAAATACGGAAGTGGAATACCGCATCCTCGCTTTTCAACTGAGGAGCCGAAACAAGTGGCTCGGCCTTCAGCTGAAGCACAGCACAGCACCTGGCGACGGGACGTACGTCTCTGTTCCCTCCTTCAGGGAACAAGGGTTACATACGTAACCGAGACGTTCCCTTTCAGTCGGTCACGTTCGACGTACGTCGGAACTGACCGACGAATTGGGATCCCTACCAACACGCCAGGATGCTGGCCCTTCCAGCGCCCTGCTTGAGCTCACTGGACCGCTCCATCATTGGAGAGGAAGTCAGGGCTCCAGGCAGGGAAGGACAGTCACTGCTGTTCCTGCAAAACCCACTCAGAGTGACTATTGGATAACGCTGGGAAAGCGTACCCGTTTGGGAACGGAACGCTGCGGGGCCACGTGCCTCAACGGAGGGAGAGGTGGCAAATTACACATAAGGACTAGCCTATCAGGGTAGTACAACATATGGCAGTCTCTGGGGTGGATCCAGCCTGATTCCAGGGGGGAAGAACACCGCCAGAGACGACAGAGCGAGCTCTGTCAAGGGAAAGACACGGGGCTAGCCGAGTAGGGTAGCTGGTACCGTGGAGAATACACATATGGGGTTGCTGTTAGGGAACCGCTACATATGGAACCCAGCCTACACACACGTTCCACAAGCATACGGGTGCAGGCCTGGCGTCAGACGGCCGCAACGTCTGACACCGAAGGGGTGACGGAGGAGCTCGACAGGGTTCGCCATTTTCTGGGGAACACGACTGGAGATAAATAACGCACGCATCCGGCCCAGGGGGCGGGAATGGCGTCGCAAGCCGACACTAGAACGGGCACTTCGCGCTACTGGCCACTGGGGGCGAGTACACGGGAAGATACCGGCTCTACACGGAGGCTATAGAATCTAGCGAACGTGTTAGGTGTCGCCCAGCCCGCAGCTCTACATATATCTGTTAGCGAGGCGCCCTGAGCCAGCGCCCAGGAGGAGGCTACACTCCTAGTTGAGTGCGCTCGCAACCCGAACGGGCAGGGCACGTCTTGGGACTGGTACGCCAAGACAATAGCATCCACTATCCAGTGGGCTAACCTCTGCTTGGAGACAGCCTTTCCCTTCTGCTGGCCTCCGTAACAGATGAAGAGCTGTTCTGAGGTCCTAAGGCTTCGAGTTCGGTCCACGTAGGCGCGGAGAGCGCGGACGGGACAGAGCAAAGCCAGGGCTGGGTCTGCCTCCTCCGAAGGCAGCGCTTGCAGGTTCACCACCTGGTCCCGGAAAGGAGTGGTGGGAACCTTGGGCACGTATCCGGGCCGGGGTCTCAGGACAACGTGAGAGTTACCTGGCCCGAATTCTAGGCACGATTCGTTGACCGAAAGTGCGTGCAGGTCCCCTACCCTCTTGATGGAGGCCAATGCAACCAAGAGTACTGTCTTCATGGACAGGATATTCAGCTCAATGGACTGCAGAGGCTCGAAGGGAGGGCTCTGGAGTGCTCTCAACACCAGAGCTAAGTCCCAAGAGGGTACCGGGTTTGGACGAGGAGGATTCAGCCTCCTCGCACCCCTGAGGAACCTGACGATTAGGTCGTGCTTCCCTAAGGACTTACCATCAACTGCATCGTGATATGCCGCTATTGCCGCGACATACACTTTAAGGGTGGAGGGAGACAGCCTTCGCTCCAACCCATCTTACAGGAAGGAAAGCACGGCGCTAACCGAACACCTTCGGGGGTCTTCGCGGCGAGAAGAACACCACTCAACGAACAGGTTCCACTTCAATGCATAGAGGCACCTCGTAGAGGGGGCTCTAGCGGAAGTGATGGTGTCCACCACTGCCTGTGATAGACCACCTAGAACCTCCGCGTCCCGTCCAGGGACCAGACATGGAGTTTCCAGAGGTCTGGACGCGGGTGCCATAGTGCGCCCCGGCCCTGAGAAAGTAGGTCCTTCCTCAGAGGAATGGGCCAGGGAGGTGCTGTCGCGAGGAGAGTTAGTTCGGAGAACCAGGTCGGTTGGGCCAGTAGGGCGCAACTAGCAAGATCTGCTCCTCGTCCTCCCTGACTTTGCACAGTGTCTGTGCGAGAAGGCTCACTGGGGGAACGATACTTGCGTGAGGCCCGGGGCCAGCTGTGTGCCAGTGCATCCGTGCGAGGGTGCCCCGGTCAGGAGTAATACAGCTGGCAATGGGTCGACTCTGGAGAGGCAAACAGGTCTACCTGTGCGGCTCCGAAGAGGCCCCATATCAGCTGGACCACCTGGGGATGGAGTCGCCACTCCCCCGGAGGTGTCGGCTGCCGTGAGAGCTCGTCGGCTGTCCGGTTGAGCGCACCTTTGAGAGACTCATTAAAAACACCATTTGCGCCTTCATTCCTGGCACTTTGGACCCTCTTCAGTTTGCCTATCGTCCCAATAGATCGACTGAAGATGCCATCTCTCATGTCCTCCACTCCTCCCTCACTCACATCGACAGCAAAAGTGGGAACTACGTAAGACTGCTATTTATTGACTATAGCTCAGCCTTTAACACCATAGTTCCCACCAAGCTAACCTCCAAACTCCTGGATCTCGGCCTGAATCCTTCTCTCTGCCACTGGATTGAGGACTTCCTCACTGGCAGGCCTCAGGTGGTGAGAATAGGCCAGTCCACCTCCTCCTCCATCACCCTGAGTGTGGGAGCTCCATAGGGCTGTGTCCTGAGCCCCCTGCTCTACTCTCTCTACACGCATGACTGTTTGTCCACACAAAGCTCCACCTCTATCATCAAATTTGCTGATGATACTGTTGTCCTGGGCCTAATTTCCAACAACAATGAGACGGCATACTTGGACGAGGTGGAGCATCTAACATCATGGTGCCAGGACAACTGTCTCTCTCTGAATGTTGGCAAGACCAAAGAAATGATTGTGGACTTCAGGAAGAGACAGCAACGGACACACTCCCCCCTCATGATCAGCGGGTCACCAGTAGAGAGAGTGAGCAGCTTCAAGTACCTGGGAGTAAACATCTCCGAGGACCTGACCTGGACTGCTCACATTCAGACACAGGTGAAAAAAGCCAGGCAAAGACTGTACCACCTGCGCCAGCTGAGGAAATTCAGGGTTTCACCAGCTATCCTGAAAACTTTCTATTTAGGGGCGATAGAAAGTGTTTTAACTCAGTGCATCACAGCGTGGTATGGGAACAGCACCAGTCATGACCGCAAAGCCCTGCAAAGAGTAGTGCGCTTATCCGAGCGTATCTCAGGGTCAGCTCTCCCGTCTCTGCAGGACGTCTACACCAAACGCTGCAAAGGTAGAGCTACCAAGATCATCAAGGACTCTAATCACCCTGCAAACCCTCATTTCACGCTGCTGCCATCTGGTAGCGCTTTCAAAGCCTGATGGCCAAAACTGAGAGACTCAGGAGAAGCTTCTTCCCCCAGGCCATCAGACTCCTGAACTTAACGTCACGTGACTTCACTTCAGGATAAACATCGATACACTGTCATTGCACTGCACTTTCTGTTCTGTTCTCGTTGTTACTGTGTAACAACCTGTTATAAACCTGTTTGCACATTATACTCTTATACATTTGTTAACCACATATTTATAAGTCTACAGTCTACTCACTGCAAAGTCTACTTCAATTATTTTATTCCACTTTATCCTTATTTGTTACCTTTTTTTTCTCTTGACTTGATTATTTATAATTCTACAGATATAGACATATATATATATATATATATATATATATATATATATAGACATATATATATATATATATATATATATATATATATATATATATATATATATATATATATATATATACAGATATATATACAGATAGTACTTTTTTATCCTATTTCTATTATAATTTCTTCCTTGTGTTTTTAACTGTGAATTTGCACTGTCCATGGAGCGGACCTGTTTACATTTCACTGCCGGTTGTATATTCTGTATATAACTGTGTATGTGACAAATAAAACTCTTGAATCTTGAATCTTGATTTTATTATATATATATATATATATATATATATATATATATATATATATATATATATATATATATATATATATATATATATATATATACATACATACATACATACATACATACATACATACATACATACATACACACACACACACACACACACATATATATACACATACACACACACACACATTCATGCACGCGCACACACACACACACACTGAACTAAATTATAAATGCAACACTTTTGTTTTTGCCCCCATTTTTCATGAGCTGAACTCAAAGATAAGATCTAAGACTTTTTTTATGTACACAAAATGCCTATTTCTCTCATATTGTTCACACATCTGTCTAAATCTGTGTTAGTGAGCACTTCTCCTTTGCCGAGATAATCCATCCACCTCACTGGCATATCAAGATGCTGATTAGACAGCATGATTATTGCACAGGTGTGCCTTAGACTGGCCACAATAAAAGGACACTCTAAAATGTGCAGTTTTACTGTAATGGGGGGTCCGAAAACCAGTCACACCAGATACTGACCACCATTTGCCTCACGCAGTGCAACACATCTCCTTCGCATAGAGTTGATCAGATTGTTGATTGTGGCCTGTGGTCCATTTCTCTTCAATGGCTGTGCAAAGCTCCTAGATATTGGCAGGAACTGGAACACGCTGTCGTATACGCTGATCCAGAGCATCCCAAACATGCTCAATGGGTGACATGTCCGGTGAGTATTCTGTTGGATTGCTCCTGTCTGCCTTGCTGCAGAGAGTGTTTGAAGCTCTGTACAGCTTTGCTTTTGAATCTCTATTTGATATCTTTTCTTTGTTGTTTATACTGCTAAATATAATTTACTCATCACCATATATTGTTTAATATTGCCTATCATGTTAAATTTGACATTGCTAGCTTTTAATATAAATCACTATCACAACACGTTCGCATTTTCACTAGCCTGTTAGCCTGCCATACATGCATCCAGGTGTCCTGTTTTGTCTCTCGTGCCTTTACTAGTCCATCAAACAACTGTTGGATTTGTCAACAGAGTCCATCAAAAAACTGTGGTGAGTTGGATTAAATCAACAAACACAGTAAGCCATGTCATCTTCTCCTGTTATAGTCACTTGCACTGCCTGCTACATGTTCAGTATATCCTTCTCTGCCAGCGAACAGGGCTTCACATGTGATAAATGCAGGGAGATAGTCAGGCTGACAGAGAAGATTTCAGAATTAGAGACACTCATCCAGACTTTATTTGAGAGTAGTGAGAATGTAACAGCTTTAGACACTGCTTTGGATGCGACTAGCTTAGTGAACTCTGTACATTGTTCGGTTCCGGCTGTAGAGCCCATGCAACAGGGCAACTGGGTGACTGTGAGACGGCATAGTCACGGATAAAAAAAAAAAAACACTCTTCCGTTCCGATTAGAACATCAAACAGGTTCTCCCCACTCAGTGACGCACCCACTGAGAATCCTGTTGAAAGTGCCCTAGTTATTGGTGATTCTATTACACGGAACGTGAAAATAGAGACACCAGCCACCATAGTCACATGTTTACCGGGTGTTATTTAAAGTGGTGTGTGAACTCGCAAGTACGATGGCAGATAACGTTTTTTGTTCTGGTCCCCTCCCCGTTAAAAGAAGTGATCACTCAATGGCTGGTTGTCTAAGTGGTGTCCGCAAAATAACATAGGGTTCACAGACAATTGGAAAAGCTTTTGGCATACCTGACCTGTTGAAAAGAGATGGTATCCATCCATCCTGGGATGGTGCCGCTCTTCTCTCTCTAGTAATTTGGCACATAGCCTTAGAGCTAAACCTTGACTAACTGGGGCCCAGGTCAGGAAACAGACGGACTGGCTTACCCGACTGTCTGCTAGCTGTCTCACGTCACAGAAGTCAGATAAATCCCAACACATAGAGACTCTATCACCTAGATATTATCACATAGAGACTATGTCTGTTCACCGAATTAGTAAATACAAAAAAAACATCAAAACCATTTAATAAATATAAATATTAACCATTTGATAAAGCTCGGGCTGCTGAATATTCAATCCCTTTCCCCAAAAGCGCTTATTGTTAATGATATTGATTACAGATAATAATCTAGATGTGCTGTGTTTGACAGAACGATTACATTACTTTAAATGAGTCCACCCCCCCAAGATTATTGTTATAAACACGAGCCGCGTCTGAAAGGCAAAGGGGGAGGGGTTGCTGTAATTTTATACAATAATATCTTCAGTATTACTCAGAAGTCCATCCATCCATCCATTATCTTCCGCTTATCCGGGGCCGGGTCGCGGGGGCAACAGTCTAAGCAGAGACGCCCAGACTTCCCTCTCCCTAGCCACTTCCTCCAGCTCTTCCGGGGGAACCCCGAGGCATTCCCAGGCCAGCCGGGAGACATAATCCATCCAGCGTGTCCTAGGTCTTCCCCGGGGCCTCCTCCCGGTGGGACATGCCCGAAACACCTCCCCGGGAAGGCGTCCAGGAGGTATCCGAAATAGATGCCCGAGCCACCTCAACTGGCTCCTCTCGATGTGGAGGAGCAACGGCTCTACTCTGAGCTCCTCCCGAGTAACTGAGCTTCTCACCCTATCTCTAAGGGAGCGCCCAGCAACCCTGCGGAGAAAGCTCATTTCGGGCCTTGCCACCGAGGAGCTTTTTAACTACCTCGATGACTTCAGCCCGGGTGATGGATGAATCCACCTCTGAGCCCTCAGCCACTGCTTCCTCAATGGAAGACGTGTTGGTGGGATTGAGGAGATCCTCAAAGTATTCCTTCCACCGTCCGACGATATCCCCAGTTGAGGTCAACAGCTGCCCATCTCCACTGTAAACAGTGTTGGTAGGGCACTGCTTCCCCTCCTGAGGCGGCGAACGGTTTGCCAGAATCTCTTCGAGGCCAACCGATAGTCTTTCTCCATGGCCTCACCGAACTCCTCCCAGGCCCGATTTTTTTTGCCTCCACAACTATCCGGGCTGCAGTCCGCTTGGTCTGCCTGTACCCGTCAGCTGCCTCAGGAGTCCCACAAGCCAACCAGGCCCGATAGGACTCCTTCAGCTTGACGGCATCCCTTACTTCCGGTGTCCACCACCGGGTTCGGGGATTTCCGTCTCGACAGGCACCGGAGACCTTACGGCCACAGCTCCGAGCAGCTGCGTCGACAAGGGAGGTGGAGAACATGGTCCACTCGGACTCCAGACTCCCTCGGGATCCGGTCAAAGCTCTGTCGGAGGTGGGAGTTGAAGATCTCTCTGACAGGGGGCTCGGCCAAACGTTCCCAACAGACCCTCACAGTACGTTTGGGTCTCCCGAGTCTGTCTAGCTTCCTCCCCCACCATCGGATCCAACTCACCACCAGGTGGTGATCAGTTGACAGCTCCGCACCTCTCTTCACCCGAGTGTCCAAGACATACGGCCGGAGGTCAGATGAGACGACCACAAAGTCGATCATCGACCTCCGGTCTAGGGTGTCCTGGTGCCACGTGCACTGATGGACACCCTTATGCTTGAACATGGTGTTCGTTATGGATAAGCCGTGGCTAGCACAGAAATCCAATAACAGAACACCACTCGGGTTCAGATCAGGGGGGCCGTTCCTCCCAATCACGCCCCTCCAGGTGTCACTGTCACTGCCCACGTGTGCGTTGAAGTCCCCAGTAGAATGATGGAGTCTCCAGTTGGAGCACTTTCCAGCACCCCTCCCAGAGACCCCATTAGGCCGGGTACTCCGCACTGCCGTTTGGCCCGTGAGGCACATATGACAGTGAGAGACCTATCCCCTACCCGAAGGCGCAGGGAAGCGACCCTCTCATTCACCGGGTTGAACTCCAACACATGGCAGCTGAGCTGGGGGGCTATAAGCAAACCCACTCCAGCCCGCCGCCTCTCACCATGGGCAACTCCAGAGTGGTAGAGAGTCCAGCCTCTCTCAAGAAGTGTGGTTCCAGAGCCCAAGCTGTGCGTGGAAGTGAGCCCGACTATCTCTAGCCGGTACCTCTCAACCTCCCGCACAAGCTCAGGCTCCTTCCCCGCCAGCGAGGTGACATTCCATGTCCCTAAAGCCAGTTTCCGTGTCCAGAGATTGGGTCGTCGGGGGCCTAGCCTTCGACTGTTGCCCGATCCACTATGCACCGGCCCCATATGATCCCTCCCGGAGGTGGTGAGCCCACGGGAGGGTGGCCCCACGTCGCTCGTTCAGGCTGAGCCCGGCCGGGCCCCATGGGGGCAGGCCCGGCCACCAGGCACTCGCATACTCCAGGGTGGGGCCCCGGCTGCGCCATGCCGGGCGACGTCTCAGTCCTTGTTTTAATTAGACTCATACTGGGTTTTGTGAACTGTTCTTAGTCTGGCCCGTCACCAAGGACCTGTTTGCCTTGGGAGACCCTACCAGGGGCATATAGCCCCAGACAACATAGCTCCCAGGGTCATTCGGGTACTCAAACCCCTCCACCACGATAAGGTGACAGTTCAAGGAGAGGTTACTCAGAAGTCTAGTTTCAAATATAATTCCTTTGAAGTTTTGGTGCATTATGTAACATTATGTAGTGCAATTGATAAATCCCATTTGACATTTGTGCTGGCTATTGTATACAGGCCACCAGGGCACAATACAGACTTTACCAAAGAATTTGCTGATTTTCTATCAGAGTTAGTACTAGCTGCAGATAAAGTACTAATTATTGGTGATTTTAATATCCATGTAGATAATGAAAAAGACGCATTGGGATTGGCATTTAGAGACATTCTAAACTCTATTGGAGTTAGGCAACATGTGTCAGGACCCACTCATCGCTGTAATCATACATTAGACCTAATATTGTCACATGGAATAAATGCTGATACTGTTGAAATTCTGCCGCTGAGCGATGACATCTCAGATCATTACCTACTATCATGTATACTTAATTTAGCAAAGGCTGTAAAGCCGTCCATTCGCTTCAAATATGGCAGCACTATCACTGCTCCGACTAAAGATTGCTTTGTAAATAATCTTCCTCATCGGTTTCATCTCCTCAGCATCCCAGATAGCCTAGAGGAACTCGATGTTGCAACAGAAACTATTGACTCTCTCTTTTCCAGCACTTTAGACACAGTTGCTCCCCTGCGTTTAAAGAAGATTAAAGAAAATAGTCCAACACCGTGGGACAATGAGCACACCTGGGCCCTTAAAACAGCAGCCAGAGAAATAGAGCGCAGCTGGAAGAAAACAAAACTGGAGGTTTTTCGTATTTTATGAAAAGAGAGCATGATTGCATACAGAAAGGCCGTAAAAACTGCTAGATCTGCTTATTTCTCGACTCTCTTAGAAGAAAACAAACACAATCCTAGGTATTTATTCGATACAGTGGCTAAATTAACCAAAAATAAAGCTTCAACTTCTGATGTATGCTCAACCCAATACCGACTAAGCTACTAAAAGAGATGCTTCCAGAGGTCATAGATCCTTTTCTTAATATCATTAATTCATCCTTGACACTAGGATATGTACCGAAAACTTTTAAGTTGGCTATTATTAAACCACTTATTAAAAAAACGCAACTTGATCCTACAGAATTAGTCAATTACAGGCCAATTTCAAATCTACCCATTCTGTCAAAAATACTAGAAAAGGCAGTGTCCTCACAATTATGCTCCTTTTTAGAAAGAATTTGGTATTGCTGAGGATTTCCAGTCAGGATTTAGACCGTATCATAGCACTGAGACTGCTCTCATCAGAGTTACAAATGATTTACTCTCATCATCCAATCGTGGCTGTATCTCTCTCTATTAGTGTTACTCGATCTTAACGCTGCATTCGATACTATCGACCACAACATTGACTCAAGAATTATGTTGGCAATGGTGGAATTGCATTGGCATGGTTTAAATCATACTTATCTGACCGTTATCAGTTTGTAGCAGTAAATGAACCAATGTCACACCGATCACAAGTTCAGTATGGTGTACCGCAAGGCTCAGTGCTAGGACCTTTGCTTTTCACCCTGTACATGCTACCACTGGGAGATATCATTAGGAAGCATGGCGTTAGTTTTCATTGGTATGCTGACAATACTCAGCTCTGAGAAATACTCTATATTTCTTCACGCTCTGATGAAACTTACCAATTCACAAGATTAACTGAATGCATATCTGATATAAAAATTAGATGACTAGTAGTTTCCTGCAACTTAATTCAGAAAAAACTGAATTTTTTATTATTGGACAAAACAACTCCACAAGTAGTAACCTAGAATACTGTCTAACACTTGATGGCTGCTCTGTCAAGTCCTTGTCGTCACTTAGGAACCTGGGTGTGCTCTTTGATACCAATCTTTCATTTGAAAGCCACGTTTCTTGCATCTGTAAAACTGCATTCTACCATCTTAAAAATGTCTAAATTACGGCGCATGCTTTCAATTAAAAATGCTGAACAGTTAGTTCATGCATTCATGACCTCAAGGCTAGATTATTGTAATGCTCTACTGGGTGATTGCCCTGCTCGCATAATAAATAAACTGCAGCTGGTCCAAAACGCAGCAGCTCGAGTTCTTACTAGAACCAGGAAGTATGACCATATTAGCCCGGCTTCTGTCAACACTGCACTGGCTCCCTATTAAACATTGTATAAATTTTAAAGTCTTGCTAATTGCTTACAAAGCACTAAATGGTTTGGCTCCCCAGTACTTGAGCGAGCTCTTAACACATTATGCTCCATCACGTCTATTGTGGTCTCAAAACTCGGTTGATAATACCTAGAATATCAAAATCAACTGCAGGTGGTCGATCCTTTTCCTATTTAGCACCTAAACCATGGAACAGTCTTCCTAGCATTGTTCGGGAAGCAGACACACTCTGTCAGTTTAAATCTAGACTAAAAACACATCTCTTTACTATGGCATATACATAGAATATTATCAATTTATATTTTTCAAATCAGTTAAATGATTGTTAGGCTGCATTAACTAGGTCAGCCGGAACCGGGAACACTTCCCATAACACTTGATGTACTAGTTACATCATAAGAAGAATGGCATCTATGCTAATGTTAGTCTCTCTGTATATCCCGAGGTTTCCTGCAATCAGCTGGATCTGGGCCGTATCCAGAGCAGATGGTGGACCTGCGCCTGGACATGATCAACGCATCCCTGAAATGTCTGCACGTCATGCAGTGCAATGTTGAGCACGTCAATTAAACTCCCCCCTGTAAATGCCGCATCGACAAGACATCCTCATTAAACCCGTCTCCGGAGTGACGACTCCAATCTTTCGAATAATCTTACGAATATCTATTTATCTAATATGACTTCTGATCTGTAATGTTGCCAGAATCATAATCATACACTATTTGTTTGTCGGCCAGAGGAGATCTGGCACCCCGACAGAACCTGGTTTCTCCCATGTTTTTTTTTCTCCATTGACGGGCCCAAGCCAGTGGCACCGCCACCCCGGTGGCTTTGGGGCAACTGTGCACGACAGGCAATATGCATTTAAACAGGAGAATATTTTTTTACCAATATTTTAAATATGCCACATTTACCGCAGCAGCTGGTGGCACTATGACCACAAGCCACACCCATGATCTAATTTAAATATAGATTAATTTTATTGTCATAGGATATAATAGGTCACTTTCAAATATGTGCAGTTATGTTTTGCAGCTCAGAAATTCGTAAGTCCAGAAGGCCAGTATTTAATTCAAGGTATTTGTATAGTTTTTTTTTTAAACTTTTTTTCACACTAAAGTGATAGTTATTTGTGATAGCCTATGATATGAAACGCATCTAAACTCTATTGTTGTGTACGTGTAAATATGGGTACGCACAACACATATTATATGTTAAAATATCTTAAGATCAATCATCATTACGTAAAGTACATTAGGCAAGTTGTTTATTTATTTTTTGTAGCGAAAATAATGTTTTAACAAAATGACTGTCAAAGTCATTTGAATTCACCTCATTAACTGCAGCAGTTGGTGCTGCTATGACCACAAACCACAACATCTATGAGATCAATTAAATTTAGATGAATTTCATGTCAGATGATGTCAAAGGTCAATTTCAAATGAGTGCAGAATACCGTCCGAATGCTGATGTTGCATTATCCTAACATTTCGTGTGTTTTGACCTACCTTAGCTACTGTTTGTTCACCAATCTTATGCACCAAAAAGCGTCCTTTCATTTAAATATGGGAGGTATCCAATAAAAAGTGTTAATTACAAAATTAATAAATGGAGCCAAATGATTATAACGATTATTTTAATATCAGTGTCAGGTAAGAGTAAGATGCGTGTCTAAATTTTATGGAAGTTTATTATAAACAGCCACTTTTATAAAATCATGTGAAATTTACTTTAATAAATTTGAATTCTATCAGTAAATAATTCATTTAAAGACATGCGTCATACGTGATCTTTGCAAACACAGCACATGACCTTCTGTAAAGCCCATGTGTCTTGTATAGAACACACACGCCACACACACACACCAACCACACACAGAAAGTGAATGCAAAAGACAGAGGTATGCTTTAGCTGTCAGCCACCCATCCCCTCCCCCCTCCACCCTCCACCCTGTTGGCCGTGTATTCCGACGTGTGT
The DNA here is from genome assembly GCA_018749465.1 of Paracanthobrama guichenoti. Lineage (NCBI taxonomy): Eukaryota > Metazoa > Chordata > Actinopteri > Cypriniformes > Gobionidae > Paracanthobrama > Paracanthobrama guichenoti. The sequence goes on from JAGHMJ010004154.1 coordinate 786,364, forward strand.
GCAAAGTTTCAAGAGTTTGAGCATGTTAAGGGCCCCAAAAATGCCAAAAAGGGGGAAAGAAAAATAATCCTTAGAAGAACAATAGGGCCATCGCCCTTTCAGGGCTTGGGCCCTAATAATAATCCTTAGAACAACAATAGGGCCTTCGCCCTTTCAAAAAACAAGCACAAACAAAACCCCTACAAGGGAGAAAACCAAACTTGAAAATAAACTAAACACAGGAGCAGGAACAGGTAGCATGGAAACAGAAGACATCCAACATACCAACAATGACGAACCAGCACAGCAAACACAAGGAGACTAAATAGATAAACAAGGCAGGTAATGAGGGAAGACAGGTGGGGCAAATAATCAATAATGAGCGACACGGTGCACGGGACAGAGCCCTCTCCGGACTCGGTGCACAGGACAGAGCCCTCTCCGGACGCTGGTCAGGGGCAGGCCATGGCAGGGCAATGCACCTAGGCAACTCTGGGACATCCTCCAGAATGACCATGGGCTGCTCTAGGATGGCCTCTGAAGTGCCAGAAGGACTGGAGAAAGCCCTCTGCTTATTCCAAACACACGCAGGAAAAAAACCAAACACGGCCCTCTTGGCCATGTCTGGACTGACGGGAACATCCTCCTGGATCACCGGACTTGAGCTCACTGAAGTCGGGGTCCTCTGGAACAGGGACCACCAGAGCAGGGACCACCGGAACTGGGACCACTGGACTAGGGACCACCGAACTTGGGACCTCTGGACTCGGGACCACCGACCCTGGGATCTCCGACCTGGCGAACCCCGCCATCCAGCCGCATAGCTTCAGTGCATGAGCCGTGTAGCCTTCCAATGACCTGTTAGGGTCCCAGTCAGGCATGCATGACCGGAGGGGCTCTGACAATCCCCTCCGAAAGAGAATCATCAGGCATGCCTCGCCCATCTGAGTCAGGTGAGCCAACCTAATGAACTCCAACGCAAAGTCCTTGGTGCTGAGCTCTCCTTTCTGGAGATGCACTAATCTCCCCGCTGGATCCAGAAGTATGGCTGGTGCGTTCTGTCAGGAACGGTTGTGAGAAAAGGACTCAATTGCAGGAAGAATAGGATGTTTATTTAAATAAAAAAATAAAAAAACACAAACAAAACACCCACACGGGGGAAAACCAAACTTGAAAATAAACTAAACACAGGAGCAGGAACAGGAACAGGTAGCATGAAAATAGGGAACAGAAGACATCCAACATACCAACGATAACAAACCAGCACAGCAAACACAAGGAGACTAAATAGATAACAAACAAGGCAGGTAATGAGGGAAGACAGGTGGGGCAAATAATCAATAATGAGCTAACAAGAGGGGAGGGACAATAGACTGGATACATGACATAACCAAAACATGACAACCCAAAGCACATGGCTAGAAAATAACAAAGCACCACATGTGCTCAACAAGACAGGACAGAAATGTGACAAAATGTTTGGGGAATTTTATGGAAAAATTTGAGTATGGCCATCTTGGCCAGGACTCCCTGGGAGAAGAGATTTCTTTTAATCTCAATGAGTCAGTCTTGAATCTACACACAACTATATTCGTTTGTTTATTTCTCTCTCCCGTAGGAAGTCATAGCAGTGGTTCAACACGAAGTGAGGGTGAGCGAAGACGTGGAAGTAAAGGAGGTGGGAGCACCAGTGGACGAGATGAAAAATCCCCTGTAGGAGGAGGTGATGCTGACTCCCACTCTGGCAGCGGCAGCGAATCGGAATACTCTGTTCGCAGTAGCCGGACACGAGACCACGGTTCCACCACACCAAGTGAGCACAGCCTCAGTCTGAGCCAGCGGTCGCACCACAGAGTTCCGCCCCCTCACCTGGCTCCGTATCCCCCTGGTATCCCTATCCCATATAATCCCATGATGGTCATGATGGTGCCACAGCACACCCACCCTCATCCGGCCATGGGTGGCCCTATATCCACCCTCCCAATTCCGCCTCTTCCATCCTTGCCACCCACTTCAACACCTGGTGGCCCTCCTGGAGCTCCTCCTACCAGGGATCTGGGATCTGTTCCTCCTGAGCTCACTGCATCAAGGCAGTCCTTCCATCTGGCTATGGGCAACCCCAGCGAGTTCTTTGTGGATGTTATGTAGTTGAGAGAAGGTGAGAAACATTGTTGAAATGTGAGGGGGGACTTTGTTGAACTTATCCAAAAAACTTATCAAGAATAAAGAATCAAGTATTTTTCAAATTCTCGTAACAGGATGCTTTGTTCATTTCGGAAAATCAAAAACGACCATTTCTTTCTGCTTGCCTCATTGTAGCGTATGGACGGTGCTCATAAATGATCAACGGACCAATACTTTGATTAGTTATAATGACTCAAACAAGACCGGCGCCGTGAAGTCTACAGACTGACAGGTTAACGGTGCTAAAAGGACACAAACCATGCCTCGTGCAGCTCACCGTCATAAACAGCCCCTCCCTCACACATACCAAAGGACATCCGAACAGATTATATGACTTTTAACTTAGTTATTTTTCATTTTAGGTGTGTTGTGGTCCCTGTATGTATGCATGCTTTTTGTTATAACCATTTTAGATGTGTTTGATAGGTTAGAAACTTATAGCCAGTGAATGCGTAAGGAAGAATGACGTCAATCCTCGCCGTTCCTTTAACTCTTAAGTTAAACTCCCCATGCTTGGTCTCGAAATCTTTGTCTCGCAATTTGTAGGCCGGCTAGGTGCATTGTGTGGTACTATGATGCATCAAACTCTTTCTTTCATGCCAAAACCCCAAAGTCTGCATACCAAAACCCCAAGTCTGCTTCTCTAAGAGAGCCATAAAACATGTTAATGAGGCGAGACCCAAGACAAAGGGAGATTTCCCGCTTCTGAGTTCCTTCGCTCTGATTGGCTGTTCCGACAAAAGAGGCGTGCCCCATCGCGGCCCTTTAAAGATGGGCCACAAACGCTTCCTCCCTCTTCTCTCCTCTCTTCGTTTTGCTTCCTGTTGCCAGCTCTCTTCTTCTTTTTCCTCTTCGTCATCTTCCAACGGATCTCATCACACAAAGGAACCAAAGTTGAATTTCCCGCTGACTCCAAGGACACACCCTGCAAGACTGAAACACGGACCGGATCGTGGAATTCCCCTAAATGCACAAACTCACGACCAAGGAAACATATGCAAGTATCCCTTAAGCTGTCGTTATAAAGTTTTGAGCTTATACCAATAAGCTGGACTGATTCCTTGCTTGTGCTCAATAGGTTGTGTCGATAGTATCACCGTTGCCTTGTCTCTCTCTCTCTCTCCCTCTCTCTCCTTCCTTCTTTCAGTTAATTTGTGTATGTTTGTTTATTGTTTGTTGATTTTATTAAAATATATATATTCACACGTGATTGTGCTTGAGGTGCTCATACATAGGTCACTTTTACGTTGAACCGACCCTGTTACAAATTAAAAGAAAGATATTTCTCCTGGCCAGAGAAACGTTGTTTAAGAGTTATTAAAAGGGAGGTATTTGGTGGACAATTATCCGTCCTTTGAACTCAATTCTAGAATCAAAGAAATTTCTAAAAGTTGAATCAAGCCCTAGATATCAATTGTTATAATCCACTATTAATATCCAAATTCCCCTCTGTGCGGATCTGTGCATGTTTGACCGTAACACGATTAAACGCGTGCATAAATCCCGCACCATTTCCCCTGGGGCTCGATATTCGCTACATCATGATTAATGTTCCACTGTCTTTGATTCTTCTTGTGTGGCCAGTGCTTTTACAAGTAAGCACCCACTGGTACTGGTAATGTTGCAACTTAAAATGTAACCATTGATGTGAACTTAATAATAATAATAATAATAATAATAATAATAATATTATCATGAACAAAATTCAAGACTATATTTCCTTACAGATTACAAGGCACAGTGGCGGTATGCTGATAGGAGTGACTTTTGCTCAAATTGTCTATAGATCATTGTCTGGAATATTAAAATCTCACTACGAAGTTCACAAAGAAATCTGCCTTTTGTCTGATATGCAGTGCATGTTAGAATTTTTGGTTGAGCACAATAAAAAGTAATGACCAATACAGCAGTGCATTTAGCAAAATAGTTTTAAAGTAGTGGTACAGTTTAAACATTTAACAAGTCGACTTTACTCACAGGTGTTGTTCAGACAGTGTCTGTGGTACATTATTTTATAGAACAAAAGAAGGTAATTTTCATCTTTGCTTTATGAAATAAGAATGTTGCCATAGTGTGTGTAGAACATAGTTAATTCACAACCTTACCTAGAGTCTTTAGATTGGGTGTTTTCTAAGGCACTGATGGTTTTCTATGTGTATTCTCTTTTTTTTTTTTTTTGGTCTTGTTTTTTGTTTTGTTTTTACATTTGAGTTGTTCAATCGCACAACTGGCAAAATAAGGATAATATTATATCAGAATGAGCTGTGTAATTGCTTTACTTTTTTTATTTTTTTATTCTGAAGCTGGATAAACTAAGTCCAAGTGTCTTTAGCGAAACAGTCAGTTGTTTCTCCATGTACAACACATTTATTTAAGCATGTCCCCTGCGTTTGTTTCTCATTTGGCTCATATTCTTTGTTTAGTATGTGTTTTAGTTCAGGGCCAAAGTTAATATACCTGTTCTGCTGATCGATCTGAGACCAGATTTGTGGTTTATGATGGATAGAATTCAGAAATGTAGGACTGATGTTAAATTGGAATGAGCATACAACTTGGAGCCAACAGCCTCACCTGGAACACATTAACTGACATTTTTCTACTATTAAGAGAATGGGGGGAAATTTTGATTTGACATGCAAACCACTTAATGATGCTGGTTTAAAGAGCAGTTTGTTGTTGTTGGTGTGTATGTTTGTGTGTGTGCTACATTTTAGGATGTGCCAAAGTCTAAATTATAGAACAAACCTTTCTTCACAGATTTTGTTTTTATCTGCATTTATGTTTTCATCTAACCAGCGGTTACCATGAACCATACCAGGGTAATTTTACACTCCTATTACTGGTAGACTGTATCAATATCATTGTGACGGTAGGGTTACAGTATAGGTTAATACTGTAGACCTGACATGGATGCATTTCTACCAACTTATTGACTTTGCTTTTTTATGTATAATTTTTGTAATCTAAATAAAGGTGCTATATGGAACACATTGAAAACACTTTGCCTTATTTTATACTTTTATTAATTATGAAGCTGTTGAAAATGCCATTAAACTGTTGTAGTATAATATGATTGCAATAATCACAACAGCTGTTTTTTTAAAAAGATTTTTTACTTCTGATTTCATCTTTGTTCTTTTAATCGCTGTAATGCAGTAATCAAAAACATAATATTATATACACAATGTTATATACACTCACCTAAAGGATTATTAGGAACACCTGTTCAATTTCTCATTAATGCAATTATCTAATCAACCAATCACATGGCAGTTGCTTCAATGCATTTAGGGGTGTGGTCCTGGTCAAGACAATCTCCTGAACTCCAAACTGAATGTCAGAATGGGAAAGAAAGGTGATTTAAGCAATTTTGAGCATGGCATGGTTGTTGGTGCCAGACGGGCCGGTCTGAGTATTTCACAATCTGCTCAGTTACTGGGATTTTCACGCACAACCATTTCTAGGGTTTACAAAGAATGGTGTGAAAAGGGAAAAACATCCAGTATGCGGCAGTCCTGTGGGCGAAAATGCCTTGTTGATGCTAGAGGTCAGAGGAGAATGGGCTGACTGATTCAAGCTGATAGAAGAGCAACCGAGGTATGCAGCAAAGCATTTGTGAAGCCATAACAGCACAACCTTGAGGCAGATGGGCTACAACAGCAGAAGACCCCACCGGGTACCACTCATCTCCACTACAAATAGGAAAAAGAGGCTACAATTTGCACGAGCTCACCAAAATTGGACAGTTGAAGACTGGAAAAATGTTGCCTGGTCTGATGAGTCTCGATTTCTGTTCAGACATTCAGATGGTAGAGTCAGAATTTGGCGTAAACAGAATGAGAACATGGATCCATCATGCCTTGTTACCACTGTGCAGGCTGGTGGTGGTGGTGTAATGGTGTGGGGGATGTTTTCTTGGCACACTTTAGGCCCCTTAGTGCCAATTGGGCATCGTTTAAATGCGACGGCCTACCTGAGTATTGTTTCTGACCATGTCACAAAGCTCGAATCATTTCAAATTGGTTTCTTGAACATGACAATGAGTTCACTGTACTAAAATGGCCCCCACAGTCACCAGATCTCAACCCAATAGAGCATCTTTCGGATGTGGTGGAACGGGAGCTTCGTGCCCTGGATGTGCATCCCACAAATCTCCATCAACTGCAAGATGCTATCCTATCAATATGGGCCAACTTTTCTAAAGAATGCTTTCAGCACCTTGTTGAATCAATGCCACGTAGAATTAAGGCAGTTCTGAAGGTGAAAGGGGGTCAAACACAGTATTAGTATGGTGTTCCTAATAATCCTTTAGGTGAGTGTAAATGACTCTGCTGACGTGTGTGACCGTTTGAAGGAATTTGATCAGAGAGTGATACGAATTGAGGAACTGAACCGTAACAACGCAGTCCGGACTGCGGATACGCAGAGAAGAGTGGGCTCCATCGGGGGTCAGATTGGTGAACTTTTACGGACTGTAACTGGTCTGGCCATGAGGCTGGACGTAATGTCTAGGGAAACTGCACAGACCGGACGCGAGTGCTGAGGACCAGAACTGATTGATTGATTATGATCCGGACAAATAACCAAAGATCATCAAATGGATTAAAAAATTGTATTTGCCTGACCTAATCAACTACCCCACCGAACCTCACTTGTCCCTATCTCTCGGTTGGGAGGTCAGCCTGACAGCTTGGTCTGCTATCTTTCCCTGTGCACTGCCTTATCTCCCTTCAAGGACAAACCATAGAACTGAACTCGAAAACATCTTATGTTATGTTATGGCTAACATTCTCACACAACACAATTTCAGACTCACTCGCACCATACACACCCGATCCCGATCCCAGCCCCCCTCCATCCGTCTGCCTGTCCTTATCTATCTCCTCTCCCACTCCATACAAAAAATCCCATCACGTGACCACGTGTACTGTGTTATGTTATGTTTTGTTGTGTTTGCTATGTAATGCTTGCCAACTGCATTCTTGTATTTCTGAGAGCGTGTGGCGGCGCCTGAAAAGGCTGCGGCCCGGAGGCTTGCTCCAAACTTCATTTCGTTATACTGTACTTGTACATGTGTAATGACAAATAAACTTGAAACTTGAACTTGAAACTTGAACATGTTAGTTTTTGATCCTTATCTTCCAAGAGCATCATGGCCCATTGCTGCTCATGATCGATTGCTGCTGCACCTGATCGATTGCCCTGTCTGCATCTCTTAGCTCCGTACAGCTTCGCTTTTGAATCTTGATTGGATATAATTCCTTGTTGTTTATACTTCTAAATATAACTTACTCAAAACCATATTTTGTCTACTACTGCCTATCACATTAAATCTGACATCACTAGCTCTTAATCCAATCACTATCACAACGCATTAGCATTTCGCTAGCCTGTTAGCCTGCCACCTGGGTCTCCTGTTTCTGTGCCTTGTACGAGTCCATCAAACAACTGTGGTGAGTTGGATTAGTCAACAACCACAGTAAACCATGTAAACTTCTGTTATTATCACTTGCATATGTTACATGATTAGCATAGCCTTCTCTATTGGTGAACAGGGCTTCACATGTAATAAATACAGGGAGATAGTCAGGCTGACAGAGAAGATTTCAGAATTAGAGATACGCATCCATACTTTATCTGAGAGTAGTGAGAATGTAACCGCTTTAGACACTGATTTGGATGCGACTAGCTTAGTGAACTCTGTACATTGTTCGGTTCCAGCTGTAGAGCCCGTCAGCAGGGCAACTGGGTGACTGTTAGACGGCATAGTCACGGATCAAAAAAACACTCTTCCTTTCCAATTAGAACATCAAATAGGTTCTCCCCACTCAGTGACTCACCCACTGAGAATCCTGTTGAAAGTGCTCTAGTTATTGGCGATTCTATTACACGGAACGTGAAAATGGAGACACCAGCCACCATAGTCATGTTTACCGGGAGCCAGAGTGCCTGACATCAAAGTAAATTTAAAAGTGCTGGCTAAAGCTAATTGTAATTTCTCTAAGATTATTATTCACATCGGCACTAATGATGTTCAAATTCGCCAGTCGGAGATCACCAAAATTAACATTAAAGAGGTGTGAACTCGCCCCCTCCCTGTTCGCAGGAGTGATGAGATACTTAGCAGACTATCATCACTCAGTGGCTGATTGTCTAAGTGGTGTCTGCAGAATAACATAGGGTTCATAGACAATTGGAAAAGCTTTTGGGGCAGACCTGACCTCTTGAAAAGACATGGTATCCATCCCTCCTGGGATGGTGCCGCTCTTCTCTCTAGTAATTTGGCACATAGTCTTAGTTGAACCTTGACTAACTGGGTCCCAGGTCAGGAAAATGTCAAAAAAAACAACAAAAAAAAACAGATATAATACAGATGAACAAACGATAAAGCTCGGGGTACTAAATATTTGATCCCTTTCACCAAAAGCGCTTATTGTTAATGATATTGATTACAGATAATAATCTAGATCTGCTGTGTTTGACAGAAACCTGGCTAAAACCTGACGATTACATTACTTTAAATGAGTCCACCCTCCCAAGATTATTGTTATAAACACAAGCCACGTCCGAAAGGCAAAGGAGGTGCTGCTGTAATTTATAATAATATATAATAAGTATTACTCAGAAGTCTAGTTTCAAATATAATTCCTTTGAAGTTTTGGTGCTTTACGTAATGTTATGTACCCTTACGAAAATTAACCATGGTTTTACTACAAATAAAACCGAAAAACCATGGTTATTGTAGTTAAACCATGATCAATTAGCCAAAAAACTATGGTTACTATATCCATCCATCCATTATCTTCCGCTTATCCGGGGCCGGGTCGCGGGTTTAATGGTTACTATACTTTTACTATAATAAAACCATGGTTATTTTTCATAAGGGTAGTGCAAATGATAAATACTGTTTGACATTTGTGCTGGCTACTGTATACCGGCTACCAGGGCACCATACAGACTTTAGCAAAGAATTTGGTGATTTTCTATCAAAGTTGGCAGCAGCATAAAGTTGTTGGCGATTTTAATATCCATGTAGATAATGAAAAAGACGCATGGGGATTTGCATTTAGAGACATTCTAAACTCTATTGGACTTAGGCAACACGTGTCAGGACCCACTCATCGCCGTAATCATACTTTAGACCTAATACTGTCAAATGGAATAAATGTTAATGCCGTTGAAATTCTGCAGCACAGCAATGACATCTCAGATCATTACCTACTATCATGTATAATTAATTTATCAAAGGCTGCAAAACCGTCCCGTTGTTTCAAATATGGCAGGATTATCACCTCTGCCACTAAAGACTGCTTTGTAAATAATCTTCCTCATCAATTCCATCTCCTCAGCATCCCAGATGGCCTAGAGGAACTTGATGTTCAACAGATTTCAGATTTCGTGGAAAGAGAGCATGATTGCGCACAGAAAGGCTGTAAAAACGTCTAGATCTGCTTATTTCTCGACTCTCTTAGAAGAAAACAAACACAGCCCTAGGTATTTATTTGAAACGGTGGCTAAATTAACCAAAAATAAACCTTCAACTTCTGATGTTTGCAAACAGCACAGCAATAATGACTTTATGAACGTCTTTTCGTGCAAGATTGTTAATATTAGGAAGAACATTATAACTATGCAACCATCTACTACAGTATCGCATCAGACAGTGCATTGTAGTGTCACTGAGGAAAAATTCCACTCATTCACTGCAATAGGAGAGGAAGAATTGGCTAAACTTGTTAAATCATCAAAATCAACAATATGTATACTCGATCCCTATACCAACTGATCTACTAAAAGAGATGCTTCCAGAGGTCACAGATCCTCTTCTTAATATCATTAATTCATCCTTGTCACTAGGAAATGTACTGAAAACTTTTAAGTTAGCTATTATTAAACCACTTTTAAAAAAACGCAACTTGATCCTACAGAATTAGTCAATTACAGGCCAATCTCAAATCTACCCTTTCTGTCAAAAATATTAGAAAAGGCAGTGTCCTCACAATTATGCTCCTTTTTAGCGCTGCATTCGATACTATCGACCACAACATTCCTTTGAATAGACTCGAAAATTATGTTGGCATTAGCTGAATTGCATTGGCATGGTTTAAATCATACTTATCTGACCACCATCAGTTTGTTGCAGTAAATGTAGAGATGTCACACCAATCACAAGTTCAGTATGGAGTACCACAGGACTCAGTGCTAGGACCGTTGCTTTTCACCCTATACATACTTGGGAGATATCATTAGGAAGCATGGCATTAGTTTTCATTGTTATGCTGACGATACTCAGCTCTATATTTATCCCCGCCCTGACGAAATTTACTAATTCAAAAGATTAAAGGAATGCATAGCTGATATAAAAAATTGGATGACTAGTAATTTCCTGCAACTTAATTCAAAAAAAAAATGAATTATTTTAATTATTGGACAAAAAACACTTCAAGTAGTAACCTAGAATACTGTCTAACACTTGATGGCTGCTGTGTTCTCGTCGTCAGTTAGGAACCTGGGTGTGCTCTTTGATACCAATCTTTCATTTGAAAGCCACGTTTCTAGCATCTGTAAAACTGCATTCTTCCATCTTAAAATATATATCTAAATTACAGCACATGCTTTCACTGCAAAATGCTGAACAGTCAGTTCATGCATTCATGACCTCAAGGCTAAATTATTGCAATGCTCTACTGGGTGGTTGCACTGCTCGCTTAATAAACAAACTCCATCTGGTCCAAAACACAGCAGCTTGAGTTCCTACTAGAACCAGGAAGTATGACCATATTAGCCCGGTTCTGTCAGCACTGCACTGGCTCCCTATTAAACATCGTATAAATTTTAAAATCTTGCTAATTACTTATAAAGCACTAAATGGTTTGGCTCCCCAGAACTTGAGCGAGCTCTTAACGCATTATACTCCATCACATCTATTGCGGTCTCAAAACTCTGGCCAGTTGATAATACCTAGAATATCAAAATCAAGTGCAGGCGGTCGATTCCTTTCCTATTTAGCATCTAAACTCTGGAACAGTCTTCCTAGCATTGTTCGGGAAGCAGAGACACTCTGTCAGTTTAAATCTAGACTAAAAACACATCTCTTTTACTATGGCATACACATAGAACATTATCAATTTATATTATTCAAATCAGTTAAATGATTGTTAGGCTGCATTAACTAGGTCAGCCGGAACCGGGAACTCTTCCCATTACACCTGATGTACTCGTTACATCATAAGAAGAATGGTATCTATGTTAATGTTAGTCTCTATTTATCCTGCAGTCAGCCGGATCCGGGCCATATCTAAACCAGATGGCGGAGCTGCGCCTGGACATGACCAACACTGAAATGAAACCTGAAATAATGTGACTTCTGACCTGTAATGTTGCCAGAATCATAATCATACACTGTTTGTTCGTCGGCCAGAGGAGAACTGGCACCCCGACTGAGCCTGGTTTCTCCCCAAGTATTTTTTCTCCATTCTGATCCTGAAGGAGTTTTGGTTCCTTGCCACCATCCCCTTTGGCTTGCTCAGTTGGGGACACTTAAATTTCAACTATATTACTGACCGGCCTGCGTTGACACTATATGAGACTTGAAATTAGCTGGATGACATCACCGTTTTCACCAGAGGGGCTGTACAGCCGAATCAAATTCTTTTGCATTATTTTCCTGTTAACACTGTGAAGCTGCTTTGAAACAATCGGCATTGTAAAAAGCGTTATATAAATAAAGGTGACTTGACTTCTTCGCACACAGCCTTTGTAAAGAAAAAGTAAAATTTAAGTAAAGTTTATTTATAGAGCGCTTTTCACAGATAAAAATCACAAAGTGCTTTACAAGGTTCAACCAAAATAATAAAAGTATACAATCAGAAATTTATAAAAATGTAAAATTAAAACCCAGTCAATTAAAAGCTTGTTTAAATAACAGTGCCTTGAGTTGCCTTTTAAAAGAATCTACAGATTCGGCCACATGGAGGAACAGGGGCAGGGCGTTCCACAGTCTGGGGGATGCAGCTTGAAAGGACAGGTCTCCCCGAGTTTTATAATGAGTCTTTGGGACCTTTAAAAGACTGTGGCCTGAGGATCGAAGGGCACGGCCTGGGGAGTAGGGAGACAACAAATCAGCAGTGTATTGTGGGGCCTGACCATTTAACGCTCTAAAAGTTAAAACTAATATTTTAAAAGCAATATGAAATTTGATGGGTATCCAGTGTAGGGAGGATAAAATGGGTGTGATGTGTGTCCTTCTGCCAGATCCTGTTAAAAGCCTTGCCGCAGCGTTTTGAACCATATGAAGATGATTTAGAGCAGATTTGTTGAAAAAAGTAAAAAGAGTTAAAATAATCCAATCGTGAGGAAATAAAAGCATGGATAACCGTCTCAAGATCAGAGTCCGATAAAATTGCCCTCAATTTTGCAATACTTCTTAATTGATAAAAACAATTTCTGACCAAAAGTCTAGATTAGCAGTCCAAAGACATTGACTGGTCAAACCAGACACCAAGATTTCTGAATGATTAACTGGATTTTGTTGTCTGGGGAAATAATTAGGGTTTCAGTCTTTTTAATTTAACTGGAGACAGTTACTATTACAAGCCACAATTTTACACAAGAAATAAAATCCATAAATATGTTAGCTTGTGGAACTCAGAATCATTGAATGAGCAATACTGTCATCAGCATAAAAATGGTATGATACATTGTTACAATGGCACAACTTTTCCAAGATGGGTAATGTACAGTAAAAAACAAAAGTGGACCTAAGACAGAGGGGGAACAGCATTTAAAAAAGAAGTGGCTTCAGACATTATACCATTTACATATACAGAAAAGGTTCTGTCACTCAGATAAGAGGAAAACCACTTTACAACATACCCAACAATACCAAACTCTTTTTCCAATCTGTTCAACAGTATTTTGTGGTCCACTGTATCGAAAGCTGATGATAAATCCAATAAAACCAGTACAGAGTACTTCCAGCCATCTGTATTTCATGTCTAATGAATAACTGTCATAACTCTGAGTGTACTGACTGAAAGGGAACAATGAACTCTTGGATAAGTATCAGTCCGGTTTTAGAAAGATGCATTCTACTAAGACTGCTCTCCTCAAAGCGTCTAGCTTACGTCAGTTATGTCAGTACTGACGAAATGGAGGTTTCGCCTAGAAGCCAATCGCCTTCGAGATCTACAAAATGAGCCAATGGCATGAAAATGCCATGGGTCTGCGGAATTTGCATAATGCAACTCCGTCCCACCGCTTGGGTATCAACTCAAGGAGTTGCATTGTAACCTCACATTATGTTTCTGCTTCTGAGCTGAGTGTTACTTGCCTTCCTGAGCAATTTCTCTTCAAGACGAGCGTCTCCCCAGAGAGTCGGTGTTACGGCGCATTCCTGTCAGATCTGTGCAGTGATCTAGCACAATGACACTGTCAATCGCAGCATCACAGGGTGGGCTGGATTCCTCCAGAGATGAGGATTCGGCTGTGCTGCCTCCCTCGGGAGTCCCAGCATTGCCCGAGTCTGATCCGGAGCTAACAGCCATGCTTGCCCAGGCAGCTGAGAGCATTGGGCTTGAGTGGAACCCTCCGCCATGTCCCAAGCGCTTGAGGCTGGACAATTGGTTTCTGGGGGAAGCCTGTGTTGAACACGCCCGCCAACCTTCAGTGCCTTTCTTCCCGGAGGTGCATGAAGAGGTGTCGAAGTCGTGGAAGTCCTCACTGACTTGTCGCGACCGCTCGGCAGCCGCTTCCGCCTTCACTGCTCTCATCAGTGGGGCAGGGAAAGGGTATACTGGGGTTTGGAGCACCCGTCCAAAGCCTGTAGGTTTCTGTCTACTTTGGTGGCGAAGACCTATAGAGCGGCGGGCCAGGCCGCGTCCGCTTTGCATGCTATGGCCATCCTTCAAGTCCATCAGGCGAAGGTGCTCAGAGACATGCACAAGGGCAGTGCTGACCCTGTTTTAATGCAAGAGCTACGTGTGGCTACCGACCTCGCCCTACGAGCGACGAAGGTTACTGCATGTGCTCTAGGTCAGGTAATGTCCGCTGCGGTGGTCCAGGAATGCCCTATGGCTCAACCTGGCCGATATGCGAGAGTCTGAGCGGACATGTTTCCTCAACTCTCCCATATCCTAGGCTGGGCTATTCGGTGGGGTGGTCGAGAATTTTGCCCAACAGTTCTCGGCCTGCACAGAATCAGACTGAGGCAATCAAACATATTCTGCCCTGGTGACCTGCTGCTGCCTCCATCCAGTCGCCGGCACAGACTCCTCCGGGCCAGGGCGTGGAGGTAGTGGCAAGAAGGCTGCCCAGCCCGTCTCCGCCCCGAAGCCTGCGAAACGGCAGGCCAAGAGGTGCTCCTGAAACTGCTCGGAGGTGAACTCGGTTCTTTCCCAGGAGATGGTGGCAGGACCACTCCTTCCCCCGGTGGAGGGATGGAGAGAATCTTTTGTTTTCCCCTTCAGCCCTTACTTCATTGTACCCAAGAAAGGCGGTGGGTTACGACCAATCCTGGACCTGCGCATCTTGAACTGAACCCTTCATAGGCTTCCATTCAAAATGTTGACAGCCAAACGCATTTTTGAAAGCAGTCATCCATTAGATTGGTTTGCAGCAATCGACCTGAAGGAGGCGTACTTTCATGTCTCCATTCTTCCTCAACATAGACCATGGCAGAGGCATCTGTTGATACAACAATGTGCCTGGAAACTCGTTCTAAGGACACGCCGGCCCGTAGAAAGCTGAAGTTTGACCACGGGGTGATGGTCTGCAGGCAGACCCGAGTTACTGGAACCCGGTGCATGCCCAACTGCCATGCCCATCTCGGGACTCGATCGCGAAGCCAGTGCTGAAGCAGTCTCATGAAGCAATCCGAGCAACATTACTGCAGCTGCAGATGCCATATGCCCCAGGAGCCTCTGAAATAACTTCAGTGGAACCGCACTCTTGCTCTTGATTTGACAGGGGCAAGTCAGCAGTGACTGTGCATGCTTGCTTGTAAGCTGCACGCATATGGCGACCGAGTCCATTTCCATACCGAGAAAAGAGATCCTCTGCACTGGGCAGAGTTTGGTCTTCTCCCAGTTGACCCAAAGGCCCAGACAAGCTAAGTGCTGGAGCACTAGATCTCTGTTGTGTTCACACACCTGCTCTTGAGAGTGACTCAGTATGAGCCAGTCGTCAAGGTAGTTCAGGATGCGAATACCGTGCTGCCTGAGTGGTGCAATGGCTGCCTCGACAATCTTCATTAAGATGCGAGGGGACAGAGCTAGCCCGAATGAGAGGACTGCGTACTGATATGCCCGCCCCTCGAAGGCAAATTGTAGAAACTGTCTGTGTTGAGGAATAATGGAGACATGAAAGTAGGCGTACTTCAGGTCGATCACTACAAACCAATCTGCTGGACGAACACATTCGAAAAGGTGTCCTGTGAAGGGATTGGATCAGGATGCGTAGGTCCAGGATTGGTCATAACCCACCAGTTTTCTTGGGTACAATGAAGTAGGGGCTGTAGAAGCCGGACTTCATTTCGGCGGGAGGGACAGGCTCAATTGTACCCTTCGCCAGCAGGGTGGCAATCTCCGCACACATGACTGGGGCGTTGGGCTGGTGACAGAGAGAGACGAGAGTGGCGTGGCCCGGGGGCGGTGCACACTGCCATCACCGGTCTCTGGGTGCTCAGGGATGGGTATGTCAGTTCTTTCTTTAACCCAATTAGGGTGCTGCTGACCCGGGGGCCAGCAGCGGAACAAAAGATTCTCCCCCGGCCCTCCTCCGGGGGAAGGAGTGGCCCTGCTGCCATCTCTGGAAAGAACTACCCATCCCTGAGCGGTCCGTGTCAGGAGTGTCACTTAGCCTGGCGTTTTTTCACAGGCTACGGGGCTCATCGCCGTAATCATACTTTAGACCTAATACTGTCACATGGTATAAATGTTGATACCGTTGAAATTCTGCAGCAGAGCAATGACATTTCAGATCATTACCTAGTATCTTGTACACTTAATTTAGCTAAGGCTGCAAAGCCATCCCTTCGCTTCAAATATGGCAGGACTATCACTGCTGCCACTAAAGATTGCTTGGTAAATAATCTTCCTCATCAGTTTCATCTCCTTAGCATCCCATAGCTTAGAAGAACTCGATGTTGCAACAGAAACTATTGACTCTCTTTTTTCCAGCACTTTAGACACAGTTGCTCCCCTGCGCTTAAAGAAGATTAAAGAAAATAGTCCAACGCCGTGGTACAACGAGCACACTCGGGTCCTCAAAATAGCAGCCAGAAAAATGGAGCACAACTGGAAGAAAACAAAACTAGAGGTTTTTCGCAACTCGTGGAAAGAGAGCATGATCGCATACAGAAAGGCCGTAAAATATGCTAGATCTGCTTATTTCTCGACTCTCTTAGAAGTAAACAAACACAACCCTAGGTATTTATTCGATACAGTGGCTAAATTAACCAAAAATAAAGCTTTTGATGTTCGTAAACAGCACAGCAGTAATGACTTTATGAAGTTCTTTACGTGTAAGACTGATAATAATAGGAAGAAAATTATAACCATGCAACAGTCTACTACAGTATCACATAAGACAGAGCATTGTTGTGTCACTGAGGAAAAATTACTCATTCACCGCTATAGGTGTCACGTTGACAATGCAGAGAACAGATGAGGATCCAATAGTGAGTGCGAAAGAAATATTTATTACTGACCAAGACTAGTGAAATAAATGGGTAACAGAATTGCAATGAGAAATTAATAATGTCCGAAGCAGGCAGGAAGATCCAGGAGACAGGGACACAGTGCAGTGCGATGTAACACAGGGACGCAATGGGCAAGAACCAGGCAACAGGAACTCCAGGAGGCGGAAATCTTGACACACGACACCAGGGAAGACGACTGCACATGAGGACACACAGGGACAAACTGCAGGTAGCAGGTGAGGCAATTATATAGGCAGGTGAATAAGGTGCAGCTGGCGGTGATGATGATAACAGCAATCAGTGACCATGCCTCCAACACAACCAAACACACATCAATGGAGAAATGAGCCAGTGAATCCATGAACCATGACAATAGGAGAGGAAGAATTGGCTAAATCATCAAAATCAACAACATGTATGCTCGACCCTATACCGACTAGGCTATTAAAAGAGATGCTTCCAGAGGTTATATATCCTCTTCTTAATATCTTTAATTCATCTTTGCCATTAGGATATTTACTGAAAACTTTTAAGTTGGCTATTATCAAACCACTTATTAAAAAAAACGCAACTTGATCCTACATAATTAGTCAATTACAGGCCAATCTCAAATCTACCCTTTCTGTCAAAAATACTAGAAAAGGCAGTGTCTTCACAATTATGCTCCTTTTTAGAAAGAAATGGTATCTGTGAGGATTTCCAGTCAGGATTTAGACCGTATCATAGTACTGAGACTGCTCTCATCAGAGTTACAAATGATTTACTCTTATCATCCGATTGTGGTTGTATCTCTCTATTAGTGTTACTCAATCTTAGTGCTGCATTTGATACTATCGACCACAACATTCTTTTGAATAGACTCGAAAATTACGTGGCATTAGTGGAATTGCATTGGCATGGTTTAAACCATACTTATCTGACCGTTATCAGTTTGTAGCAGTAAATTAAGAGATGTCACACCGATCACAAGTTCAGTATGGAGTACCTCAAGGCTCAGTGCTAGGACCGTTGCTTTTCACCCTGTACATGCTACCACTGGGAGATATCATTAGGAAGCATGGCGTTAGTTTTCATTGTTATGCTGACGATACTCAGCTCTATATTTCTTCACGCTCTGATGAAACTTACCAATTCACAAGGTTAACAGAATGCATAGCTGATATAAAAAATTGGATGACCAGTAATTTCCTGCAACTTAATTCAGAAAAAAATGAATTTTTAATTATTGTACAAAAAAGCTCCACAAATAGTAACCTAGAATACTATCTAACACTCGATGGCTGCTCTGTCAAGTCCCCGTCATCAGTGAGGAACTTGGGTGTGCTCTTTGATACCAATCTTTTTATCAATCATTCAATTTAAAGCCACGTTTCTAGTATCTGTAAAACTGCATTCTATCATCTTAAAAATATATATAAATTACCGCACATGCTTTCAATGCAAAATGCTGAACAGTTAATTCATGCGTTCATGACCTCAAGGCTAGATTATTGTAATGCTCTACTGGGTGGTTGCCCTGCTCACTTAATAAACTCCTGCTGGTCCAAAACACAGCAGCTCGAGCTCTTACTAGAACCAGGAAGAATGACCATATTAGCCCGGTTCTGTCAACACTGCACTGGCTCACTATTAAACATCGTATACATTTTAAAATCTTGCTTATTACTTACAAAGCACTAAATGGTTTAGCTCCCCAATACTTGAGCGAGCTCTTACGCATTATACTCCATCACATCTATTGCAGTCTCAAAACTCTGGCCACTTGATAATCCCTAGAATATCAAAATCAACTGCAGGCGGTCGATCCTTTTCCTATTTAGCGCCTAAACTCTGGAACAGTCTTCCTAGCATTGTTCGGGAAGCAGACACACTCTGTCAGTTTAAATCTAGACTAAAGATGCATCTCTTTACTATGGCATACACATAGAACATTATCAATCTCTATTATTCAAATCAGTTAAATGATTGTTAGGCTGCATTAACTAGGCCAGCTGGAACCGGTAACACTTTCCATAACACCTGATGTACTCGTTACATCAGAAGAAGAATGGCATCTACGCTAATGTTAGTCTCTCTATTTATCCCGAGGTTTATTGCAGTCAGCCAGATCCGGGCCGTATCCAGGTCAGATGGTGGACCTATGCCTGAACATGACCAACACATCCCTGAAATGTCTGCAGAGAACGTGTCAATTAACCCCCCCGAAAAAAAAGCGTTCTTTAGAAATGTTGGCCCATATTGATAGGATGGCATCTTGCAGTTGATGGAGATTTGTGGGATGCACATCCAGGGCACAAAGCTCCCGTTCCACCACATCCCAAAGATGCTCTATTGGGTTGAGATCTGGTGACTGTGGGGGCCATTTTAGTACAGTGAACTCATTGTCATGTTCAAAACCAATTTGAAATGATTCAAACTTTGTGACATGGTGCATTATCCTGCTGGAAGTAGCCATCAGAGAATGGGTACATGGTGGTCATAAAGGGATGGACATAGTCAGAAATAATGCTCAGGTAGGCCGTGGCATTTAAACAATGCCCAATTGGGACTAAGGGGCCTAAAGTGTGCCAAGAAAACATCCCCCACACCATTCCACCACCAACACCAGCCTGCACAGTGGTAACAAGGCATAATGGATCCATGTTCTCATTCTGTTTATGCCAAATTCTGACTCTACCATCTGAATGTCTCAACAGAAATCGAGACTCATCAGACCAGGCAACATTTTTCCAGTCTTTAACTGTTTGTAGTGGAGATGAGTGGTACCCGGTGGGGTCTTCTGCTGTTGTAGCCCATCTGCCTCAAGGTTGTGCATGTTGTGGCTTCACAAATGCTTTGCTGCATACCTCGGTTGTAACGAGTGGTTATTTCAGTCAGAGTTGCTCTTCTAATCAGCTTGAATCAGTCGCCCATTCTCTTTTTCTAGTCACTCATTTCGCATCGGCGCAACAACATCAGCAGCCCAAAAAGGGCCTCTCCCAGCAGCAGATCCAAGCTCTCGGAAGATGGTCTTCAGATGCTTTCCAAAGCTACATCAGGACCAACCATTTCCACATTAAAAAAGCCCATCAAACACTCTCTTTCTCCATCCGGCGAGGCCAGTGTCCATCCTTTTTCTTTCTTCGTCAGGCGAAGCTTACCCTTCCGGTGCCGTGAGTCTCGATCTCCCATTGAATGCCGCGAGGGCCCTCCCAGTCAGTGCTTATATTTTCTCTTTCCCCATCCGGCGAGCCTTCCTGGTCCGATAACGTGAGACTTGATCTCTGTCTTTCACCGTGCCATCGGCCAACAGGCCCATTCACCTGACGCTGGGAAGCTGCTCTCATCTAATGTAATTTAGACTGTATGTCTAATGTAATTTACTTATTTATTTAGCTTTTTATCAAAAATAGTCTACTCTAGAGGTAACTTATTCTGGCTGTGTTTATACTTAGCATTAACATGTGATTTGTTCACATCAAGTGGTCGCCATCTGGATAACTAATCGGATTTATGTTTCCCATAAAATATTTAAAATAGGTTCGTAATATAGGCCTTTATCACGGAGAGTAAAAACAACTTTCACTTTGTCCTCTATTAATGGCAGTACTCATAGAGCACAGGATTTTTGTGATGCATTCATATACAATCAATCTCAAATTGTTGAAAAAAAAAAAAAAAAAAAAAAAAAAAGTTTAAGTTTCCCAACATTAATCTTATATTATGAAACAAAGAAACATGTTATTCCGACGCACTGCATGATTGAAGCGTGCAAGCATTTATATAGGCTACTGTACAGAATTGAACAGGTATTCCTAATAATCCTTTAGGTGAGTGTATATGATAACTGAAATTAGCTGGATAACATCACCGTTTTCACCAGAGCGGCAGTACAGCCGAATCAAATTCTGCTGCATTATTGGAATTCATTATTCCAAACAGCATTGCATGGTCCTTAAAAGGGTTAGTTCGCCCAAAAATTTTAATTCTGTCATTATTACTCACCCTCATGTTGTTCCAAACCCATAAGACAAATTAAGATATTTTATTTTATTCTCTAAGGTCTTACGGGTTGGAATCAACATGAAGGTAATTAAAGACAGAATTTTTAGTTTTGGGTGAACTAACCTTTTAAGGGTTAACTCTATATTGCAGACAGAAATGGGAGATTATTTATAATAAACATGCTGAAACAATAAAAACATATAAATTAAGATAATGTTGCACAATTAAAATAAAAGATGATAACTCATAAGAAAGATAATGCAGACTCTGTTGTTATTGATTCTTTGCGGATAGTTAAGTTTTAAGTTTACAGGAAGTTAAGTTTTGGCCACAAAAGCGTGCATGCGCAGTAACATTTGTTATGTTGTTGCCGTTGAAACCGTCTATATATAAGCAACATCTGTAAATGAGTAGTTTTATATTTCTCCATCATTTTTTATTTATGCTGTTCGCAATGCTTCATGGGATTGTAAATTCTTTCCATCAGTAAAGATGTGAAGCACACAGTTTTAAACCTTTGTCTTTTTGTCCGATTTTTGTTTTGTTTTTTTGCTTTAATTCAAAGCTTGTAGTGTTGTAATTCACATCATAGCTGATTGACTTGGTTCATGGCTTATAACTCTTTAACGAAGGCTTTTTAAAAAATCTCTAGGGGAAAAAAAATAATGGAAAAAACCAACATGTCCCCATAAGGTCAATAATTACTGGTATTACAATCTTTGTGGGGATTTTGTCCCCACAGAGTATATGGTTTACCAGGACCACACACACACTGTCTGGCGCGCTATCTTTCTGGGGACTCTCCATAGATGTAATGGTTTTTATACTGTACAAACCGTATATTCTGTCCCCTTACACTAACCCTACCCCTAAACCTACCCATCACACAAAACTTTACACATTTTTACATTTTTTAAATAACTCATTCTGAATGTTTTATAAACTTTTGTACCCATGGGGACCTCAATTTAGTCCCCATGAGTCTGTGTGCATTCAGGTTGAAGTCCCCACCAGGATAGAAAAACATGTCCACACATAACTAGATTTTTATTAACAAAACAAGCCTTTGGAGTGAAAAAATGCAAAATTCATCAAAATTTAACTTTTTCTAATCTGTGCCTAATCAGAAATCCCAGATGCTATAGCTTGTTGAGTCTGAACCATCAAAAATATTATTTTAATCATTTATTGGATGTTACATAATATAGCAAAGCAACAAAGAGTCAAATTATATTAAACCGCAATCACAACCCATAAAATTTGCAACTTCCATAAAATTATTTATGAGTGAAACAGGATAAAGATGCAGAGAGAGACTTAATCTTAAAATATGTTTTGAGTTAGCTACCTCACTGATTCATCTGCATTATTATGCAGGACATGGTAATTCTTTATTTATATTTTAAAGATATTCAGTTGTCAAAGGGTATATGTTTATTACAGTTCATACACAGTTACTTACAATGTTATATTGCTGGTAAACAAGTATATAACATTGTATACAGGTGAAATGTATTATATATGTATTGTCGGTGTACTCTACATCAAATTTAATTCATTCATTCATCTCCACAATATTCTCTAAAAACATTTGGTTTAAATTAGAAAATGGCACACTGCCCAAGCTATAAATGAAGCTAAAGTAGCTACTAAAAAAAAAAAAAAAAAAAAAAATACACTGGCATTGAAGAAAACTACTTTGGTCAAAACCAACAATTCATTCATTCATCTCCACAATATTCTCTAAAAACATTTGGTTCAAATTAGAAAATGGCACACTGCCAAGCTATAAATGAAGCTAAAGTAGCTACTAAAAAAATACACTGGCACTGAAGAAAACTACTTTGGTCAAAACCAACAAAGAAGTGAAAAATCCATCAGTCAAACAGCAGGATTTTGGTCATTTTTATAAGGTCAGAGAAATAAAGAGAAAATTGGCAATGATGGTTATTTTCAGTATACGATCACGTTTATCGTTGTATCGAGCAACGAGGTGAAAGTAAACTACAGGGTTGACCTCTCCTCATTCATATGTACAGGTTGTCCATTAGATGCAGGCACTCTCACCAGGGTCATCTGCTGTTGTTTGGTCAACGTTGTCTGTAGTAAAACTAGCTTCACCAGCAGATGGCAGTACTAGGCTGTCTTGGTCATCAGTTGAAGATGTTTTGAAAAAGCCTCTCTGGAAAATGAAATTTATTATTAATAGTAATTGGAAAAACAACAGATCCACAGGACACAAATATCAACAGTTAAAGGTGAAGTGTGTAATTTTTTTGGCATAAACTTTTAAACAAAATTGAAACATTTCCTAGATCACAAACCTCACACCACTGGTTGAGGTAATGTGCTGTGTTGAGCTGGTTGGAATGCTCAAATATTATTTTAGTGCCATACAGACCCAGGGGTAAATCAGGGGTAGCCAAACCCTCCACCTGGAGGGCTACCCTTATGAAAAAGTAGTTTAATAAAGTGTATTATTAGTATAGGATCACACAACGGAGTTACAATGGAGCTAAAGACATACATTAACAATATGCTTTTCATTAGTCCCGTAGTGTATGAATGCAGAAAAATACAAACCCGATTCCAAAAAAGTTGGGACACTGAACAAATTGTAAATAAAAAAGGAATGCAATAATTTACAAATCTCATAAACATATTTTATTCACAATAGAATATAGATAACATACCAAACGTTGAGAGTGAGATATATTGAAATGTCATGCCAAATATTGGCTTATTTTTGATTTCATAAGAGCTACACATTCCAAAAAAGTTGGGACAGGTAGCAATAAGAGGCCAGAAAAGTTAAATGTACATATAAGGAACAGCTGGAGGACCAATTTGCAATTTATTAGGTCAATTGGCAACATGATTGGGTATAAAAAGAGCCTCTCAAAGTGGCAGTGTCTCTCAGAAGTCAAGATGAGCAGAGGATCACCAATTCCCCCAATGCTGTGGCCAAAAATAGTGAAGCAATATCAGAAAGGAGTTTCTCAAAGAAAAATTGCAAAGAGTTTGAAGTTATCATCATCTACAGTGCATAATATCATCCACAGATTCAGAGAATCTAGAACAATCTCTGTGCGTAAGGGTCAAAGCCGGACAACCATACTGGATGCCCGTGATCTTCAGGCCCTTAGACAGCACTGCATCACATACAGGAATGCTACTGTAATGGAAATTACAATATGGGCTCAGGAATACTTCCAGAAAACATTGTCGTGAACAAAATTCACCGTGCCAGTCGTCGTTGCCGGCTAAAACTCTATAGGTCAAAAAAGAAGCATGTAAAAATCTAAACATGATCCAGAAGCACAGGCGTTTTCTCTGGGCCAAAGCTCACTTAAAATGGACTGTGGCAAAGTGGAAAACTGTTCTGTGGTCAGACAAATCAAAATTTGAAGTTCTTTTTGGAAAACTGGGACACCATGTCATCCGGACTAAAGAGGACAAAGACAACCCAAGTTTTTATCAGCGCTCAGTTCAGAAGCCTGCATCTCTGATGGTATGGGGTTGCATGAGTGCGTGTGGCATGAGCAACTTACACATCTGTTTACACTTACACAGACTCACACTTCTAGAACAACATATGCTCCCATCCAGACGTTGTCTTTTTCAGGGAAGACCTTGCATTTTCCAGCATGACAATGCCAGACCACATACTGCATCAATTACAACATCATGGCTGCATAGAAGTGCTTGGACTGAAGTGGCGGGACCATCTGCTGACGCCCCGTTCATTTCGTTCACACTCCAGATAGTGACGAGATGTCGATTGCCGCAACCCAAGGTGGGCTAGAGTCCTTTGGGGATGAAGATTTGTCTGTGCTCCGCCTTAGGGTGTGTCAGCACTGCTCCGGTCCGACCCAGAGTTGACAGCCATGTTATCTCGGGCAACCGCGAGCCTCGGGCTGGTGTGGTACTTCCCGCCATGTCACGAGCGCTTGCGGTTGGACGATCGGTTTTGGGGCGGCACCTGACGGCATGAGGAGCTCATGCGGTTCTGGAAGTCCCTGTGTCTTCCCATGACCGTTCGGTGGCCTCCTCTGCCTTCTCTGCCCTCGATGGGGCCGCGGCATTAGGGTACACTGGGGTCCCCCCCCGTTGGACACTCTGTTGCGCACTACAGTGTCCACGGAGTGCTTTGACGTGGCGTGGCTATCCTAAGCACCCCTCACCCTAGCCTGTGGGCTCTCGTCTACTTCGGTGGCAAAGTCCTGCTGAGCTACGGGCCAGGCCGCCACCCCTTTGCACATGCACAAGGGTAGAGCCGACCCAGGGCTCCTCAATGGGCTGCCTGCCGCCACCGATGTCCACAGCTGTGGTCCGGGAGAGACACCTGGCCTTACCTGGTTGATGTGCAAGGGCTGAGCAGGCCCACCTCCTCAATTCTCCCATATCCCAGGCTGGCCTCTTTGGCGGCACGGTCGAGGACTGCGCCCAACAGTTCCCAACCACCCAGAAGCAGACTGAGGTCCTTAAACACTTACTGCCCCGGCAGCAATATGCTGCAACCAGCCGCCGGCTCAGTTGCCTTAGTCTGCTCGCCACTCTCGTCCCTCTCTGTCGCCAGCCTCCTTCAGAGCAGACCCCCGTGGAATGCCCAACCCCATCATGGTGCAGAGATTGCCACCTTGCTGGCGAAGGGTGCAATCGAACCTGTCCCTCCAGCCTAAATGTCTTCTACTTCCCCTTCTTCATTGTACCCAAGAAAACTGGTGGGTTATGACTGTTCCTGGACCTGCACATCCTGAACCGATCCCTTCACAGGCTTCCGTTCAGGATGTTGACAGCTAAACGCCTTTCGAATACGTTCGTCCAGCCGATTGGTTTGCAGCGATTGACCTGAAGGGTGCCTACTCCCATGTCCCCTTGCGCCTTTATGAAGATTGTCGAGGCAGCCCTTGCACCACTTAGGCAGCACAGGGTTCACATCCTGAACTACCTTAACGACTGGCTCATACTGAGTCACTCTCGAGAGCAGGGGTGCGAACACAGAGATCTAGTGCTCCAGCAATTAGCCCGTTTGGGCCTTCGGGTCAACCGGGAGAAGAGCAAACTCTGCCCTGTGCAGGGGATACTGTGCTTGGTATAGAAATTGACTCGGTCACCATGTGCACGCAGTTTATGAGCGTGCACGCACAGTCACTGCTGACTTGCCTCCATCAGAGGCTCCTGGGGCATATGGCATCTGCAGCCGCGGTAACACCACTCGGATTGCTTCATATGAGACCACTTCAGCACTGGCTTTGCGATCGAGTCCCGAGATGGGCATGGCAGTCTGGCACGCGGACCCGGGCCTGCATGCAGACCCTCACCCCGTGGTCGAACCTCAGCTTCTACGGGCCACCGTGTCCTTAGAACGAGTTTCCAGGCATATTGTTGTATTAACAGATGCCTCTGCCACAGGCTGGGGTGCCATGTGCAATGGACATGCTGCCGTGGACAGGATCCCAGTGCTGCCTGCATGTCAATTGCCTCAAGTTGCTGGCAGTATGGTTCACCCTGCACCACATCCGAGCACTGTCCAAGGGTCAACATTGAATGTGTGCATTCAGGTTGAAGTCCCCACCAGGATATAAAAACATGTCCACACATAACTAGATTTTCATTAACAAAACAACAATGCAAGCCTGTGGAGTGACAAAATGCGAAATTCATCATCATCTAGTCCGGTCAGACAACACGGCCACAGTAGTGTACATCAACCATCAGGGTGGTCTGCACTCCCGCCGTATGTCTCAACTCACCCGCCATCTCGTTATATATGGAGTCAGAAGCATCTGAGGTCCCTTCGTGCTGTCCATGTCCCGGGAGACCTGAACCGTGCAGCCGAAAAGCTCTCACGGTTCAGCCACTTCTGGGGGAATGGAGACTCCATTCCCAGACGGTCCAGCTGATTTGGGAACAGTTCGGCAACACACAGGTAGACCTGTTTGCCTCCCACGACTCTTCCCACTGCCGCCTGTACTATTCCCTGACCGAGGGCACGCTCGGCATGGATGCACTGGCACACAGCTGGCCGCGGGGCCTGCGCAAGTATGCATTTCCCCCACTGAGCCTTCTCGCACAGGTTCTGTGCAAGATCAGGGAGGACAAGAAGCAGGTCCTTTTGGTCGCCCTGTACTCGCACGGCCGGACCTGGTTTCCAGAACTGGTACTCCTTGCGACAGCCCCTCCCTGGCCAATTCCTCTGAGGAAGGACCTCCTTTCTCAGAGATGGGGCACCCTATGGCACCCACGTCCCGATCTTTGGAACCTGCATGTGTGGCTCCTGGATGGGATGTGGCAGGTTTGAGTACCCTACCACCTCCGGTGGTTGCTACAATCACTTCTGCTAGGGCAGAGTCTACTAAACACGCCTATGCGTTGAAGTGGAACCTCTTCATCACCTGGTGCTTCTCTCGCCAAGAAGATCCCTGGAAAAGCCTGATCGTGTCCGTGCTCTTGTTTCTCCAGGAAGGGTTGGAACAAAGGCTGCCTCCTTCCACCCTCAAGGTATACATGGCTGCTATATCTGCCCACCACGACCTCTTGGAGAATGACCTGGTCATCAGGTTCCTGAGGGGCGCCAGGAGACTACATCCTCCTCATGCTCCCCTCGTACCCTCTTGGGACCTCTCAGTAGTGTTAGATGCTCTGCAGAGGCCTTCCTTCAAGCCGTTGCGATCAGTTGATCTTAAGTTCCTGTCAATGCAGACAGCGCTCCTGATCGCTCTGGCCTTCATCAAGAGGGGACCAGGGGACCTGCAGGCATTTTCGGTTGATGAAGCATGCCTGGAATTTGAGCCAGCCAACTCTCACGTGACCCCTTGGGCACATATCCGGCCTGGATATGTGCCCAAGGTTTACACCCCACCGTTCAGAGACCAGGTGGTGAACCTGCAAGCACTGCCCTTGTAGGAAGCAGACCCAGCCTTGGCACTGCTCTGTCCAGTATCCGCCCTCCACGCCTATGTAGACAGAACGCAGTGTTTCAGGACCTCAGACCAGCTCTTTGTCTGTTATGGTGGGAAGCTGAAGTGAAAGGCTCTCGCAAAGCAAAGGTTGTCCCACTGGATAGTGAACACCATTGTTTTGGATTACCAGATGCAGGGGCATCCATGCCCCCTTGGGGTCAGGGCCCACTCTACTCGGAGCGTGGCCTCCTCTTGACAGACATCTGTAGAGCTGGGCGGGCGACACCTAACACATTCGCCAGATTTTACAATCTCCGAGTGGAGCTTGTTTCCGACTATGTACTCGCCCTACTAGTGGCCGGTTTCTTTTTTTTTTAAATCTTATAAATGTATGGGGTGGCGAGAGGGGCCTTTTACCCCACACGGGGTAAATGGCTCACCAGCATGAGGCAAAAGGCACACAGTATTGATACAAATACAATGTATTTTACACAATGTTAGTTTAAACGTTTAGCCTATCACCACCACCACAGTAAAAAGGCATTTTTGATAAGTTGAGGTAGGCTGATCGTGGGCGCTCACAAACAAAACAAATAAAAAATTAAAAATATGCAGGTTGTCGTACCTTACACCTCTCCGCAAAATGAATATAAATCTTATCTTCAATTCCCGCACTATAGGCCTATGCACATTTAACGGCATTCACGTCAACGAAAGCAACAGATATGAGCTGCATTTTATTCATCCGCTCATTTCAAGATCAAAGACTCAATATGAGAGAGCGACCTTCGTAGTGATAAGATCTCTTAGTCTCATTAGTTTTAATGAAGATGATTGTGTTTTTGAGCATCTGAGACTTGCTTCACCTGCAGCCGTTTGCGTGTTGGATTGCTACTCATTTGCGGCGATGCATGTAGTAGCAGCGTCATATCTGGCTACAACATGTCATATATAGCCTATAACACGCTCTCACGTGTTTATTTTTTAACAATTTGACAGGAGTAAAATTTACATATGTGGTTTAAACAACCAGGTGCATTTGCACTTGTCCAGTTTTGCCTGAAATGTTGAATGAAAAATTATGTTTCTTGTGTTTGACTGTTCAGTAGCCTACTGTTCATATTTTATATATATATATATATATTTTTATATATAGTTCATATATTTAAAAAGCAGACATAAAAATACCTTAAAAGTAGTAAATAATTACGTTTGATATACAGTAATTGGTAAAGTAATTAAATTACTTTTAAAAGAAGTAACTAGTAACTGTAACTAATTATTAATTTTCAGTAACTTGCCTAACTCTGGCCATCATATACCCGACGCGGCAACGCTACAGCATTCTCATAAATAATAAACAATTTCTCTAAATAACGCTGTTTGGTAGTGTTATTTATAATCTCTCCCGGTAGAGCACCTTTCCTTTCGTTTCCCCCTTCTCCATTACTTCCAAGAAACTGCGCTGTATTGCAAAAATCAAACAAATTCTAAGCTGTTCTCTCTGTCTCACTGTCGACCATGGCAACGGATTGTGTATCCCTCTGGAGCCTTCCAGAAATTAAAACATTGTGACGTAACTTCTCATTCTCTATAAGAGGGCACAGTTGTAGTGTACCTGTTGCTGAGTCCAAGCGGCTGAAATCGCGTTTCGAGGCAGGGTGGTGTGTTGATCAGAGATGAGGTGCACAGTGACCTAGATGGCCGTGCCAGGCCCCCTGGGGTCCCCTCGTAGCTAGGATATTTCCCTGGTTTAGTGACCAGGGTGGCTCTTTCTCTTTCTCTTTCTCTTTCTCTTTCTCTTTCTCTCCTCCCCTCTCCCTATATATCGCCACATATGCAATCATCTACTACAATATCGCATGAGTGCATTGTAGTGTCACTCAGGAAAAACTCCGGAGGAAGAAATGGCTAAACTCGTTAAATCATCTAAATCAACAACATGTATGCTCGACGCTATACCAACTAAGCTACTAAAAGAGATGCTTCCAGAGGTCATAGATCATCTTCTTAATATCATTAATTCATCTTTGTCATTAGGATATGTACCGGAAACGTTTAAGTTAGCTATTATTAAACCACTTTGATCCTAAAAAAAAAAAAACTTGATCCTACAGAATTAGTCAATTACGGGCCAATCTCAAATCTACCCTTTCTGTCAAAAATACTAGAAAAGGCAGTATCTTCACAACTATGCTCCTTTTTTAGAAATAAATTATATCTGTGAGGATTTCCAGTCAGGATTTAGACTATATCATAGTACTGAGACTGCTCTCATTAGAGTTGTATATCTCTATTAGTGTTACTCGATCTTAGCGCTGCATTGGATACTATTGACCACAACATTCTTTTGAATAGACTCAAAATTTATGTTGGCATTAGTGGAATTGCATTGACATGGTTTAAATCATACTTATCTGACCGTTATCAGTTTGTAGCAGTAAATGAAGAGATGTCACACCGATCACAAGTTCAGTATGGAGTACCGCAAGGCTCAGTGCTAGGACCATTCCTTTTCATCCTGTACATGCTACCACTGGGAGCTATCATTAGAAAGTATGGCGTTAGTTTTCATTGTTATGCTGATGATACTCAGCTCTATATTTCTTCACCCCCTGACGAAATGTACCAATTCACTAGATTAAAGAAATGCATAGCTGATATAAAAAATTGAAAACTTAATATAAAAAATATATAATATAAAATTTAATTGTTGGACAAAAAAACTCCACAAGTATTAACTTAGAATACTGTCTAACACTTGATAACTGCTCTGTCAAGTCCTCGTCATCAGTTAGGAACCTGGGTGTGCTCTTTGATACCAATCTTTTATTTGAAAGCCACGTTTCTAGCATAAAAATATTTCTTAAAAATATATATAAATTACTGCACATGCTTTCAATGCAAAATGCTGAACAGTTAGTTCATGCGTTCATGACCTCAAGGCTAGATTATTGTAACTCTACTGGGTGGTTGCCCTGCATGCTTAATAAATAAACTGCAACTGGTCCAAAACGCAGCAGCTCAAGTTCTTACTAGAACCAGGAAGTATGACCATATTAGCCCAGTTCTGTCAACACTGCATTGGCTCCCTATTAAACATTGTATAAATTTAAAAATCCTCCCCAGTACTTGAGCAAGCTCTTAATATATTATACTCCATCATGTCTATTGTGGTCTCAAAATTCTGGCCAGTTGTTAATACCTAGAATATCAAAATCAACTGCAGACGTTTGATCCTTTCCTATTTAGCACCTAAACTCTGGAACAGTCTTCCTATATATATATATATATATATATATATATATATATATATATATATATATATATGGGGATGATTAGGAGGCCATGATGGATAGAGGCCAATGGGCAAATTTGGCCAGGATGCCAGGGTTACACCCCTACTCTTTACATATTTTTAATGACCACAGATTTTTAATGACCACAGAGAGTCAATGTCTGCAGAGACCGTGTCAGTTAAACTCCCCCCGTAAATGCCGCATCGACATGACATGCTCATTAAACCCGTCTCCGGTGTGACGACTCCAATCTTTTGAATAATCTTTGAATATCTTTTGATCTAATATGACTTCTGATCTGTAATGTTGCCAGAATCATAATCATAAACTGGCACCCCGACTAAGCCTGGTTTCTCTCAAGGTTTTTTTCTCCATTCTGGCCCTTAAGGAGTTTTGGTTCCTTGTCACCGTCGCCTTTGGCTTTTGGCTTGCTCAGTTGGGGACACTAAAATTTCAACTATATTATTGATCTGCCCGCATTGACACTATATGATAATTGAAATTAGCTGGATGACATCACCGTTTTCTCCAGAGCGGCTGTACAGCCGAATCAAATTCTGTTGCATTATTTTCCTGTTAACACTGTGAAGCTGTTTTGAAACAATCTTCATTGTAAAAACCGCTATGTAAATAAAGGTGACTTGACTTGACTTGGGTTGACTTGACTCACGAGACATAACAACAACAGCTCGTCATATGCGGGGCAATACCAACAGCTTGTCATATGCAGGCTGAGAGTGCTTAGAAACATTGTCGTCCTTATCAGCCTCATCCTACAAGAACTTGGACTTGGGCGAGGAATGTGCCCGCTGCTGAATCAGATGCCGTGAGAGAGACCAAATCATCATCCAGCAGCTCGCTCTTGTCAGCCAAGCCACCGACGAGTGAAAGATACTCAAACCCTTCTCAAGTTCATCGGCAAGCTTCATCTGCGAGCCCCAGTTTACTACTCACCTGCTGCAGCAGGTCCTGAACCACGTGGCACAGATGGCTGTCCCGATCTCCTTGAGAAAAGGGATAGACAAGAGTGAAGTCTCCTCAGAGGAAATCGCTCGCAATGTACACATACAGCCCACTCAAGGACTGAGCGTGCATGCTCCTCGCCCATGCACATAACGCACATATCGTGTGTCATCAGGTGTCAGAAAACGCTGACGCAGATGTACACACATTCTAAAATTCGCAGTGCTGGTGTTAGCCATAATAAACTTGCCTGTTCAGATCGCACATTCAAACAAATGGTCTCCTGAAGACAAGAAGAGGATGACGTTTGGCACCTTTTTATACTCTCGGTCTCACATGTAGTGACGTCATAGGCTGGTGCCTGCCAATGTATAGATCATTGTCATGTTTAGCTTTCCACTTCAGACACTGGTCATGCCAAAGTCATTCCCTATAGCACCCTCCAGAGGACACAGTGTGAGTTCCCATTCAAAAGGGAACCGTTGCTTTAATTACCTTGAACAAAATCATTAAGAAGGCCTTTGTCT
The DNA here is from genome assembly GCA_018749465.1 of Paracanthobrama guichenoti. Lineage (NCBI taxonomy): Eukaryota > Metazoa > Chordata > Actinopteri > Cypriniformes > Gobionidae > Paracanthobrama > Paracanthobrama guichenoti. The sequence continues at coordinate 818,903 of JAGHMJ010004154.1, forward strand.
CAAAATATATTCAATAACTTTAGCAATTCTTATTTTCTATTTAAATCTACAAAATAAACAAAATAAGAACGTATCGGTTACGTATGTAACCCTCGTTCCCTCAGTACTGATGAAATGGGGGTTTCGCCTAGAAGCCAATCGCTTTTGAGATCTACAAAACGAGCCAATGGCATGAAAATCTCTGTCACTACAGTGGAATCCATAAATCTCTGTCACTACAGTGGACAAGAACCCACAGGCTTTGGACAGGCACTTGGGATCACCACGCCAGGCGGATCTGAGCTCTGAGATGCAGCATCGCAACAGAGCACTCCACTGAGGGAATCCCTGCATACCCTTAGCCACGCCTCCATTGAGGGTATTGAAGGCTGAGGTCGCACCATAACGATTACAGGCAGTAAAAGGTGCCCTTCAAGAACTGGTCACTTCCTCATGCACCTCCGGAAAGAATGGCCCTGAGGGCGGTAGCAGGCGATCAGCATGCGTCATGACCAGGAACCAATAATCCAGCCTTGATCACTTGGGCTGAGGTGGAGGGTTCCAGTCCAGCCCAATGTTCACAGCTGCCCAGGAAAGCATGGCTTTCAGCTCTGGATCAGACTCAGGCTCCTTTTTTTAACACTAGCACTCCCAAAGGAGGCAGCACAGCTGAACCTTCATCTCCAGAGGACTCAAGCCTGCCTTGTGATGCAGCGATCGATATCATACCATCCACTGAAGCCCCAAATGAAATGCTGGGTCCCTGATGTGAGAATCCAGCCATCTCAGTCGGAAGCCTACCAGCTTGCGATGTGGAGGGGGGTGTGGCCCGAGGAATATTCGTTGGGTTGGCCCATACCATAACCCTCAGATCACCCTCCATCGGCCAAAGTAGGTCCTCATGAAGATGAACTAATTGTGGTAAGACAGAGGGGACTCTACCCCTTCTGAGGTCATTGAGTCTTGATCTCAACATCGCGATGGTCATGTTCCTTTAAAACATGACTCATCCGCGAGTGATGCGTCAGCGTGTATATAACTCAACACGCGAGACTATGGAAGGATATCGTGGACAAATTTCAAAAGGAATTGCAAATTGTATTTGCAATTGCGTTTTCAATTTGTGGACACATAAAATGTGACATAATCCAAACGTAATTGCAAACCGTTTGGATTTTCGTTTGAGCGAAAGCACAACAACTGCCAAATTTCAAATGGAAATGCAAAGTCTGTTTGCAATTGCATTTCCAATGTCTTAAGTTATGACCCTGCCATTTTGGAATAGTAATAGAAAATCACATATTTGCTCTTTCATTTCCTCCCTGTCCTGCCACAACCTGCACAAAATTCAAATGGAATCACAATCCCCTCCTGATGTCTAACAGTCAACTGTCAATCAGGCTTGAGGGCGGGGTTTATTAATGTAGTCTGAAAGTTGACCATGCCCTCAAGTGGTGGAAAACAGGGAATTTGGCTGTTTTTGTAATAAAAAACAAAGTTCAAACTCTTTAGTTCAAACAAAGTCAAAATGCAGAACTGAGTATGTTGGTGAACATACTCAGTTCTGCATTTTGACTTTGTTGCAACCAGAAAAAAACAGCAAATAAGAAAACTGACATGACTGCATTTGGTAGGCTATCAGACAAATATCATCATATTCCAGCTAAATTATCATGATGAGTTAAAATCAGAGAATCTATAGCTAGAAACTTGACATGATGTGAGTGGTGTGTTGTCCATATGATTCTGTGCTCAAGGTCCAAGCGATTAAAAAAGAAAAGAAAAATACATTAGTGACATTCAATTGCATTTCATGTTCATTTCGTAGGAGGATGATCTGATTTTCTGCTTCATTATAGCATTTTATTCAACATTATTTTTTTCATCATATGTATTCATATTCATTTGACTATATTTGTATTTTTATTTTGACATTTAAAACATTTTCAGACACACATGCTGCTTAGTTGTGGAGGTTGCCGATGTATCTTCATTAGGGATGCTCAATTCAGGGAATTTTCCTGACCGACAACCACCGCTCATTATCCGAATATTAACTTTTAACTGACAGCCTAATATTATAATATTAAACTGGCATTAAATAAAAATATATTTGGCGAGTGTCTGTGACCCGTTAAAAGCACACAAATTTTTTTCACGGGTTTACACAACAACAGAACCTGGATTCACATTATCAAATTTTCACACACTTGCAGTGTTTCTGACAACAGAGAAAAACTGAATAAAATAATATAAATAAAAAGCATAAAATAAATATTTCTCACTTAGTTAGCCTAAATAATTAATACATTAAGATGACAAATTGAAAGCACACTGAATCCTTTTGAATCTTTAAAGAACCTTTTTTTCCCCGGTTTTTTCCGTCAGACATATTTTTTTTCGTCAAATAAAAATAGCAGTCCATTCACTCGCTCATTCCACTCAGCGCTGCTCACTCTACCCAGAATGCCCTTTGTGACATACTGGCTCAAAAATATTTGAAGTGATATGAGAAGTAGGCTAGCCCTTTTTTCTACTCAACTAGTTGTTCATTTAAGCTAGGGGTTGGGAACCTTTTTAGACCAAAGAGTCATTTTTGGTTAAAGCATTTTTCCAAAAGAGCCGCAGTAAACAATTATATAAAATTATTTTTTTTTTAAATGCTTTTTTTTCAATAAAATTTCAACAGTAGTATAACTAAAAACAAACAACATGCAGCAAACAATAAATAAGTTGCAGTATGGAATTAATTGTGCAGGGCTTTCACTGTGAGGTTGAGTTATAAATGCTTACATCTACTGTGTTTATGTGAATACTCTACTTTTTTTGGATATATTTATGTGTTTATTTTTCGTCAGATGAAATCTGCACGGATTATCATAAATACAACACTTTTATTTATCACAAGGGTCTCTGTGGTAAAAGCGAAAGTACCAGCAGCTGAAATGTTTTGAAATGTCTCTTTGCACCAGTTTCAGTAAAAGGATAGGCCTATTTTAAAGATTATATATTATATATTGAGCTGATCTTCACACCGAATACAGCATAAAAAACAATGTTTTTTACAGTTTAACTGTATATTAATCTGTCAAAATTCATACTTTCAGTAAACAGTTAAACGGTCAATATAAGTATCCCTAATCTTCATTTCTTATCGACACTTTGCTTGCAACCAGAGCAGTCTTCTTTTGGTTTCTTTTTGTTTTGTTGGCAGGTGCCTAAATAGCCTATTTAGGTCCAGGTTTTTGGTTTTGTTTGAAGTGCAAAAATAGTAAGTTTTATTACTTTTTTGTTGTTGTTGCAAAATAGACATTTATTGGACATTTCTTCCCATTTCATTTATAGGAATGAATAATGACGAAAAAGTGCTTTGTTTTCCACCACTAGAGGGCGTGGCCTACTTTCAGACTACATTAATAAACCCCACCCTCAAGCCTGATTGACAGCAGGAAATGCAAGTGCAAAGGAGATTGTGATTCCATTTTTGAATTTTGTGCAGGTTGTGGCAGGACACAGAGGAAATGAAAGCAAATAGGTGATTTTCTGTTACTATTCCAAAATGGCAGGGTCATAACTTGTAAGACATTGGAAATGCAATTGCAAATACAATTTGTAATTCCTTTTGAAAATTGTCCGTGATATCCTTCCATACGAGACAGACCTAAATAGGAATAGAGTAGTATACTTAAAGTGCAAAAATAATAGGCCTATATAAATAAACTGTAAGAACAATGTTGTGTTCACTTAAAGAAAACTTAATAAAGTATTAAAAATATACTTGAACTTTACTTAAGTATATTTCATAAAATGAACTTGAAGTAGCCTATACTTCTTTTTTTCGTGAGGTCGTAAGGGTATCATCCTGCAGAGTTTAGCTCCAACCCTAATCAAACACTATGTCCGAAATTGCCCCCCCATACCCTTAAATAGGGCACTATTTGAGGGAACAGCCATTTGTAAGACAGCCATCTGTAACCATAGTGCATGTTATTGAGTGCGCTCATTCAATCCCACAATGCACCGCAATAACGTGTGTACAACCGATGTACGCTCAATGGCTAGAGAATACCCATAATGCACTATGAGAGTCGCACACTGAATTAATCATCCATCCATTTTCCAAACCGCACTGGTCCAGTGTAATATCATACAGGTATAAAGTCCTTTTTAATTTATTATTAAATTGTTTAATTACAGTTTATAGATGCTAGTTCTCATGGCAGAGTTCAAGATAAATCTTTTCTTTACTACTGCAACTGCCAGTTTGATGCGTTTCAAATAATTATCAAACAGCAAACACAAACTATGCAAAAGTGGCAGCCCTTCCGGCACACTCAGTGTCCGAATTCACTCATTTTCATTCACTCCTTTAAGTGGACTATATTAGTGGAGTAATGTAGGAAATAGTGAATGAGGGTATAGGGGGCGATTTCGAACACAGCAAAGGTGTTCAGGAATACTTGAAAATAACATGCAGGTGTGGAGCAGTGTTTGAACTGCAGTTTGCAGGAAGGTAGCCCTTCAGGAGCAGGGTTGGCTATCCCGGTTTACACTCTTCAATGGAATGAAATGTATTACAGCAGGGCTCTTCAACTCCAGTCCTGGAGGGACACTGGAGTTTAAGAGCCATGTCTTACAGGTTTGAAAATTAATATTGAGTATTTTAGGATAAAAAAATTACACACTTCAGCTTCAACAGTCAGTTGCACATATTATGTGTTATAAACACTGACTTTATACAGCAGCGCAAAGATGATCGCTAGAGCAATGAGTCCAAAGATGACAGACAGCGAGGCAATAAGCACTGTGAGAGCCTGAGATGGGACCTCCAGCTCTGTCACAATCTGTAGAACACAGAAACAGAAAAGATGAAAAATGATTCCAACAAGGTCAAATAGGCCCTCCAGACGACGGTTTTATTTTTCTTACAGAGAGCTGATGAGAGTCATCAGGGGGATACTGGATGTACCTCTCAGTGTCAAATGAGAGAAACCCCCAACTCATGATCCTAACCTGCAAACCAGACACCTGAAAAACAAGACTAGAAGTCAGACACTCACCCAACAATATTATTTAATATGATTTGACTGCACTAACACTACTGAATGAGAACTGAACTGAGCTGGACAAAGACATTACTGTTTTTCTGCAGAACTGCTTTATAGATGAAATTAACTAATTTAATAATTGATGATCCACACAGCGGAACTGAATGAACACTGACTTCAGTTTAACAATGACACTATTTTCTTTTAGAGCTGTTGTACAGCCAAAATTAGCTGTTTGCATCATTGAATTATTGTTATCACTGTAAAGCTGCTTTGAAATAATCTGTATTGTTTCAATATAAATAAAGGTCACTTCACTTAAAGGTGCTATATAAATAAAGGTGACTTGACTTGACCCTGCATCGAAAGGTAAAAAGAAGAGGCTACAGCAAAAAAAGGTTGGTATTAGGGATGCACCGATACCACTTTTTCCAGAACAAGGCTGATACAGATAGTTTCACTTTTGGCATTCAATGATACTGATACCTGTATTTTCACTGCATTTGTAATTTTTTAAAATATATTAATTAGAGAATTATAGTATTAGAGAAGCAAAAGAATATGAATCATATTCATGATTTAATTTATCAAATATATATTTTCTTTAGTTATTTTCATGCTTAATTATGTCTGTTAAAATGTATTGTGCAAGTCTCTGTTATGTTTACTGTTTATGCTGTTGCTCTATCATATATTATCTTTCATTTAATAGCACAGCGCATATTTAGAGCTGCTTCAACAGGGCTCAGTGCTAAGGTTTTTTTTATTTATTTTTTTCTATTGGCCTGGTTGCATCAGTGTTTCAAATGTTTAGATACCAGTAAAATATATTACAATTCTCTATTGCAATTTTGATACTACAGCAAAAACTACTAGCCTGATTAATGTCAATTTAAAACATTATTAAAGACAAGTCAGTAATAAAATAAGAACAAATAATCGAATTGCAAATAGCACAAATAAAAACAACAGAACAAATATACAAATGAAATAATCTGTGGTTTTCAGGTTAAGTTAGTTCTAACAGTTAGCAAGTAATCAAATGTAAACAACAACACTGCATAGTCTTAACTGTATAAACTAAATTTAGTTTAATCTTTATTAAAGTTACAAATGTCATTCAGTCAAGTGCAGTGTGTGATTTCTTTGTCCTTTGTTGTTTGATTAACATTAAAAACACAGCAGCAGGTTTATTAAGCTGCTATACCACGTGTTTTATTTCTCAAATTTTACGTTCACTTAAGACATAACCAACTATGTCAGTTCAAGATTTTACTTAATTTAGTTTTAATCCAAATGCGGCATGTGTGGTGAGAGAGTGAAAAGCAATCAGGCGCATGCAATAGAAAGCTCTCTCTCTTTTTACCACCAGTTAATGTTGGTAACATGTGCCTCATTTTCTTTTCGCTTTTGTCTTCATGCCAGGAGGGGTGTGGTTTAGTGAGGTCTGTGACAGGAGAGAGAGTTGGGAGACAAGAGCAGCATAAGTGGGTTAAGTACAAATGATTAACACCTGTGTCTTGTTCCAGTAATGGGTGTGGAGAGGTGCATAAAACCAGCTGGAGGAGGATATTCAAGGAGAGAGACTGACTGGAGACTCGGGAAGCACGGGAGAGCTGAGAAGCTCTGGAGAGTGACTGAATCATTGTTTTGAGAAGTTAGAGTTATCATGAATGCTGTGGTGTATTTATGTGTTAATAAAAGTCACCCGAGTCTCCCGAAACCTGACCCTGTCTTCCTTCCTACACTATCTTGTTACAGTCTTCTATTTATATGTCCGACTGAACTACAAACTTTCCATCAATGTATGTGAAACTCGACAAGCTGTGCCGCTGCATGCTCAATCCACTCCGTGTTTCACTTATCAGCTCATGCACAGCAGCTATATAGGCGTAAATATTTAATTTGTTTAACATTCTATTAAATCTATACATTTACTTCACAGTTATCTTTCTCTGATATATCCATTGTGCTCTCTATTTGCTCTGTTGTCTGTTTCTTTGTCACAAGCACTGTACACGCTGCATGGCATCATTTGTTGGTATCGGAGTACAAGTACAAGAGTGCAGTATCGGTGCATCCCTAGGTGGTACTAATGCATTTAATACATTATAAGAATTGTTTGTTGTTTTTTTTTACCTGCTTGACTGAACTAATATTTCCAGTAAACCTAAAGCTTATTGGTTGATCAGTCAACAGCTGGATGGAACAACCAAAGAGATGACACGTAAAGGCACTGCAGTGCTGCTAGAGAGAAAGATACAATTCCATAGTAAGAAAACCCATAGAAAGAAACCAATTCTTACTACTTATAATAGAAAAAAATTACAGTAGAGGTAAGGCCTGTGTTTATCTCACCTGTGTCAGATTGGAGCTTTTGCCATTTTTGGAGGAAACATGGTTTTCACAAGTTGTACCGATTTCATACTGGCTCACAAAATAAAATAAATAAATAAATAAGAATAAGAAAAAAGAAAATTACAGAGAGGAACTTTAGTAGGGGTTTTACAAGACTTTCAAAACACATCTAGAAGTCATCTGCTACTTGATGTTTGTAAGGCTGTTTGTAAGGCTTTGTTTCCTGTCCCGTGATGGTTTCAAATCACATCTCATGATGTTTGTGGCTGGTCATGAGAGTATAGTAAAAATTAAACCATCTAGCTCTTCGTTTGAGCAATAGTGGGCTTTTCAAAAATGTTCAATGGGTGGTTATATTTAAAGTTAAAGAATCTTTAAATATCTAATACCATTGTTTTTCCACAAAAAAAGTCTCAGGTTACATATGTCACCATGGTTCCCTGAGAGGGAACGAGACGCTGCGTCAAAGCACTGCAGGAACGCATGATTGCGTTGTGAGGCACATGTGAAATCAGTCCAATTGTGTGACAGAACGTCATAGGCAGGTAACATCATTGACCAGGAAACTATAAAGCACCCCTGAATCAAAACAGTGTTATCTTCTAATAATCTTACGAATATATATTTGTCTAATATGACTTCTGATCTGTAATGTTGCCAGAATCATAATCATACACTATTTGTTCATCGGCCAGAGGAGAACTGGCACCCCAACCGAGCCTGGTTTCTCCCAAGGTTCCTTGTCACTGTCGCCTTTGGCTTTTGTCTTGCTCAGTTGGGGACACTTAAATTTCAGCTATATTACTGATCTGCCCGCATTGAGCCGGATAACATCACTGTTTTCACCAGAGCGGCTGTACAGTCGAATCAAATTCTGTTGCATTGTTTTCCTGTTAAAACTGTGAAGCTGCTTTGAAACAATTGGCATTGTAAAAAGCACTATATAAATAAAGATGACTTGACTTGACTAATAGGTCAAAGCAAGTCAGTCACAGGCATGCTGTGAGTATGGCAAAGCGACGCAGTGTCTTGTTCCCTCTCAGAAAACCATAGTTATATATACATAACCTAAGACGTTCCCTTTCAAGGGAACTCACGCTGTGTCAAAGTGCTGTGGTTTTATCAAGGTTATAAAACCTCACAAACGTGTGCGGCGAATACCACCTTGCCGCATCACACACTTCCTGAAGAGATACTCCTAAGTGTAAAGCCTTTGAGGCAGCCATACTCCAAGTTGAATGGGCTCTTAAAGATGAAGGTTGACCAGCCGACTCACAAGCAATTAATATAGCCTCAACTATCCACTTACTTAATGTCTGCTTAGATGCAGGGTTCCCCTTGCGAGGGGACCAAAAACACACAAACAGTTGATCGGTTTAACACCACAGGGCTGCTCTGTGAACATAAGCATCTAATGCCCTTACTGGGCAGAGCAGATTTAATTTCTCTTGGTCTGGGTTTTGAAATGGAGGTGGAAAAAAGGTATGCAGCATTATAGGGCCCGCCACATTAGTGGGGACCTTAGGCACATATTCTTCTTTAGGAAACAAGAAAAGCTTACAAAACCCCAACTCTTTTAAGAGACGAAATAGCCAAGAGGAACACAATTTTGAGAGTAAGAAATCTCTCTGGAACCTCCTCAATAGGCTCGAATGGAGCTAGAGATAGGCCTTCCAAAACTATGGCCAAATCCCAGGTTGGCACCCTTGAGCGTGCCACAGGCCTCAACCTTAAAGTACCCTGGAGGAAGAGAGTAACTCGCGGGTGTTTACCTACATATGCACCCTTTAAAGGAATGTGGCAAGCAGAAATAGCCGCCACATACACCTTCAAGGTGGATGGAGATAACCCTGAAGAGAATCTGTCTTGCAAAAAAAAAACTCCAGTACTGAACCAACCGGCCAGAACGGGGCTATTAATAATAGACGGACTGTCCCAGCGTACTCTCTCCAGAGCTCCTGGGGGCAGCGCCACCAGGGGAAAGGCATACCATGGCATCCAACCCCAGGGGGACTGGATACGTGAGGGAGTATAACAGTGGACAGTGAATTGTCTCTCAAGATGCAAACAGATCCACGTGAGCGCGCTCAAAGCGCTCCCACAGGAGCTCCACCACCTCGGGGTGGATTCTCCACTACCCGGGTCTCAGACCCTGCCTCTGATTCAGACACCCTGGAATATACACTGCTCTGACTGACAGCAACTTCCCTTGGGCACACAAAAGGATCTGGTGTGCCAACTTGCATAATGGGGGCGAGCGCAAACCCCTTGATGATTTATATAAGAGACCACCTGAATTGAATTCTGTACCCATTTTGAATTCTGTACCCGTTTTCTATTGTCTGCAGGACCCAATGAGATATGTTTGGTAGAAGTTTCCACGCTACCATAAAATCTACTAAGGGAACCAGCCTCTCGAGGCCTCTGGTGTTTTTTGAGCGACCACCACTGTGCCCTGAAGCACAGGGAACAATCAACCTGGCCCCTTTAAAAGCCTCCTCGGAGGGAGCAAACTTCCCTGTGCCGCTACACAGAGACATCTGTTCGCTGAGGACCGCTGCACACTGAAGCACACAAAGTGGCAGGGTTGGCAGAACGGCCCCCTGATGACACTGAAGGAAGATGGGCACCGTGTAATGAGGTAAACACCGACTGACACCTTTGGTCGCTGAAGAGGCCAGGAGGAGAGATGGGAGCCTCTAGGAGGACCTTCTTATCTCTGTCCTTCATATCAGATAGGTTTAGCCATAAATGTCTCTCCGTAGCTACCACGGCTGCCATAGAATGGTCAATGGATTTGGCCGTCTCCTTGGTAGCCCGGAGAGATAAATCAGTAGCTCTCCTAATCTCCGCTATTATTTCGCGGCTCACTTCCTCACATTCCTCATCTATGTCTTCCAAATCCCGCTACTAAATCCATTTACTTTTTTTACAAGAGAGACAAACACACTTTTTAGATAAACGATTTTAACAGAGAACACTTGCTGAAGACACAGAAGCTAACACTGTTTGGATTCAGGGGTGCTTTGTAGTTTCCTGGTCAATGACGTCACCTGCCTATGACATTTTGTCACGCCATTGGACTGATTTTACATGTGCTTCACGAGGCAATCATGCAGAGGCGTTCCCGCAGCGTTTTGACACAGCGTGAGTTTAAATGAGACTCATTTGCATTTTACAAATACATTGTTTCTATCAGATTACCTTCAGAGGAGTTCAGTGATGCACATGGCAATTCATGCATCTCATTTGAGGTGTAAACATCATGCATCCCAGAAAACCGAACTCACACTGTGTCAAAGCGCTGAGGGAATGCCTCCGGCGTGATTGCGTCAGATATAGACTGTGATTGCGTCAAATACAGACTGTATTTAGGGATGTGTAATTGTGATCAGATTACCGGAGGAAGATTTTAAACTGGGTCAAATGTACTGTATGTAAATTTACTGTATGTAAATTGCCTGTCACAAACTCACTATTTCAGGAAGATACACACTCCATAAGAAATCTAACGCCATCTCCACTGGAAACACAAAGGAAATATTCACAGGTACAGGCAATTTTCCGATGTTCTCCACCTAATGTTTTTTTTTTTGTTTGTTTGTTTTTTTAAAGGGAGAGAGAAAAAGGTTCAGAACTGGTTGTAAGGAAAATGAAAAATAATTGAGCTCAGATTTAGTTAACATGAAACAACAATTGCAACCCTTTTTATTTTCACAGAGTGGAACTTGAAATTATTTGAGGGTGAATGTGAATTTGCAGTTAACATAATTTTTTCTGCTTACATGGCCTGGTAATGTCAGATAAACAGGAAAGTTATTCCTGAGATGGAGCACCTTATAACTTTTGGATAAAAGTTTACAAAGACAAGCATTTGTTTCTGTGGAATAATGTGCACTATTGAATCCTGCACAATGAGACTAAACAGGGCCAATGTTCATTTCATGTCAACTTTTTATTTTTATTTATTTATTTTACCGTATAGACATGCTCAAGTTGTACTCTGTCAGGATATCTGACAAACCGAGTTGACCCTCCACTGAAACATCAAATAAGTGACATTACCTCAAGTAACTAGACTAAACCGTTAGTAACTGGAAAATGTTGACAGAGAAAATAATCACTTACTGTACAGTACAGTAAACTCTCTAAAGTGAGAAAAGAAAGTTGACACTTACTCATTTATCACAACATTAATAGGATGTTTAACGACCATGGACGTAGTAGCTTGATTATCTTGGGTTGTGTCATTGTTCTCATTCTTACTGTTATGGGAAGGAAAATATGAGGTTAGTTCTAAAAAGCAACCTAATGATGCAGCATCTTTTGATTTAAGTAATTAAGGGGTAAAGTGTGTAATCTTTCAGTGTTAAAAATACATTCTAAACTGTGCAGTGCTATCAAACAGCAATAGCAACACTGACTTAACTAATGCAATCATTTTGACATAGGACTGTGTTTGTCAGACCAATGATGGGGAACATATTTTGAAAAAATTCAATTCAATTTGGTGCCACTAGTGGTGCAAATCAAGTCACCTTTATTTATATAGCACTTTAAACAATAGTGTTTTTACAGTACTGGAATTTCTAATTCCAATATGATATCTTGAAAAATATTGATATTCTGCTATATAGATATTTTTAATATTATCTCATAATTTTTTGTCCATCCATTGAAAGTCTAGGTAATCAATACTTTACTACTTTACTAATTAATACAGATTAATCCTTACAATTCAAGTTACAAAAGTAATTCAGTCAAGAGCAGTGAGTGATTTTCCTTTTTCTTTTTTGACAGCAGCAGGTTTATTAGGCTGCTGTCACTTTAAAAGTGAATACATGGATCCAATATAGTGTTACACACAAGTTTTCTTTCTCAACTTTTTACATTCACTTAAGCTATAACCAACTGTGAGAAAATAAAGAAACATTTTTACATGAATATGCACCAAGATAGTTAGTTCATGCATTCATGACCTCAAGGCTAGATTATTGTAATGCTCTACTGGGTGGTTGCCCTGCTCGCTTAATAAACAAACTCCAGCTGGTCCAAAACGCAGCAGCTCGAGCTCTTACTAGAACCAGGAAGTATGACCATATTAGCCCGGTTCTGTCAACACTGCACTGGCTCCCTATTAAACATTGTATACATTTGTAAATCTTGCTCCCCAGTACTTAAGTGAGCTCTTAACGCATTATACTCCATCACGTCTATTGCGGTCTCTATACTCTGGCCAGTTGATAATCCCTAGGATATCAAAATCAACTGCAGGTGGTCGATGCTTTTCCCATTTAGCACCTAAACTCTGGAACAGTCTTCCTAGCATTGTTCGGGAAGCAGACACACTCTGTCAGTTTAAATCTAGACTAAAAACGCATCTCTTTACTATGGCATACACATAGAACATTATCAATCTCTATTATTCAAATCAGTTAAATGACTGTTAGGCTGCAAACTAGGTCAGCCGGAACCGGGAACACTTCCCATAACACCTGATGTACTTGTTACATCATAAGAAGAATGGCATCTACGCTAATGTTAGTCTCTCTGTTTATCCCGAGGTTTACTGCAGTCAGCCGGATCCGGGCAGTATCCAGATCAGATGGTGGACCTGCGCCTGGACATGACCAAAGCATCCCTGAATTTGTCTGAAGAGAGCGTCAATTAAGCTCCCCCCGTAAATGCCACATCAACACGACATCCTCATTAAACCCATCTCCGGCATGACAAATCCAATCTTTCGAACAATCTTATGAATCAAGATCATACACTGGCGGCCAGAGGAGAACTGGCACCCCGACTGAGCTTGGTTTCAGCCAAGGTTTTTTTCTCCATTCTGGCCCTGAAGGAGTTTTGGTTCCTTGCTACCGTTGCCTTTGGCTTTTGACTTGCTCAGTTGGGGACACCTAAATTTCAACTATATTACAGATCTGCCCACATTAACACTATATGATAATTGAAATTAGCTGAATAACGTCACCGTTTTCACCAGAGCGGCTGTACAACCGAATCAAATTCTGTTGCATTATTTTCCTGTTAACACTGTAAAGCTGCTTTGAAACAATTGGACTTTTAAAAAGCACTATATAAATAAAGGTGATTTGATTTGATTTGATTTGAAAGGATGTAGCAACACTTGAGTCATTACAATCCAAAACCTTACAAAAACCTCAAAAGCTTAGAATGACTTCAGTCATTACTAGAGAATTATTTTGTTTTTCACTTTACATTTATGCATTTTGGCAGACGCTTTTATCCAAAGCAACTTACATTGCATTCAAGGTACAAATTTTTACATTTTGTCAGTTCTTGCTTTCCCTGGGAATCAAACCCATGACCTTGGTGTGGCTAGCGCCATGCTCTTATTGTTTGAGCTACAGGAAAGTGAGAATACTGAGAATACTTTAGAATACTGATCCTAATAATCAGTAATTACTTCTAAAGGATTTGGTAATACTTGAGTCATTAATAGTGGGTTACTAGACCTTCACTTTAGAATTAATTATATATTATGCATTATTCATGTTAATTATGAATCTGTATATAGAGGGTATGCACATGATGTAACCATCAGCCGGAGTGACTGTGGTTACGAACACTGAGTGGCAAAAAGGCTGAGAGACAGCATTGGTTTTCAGCGTGAATGCCGCGAAAAACACACAAAACCAGGCCCCTCGCCAGAGTTGGGATCGGGGAGGCTTGGCCACGGACCCCATGGACATCCCTGTGCCCCCCTCCGGACTGAGGGAGATGGACTTGATATGTAATATTCTCACTCAGACCACTTCTGCCTGCTGCGTCTGCTAATGATTGCTTTTAGAGGGAAAAGCTGTCCATAACTTCTGGTCTAGGATCTGCTTTCTTTGTAATTATAGCATATTGTTAGCAAAAAAGAGTTGGCAAAAGATCCAGTGTTTATCTGTATTTGCGCTCGTCAAATGATTCAATTTCTAACGTGTTTTTGCTTCGGTGAGTAATGTAGCCAATAACAGACATGTTCGTTGATTTCTAGAATGCAATGGTCAATCACAAGTGTTGAAGTTTAGATCCACTCACCGCTCGAGTTTACGTCCAGTGCTGAGATCTGCACATGCACATGCGCTAATCCTTTCAAAGTGTAGACATTATGTAAATATGAGATTTATTGTGCACATGCGCTAATCCTCTCAAAGTGTAGACATTATGTAAATATGAGATTCATTGTGTAGTCAGCTTCATTGAGTAATATAACAAAACTTTGTGAGATCGCATTCATTGAATGATTGACAGCTTTTAGTGATTATACACTGCAAAAATGCTTTTCTTACATAGTAATTTTGTCTTGTTTCCAGTCCAAATATCTAAAAATTCTTACATAAAGCAGCATTTACTAGACAAGCAAAAGTTTTTGTCTTGTTTTGGGAAAAACATAACTCAAAATGAAGTGAGATTTTGCTAAAAAAATAAGCAAAATAATCTGCCAATGGAGTAAGACAAATAATCTTGTTTTCTGTTTGAAGTAAGGGAGTGCTCTTTCCATGCTGTCTAGGCGATATAAAGAAATAATTAATAGGCCTATAATATATTCAGAATCTGAATAAAACTTTTGTTTTCCATTCTTGACTAGCAGCCGCATACACGCTTCAATATATAGGCCCATCTGCATATAAATGCAGGATTCACTCTCGAAATTGTGATGACTGACAGTGATAAATATTTATTAGGGCTGTCAAGCGATTA
Organism: Paracanthobrama guichenoti; assembly: GCA_018749465.1. NCBI lineage: Eukaryota > Metazoa > Chordata > Actinopteri > Cypriniformes > Gobionidae > Paracanthobrama > Paracanthobrama guichenoti. The sequence continues at coordinate 834,010 of JAGHMJ010004154.1, forward strand.
CATTTTTTAATCAGAATTATTACACAATGTGTAATTGCACATCAAATTTGGCTGAGAAATTACTCCCAAAAGATAAGTTAAAGTCATTATTGTGTAAAGAATCTAATAGACATTACAAAAAGTAGCTTCAGAAAGAAATATTTTTGAGTGAACTATACCTTTAATGTTTGTTTTTATTAATATTACATTATTTATTATAATATATAAATAAAATAAAATAATATAAAGAAATATTACATTATTTTTAATGAAATGGTACTCTAAATAAGAAACTAAAACTGCCAGTAGGTAGCGATAAATGTCTAATGGAGTAAGTCATTTATTCATTCATTCAAATCATTCAAATGGTTGATTCATTCAGGAGTAAAGTAAATGGTTCTCTTTATGAAAGTGGTAAATGTAAATGGTTCTCTTTATGGTCTATTGAATTGGTTAATCCGATTCGTTCAAAATGCAAATTCAGAAATGAAATGCCACTGTGTATTGCTCAGAGTCAGAGATGAACAGTTCTGCTATGTCTTTATATTTTCGTTGGCAAAACAGACAATATTGTGTCTAAAACAATGCAATATTAACTTATTTAATTTATTAAACTGTTGTATGTATGAAATCAGTATCGCATTTGCCCTCGTCTCATGCTATCCTCAACAGAAAAACAGAACTTGTGAGATATCACACTCGTAACTCGTGTGATATTGCTTATACTGTATCTGATGTAAATGTGAGGGCGTTTTAACACTGGCAGTTTAGTTCGAAATGGGGCACGGTTCACATGAAAAATAGGTCATGTGAAAGCTGTCATGCGAGCTCAGCTGAGCTCAGGGGTAGCTCTGAGTTCGGCTGCGCAAAAACTGTGCCACATTAATGTGAAAGCAATACGGACTCGCAAGAAAAGTAACATACACAGATGACGATGTATTTAGTTGAATAAAACACATTTAAGGGATGATAGTGTTGATGATTTACCTTGGATACGAGCGAACGTGAGCCTGTAGTGTATTTGCGCATAGCACCGGTGGGAACAATCGTGCTTTGACGCAGGCCACAACAAACGTGTCCAGTGTAAAAAACGCCTGAGAGTAAAACGGGCATTTTTGCCCCATATCTTGAATTGTATGGACAATCTAACTGCATTCTATAGGCACAGTGGTGAGTTGTTGTCATCAATCAACTGTATGAAATGTAAGATGACCTAAGTAGGTCTGGGGCGGGGCAAAGCGTGTTAAATGCGTTAATAATTTTAATGCATTATTTTTTACCGTAACTAATTAATTGAATTAACGCGTTAAATCAATAATGCCAATATTTATGTATCGAAATCAGGCTCATATAAATGTCAGGAAAACAAGATTCCTGGCTGCATGTTAATATCGTCTCAGTTACGTTATGTAACCCTGAAGGAGGGAACGGAGACGTACGTCGGAACTGACCGACGAATTGGGATCTGTTTTCAGAGACCAATCTACTTCGAGTGATTAAAAACGAGCCAATGGACATTGGCATGCGGTTCACGCATTCCACGCACCGCCCCGCAGCGTGAGTATAAACACGGAAGTGGAAGTACCGCATATCGCTTTTCAACTGAGGAGCCGAGACAAGTGACTCGGCCTTCAGCTGAAGGACAGCACCTGACGACGGGATGTACGTCTCCGTTCCCTCCTTCAGGAGGGTTACATATGTAACCGAGACATTCCCTTTCAGTCAGTCATGTTTGATGTACATCGGAACTGACTGACGAATTGGGATCCCTACCAACACGCCAGGGATGCTGGCCCTTCCAGCGCCCTCCTTGAGCTCACTGGACCGCTTCTACATTGGAGAGGGAGTCAGGGCTCCAGGCAGGGAAGGACAGTCACTGCTGTTCCTGCAAGACCCACTCAGAGTGACTATTGGATAATGCTGGGAAAGCGTGCCCGTCTTGAAAGATGGAATACTGTGGAGCCATGTCCTTCAAGGGAAGGAGATGTGGTGGATTACACATAAGGACTAACCTAGCAGGGTAGTGCAACATATGGCAGTCTCTGGGGTGGTTCCAACCTGGACATGGGGAAAAGAACACCTTCAGAGATGACAGAGCGGGCTCTATCAAGGGAAAGACTTGGGGCTAGCCGAGAAGGGTAGCTGGTACCGTGGAGAATACACATATGGGTTGGCCATGGGAACCACTACATATGGATACCCAGCCTACACACACGTTCCACAAGCATACGGGTGCAGGCCTGGCGTCAGACGGCCGCAACGTCTGACACCGAAGGGGTGATGGAGGAGCTTGACAGGCTTAGCCATTTCTGGGGAACACAACTGGATAAAATAGATGCACGTATCCGGCCCACTCTCGGCCCTGGCGTTGCAAGCCGACACTAGAACGGGCACTCAGCACTACTGGCCACTGGGGGCGAGTACACGGGAAGATACTGGCTCTACACGGAGGCTATAAAATCTAGCGAACATGTTAGGTGTCGCCCAGCCTGCAGCTCTACATATATCTGTCAGCAACGGGAGCGTAGATGACCCTGACGATTGATGTACGTAACGGCCGCAGTGCTGTCCGTGCGGACCAGTACATGCTTGCCCTGTAGCGGCTTTTTGAGGTGGCCCAGAGCAAGACGTACTGTCAGTAACTCTAGGCAATTGATATGGCAATGCAGTTGGGGCCCCGTCCACTGCTGAAGCAGATTCATATGTAGCAATCTGAGCGACATTACCGCAGCTGCAGATGCCATGTGCCCCAGGAGCCTCTGAAAGAACTTCAGTGGGACCACTGTCTTGCCCAAGCAGTTCAGCACTGACCGGACTCGCAGTCCGGTTGACCGAATCCAGCTCCATACCGAGATAAGAGATCTTCTGTATGGGACAGAGTTTGCTCTTCTCTTGGTTGACCCAAAGGTCCAACAGGCTGAGGTGATGGAGCACCAGGTCCCTGTGTTCGCACAACTGCTCTCACGACTGGGCCAGTGTGAGCCAGTCATCAAGGTAGTTGAGAATTTGAACGCTGCGTTCTCTGAGCAAAACAATGGCTGCCTCCGTGACTTTCGTGAAGACGCGAGGCGACAGGGACAGCCCGAAGGGCAGGACTTTGTACTGATATTTTTAAGAACCAGCAATCCCATCTGTAAGCTACCAGCAGGCATGTGAGACAGTGAGCGTGGTCGTCAGAACGGCAAAAGGCACGCTGAACGCTCAAGCCTTTATGAGAAAAGGAAGACGAACAACGCGCCTACGTGGTCATGTTCTCATGAGAGAACGTGAACCACCCACAAACACAGTCTTAGCATGCTTGTGATGTGATAGAGGAGTGAGGGCCCGAGGGGATGTACCCATCGGGGAAACCCCACTGTAACCCTCAGGTCACCAAGGCTTATTAGCCGAAGATCGGGGAATAGGCAAAGGGACTCAACCCCGTTTGAGGTTTCATAGTCTCGACTGCGCATCTAGAGCATTGAGTGACGCACTTGGTTGCCGTGACAACCCATGCTGTCAGCCGGCCGCTCGAGGCACACAGCGTGCTGAACACTTAAGCCCTTACAAGAAAGGTAAGATGAACTGCACGCCGACGTGATAACACTCTCCTGAGAGAGTATGAGTCACCCATGAACGCAATCTCACATGTGCGAGAGAGATCGTGGCCGTCAAATGAGGACAGGAAACAATCGCATCCAGAAACACATGGTTTGAATGACACCTTGAAAAAGACACAGGGTCAAACCGTCTTTGCTCTTTTAGAAGGAAATGCTCTTTTAGAAGTGCTTGAAGTACTCCGAAGTTAAAAAGCGATATGTGGTACTTCCACTTCCGTGTTTATACCTATGCTGCGGGGCGGTGCGTGGAATGCGTGAACCGCATGCCAATGTCCATTGGCTCGTTTTTAATCACTCGAAGTAGATTGGTCTCTGAAAACAGATCCCAATTCGTCTGTCAATTTTGACATATGTCGAACGTGACCGACTGAAAGGGAACCATGGATCACTGCATCTTTGATGAGTCCAACCTGTAGTTTAAACTGATAACAGTTTATTTCCCCCGTGTTTTCCCCTATTAACTCCAGTCATGCAGCTGCTCTTCTGCCACTCAGTCCCGGCTGAGGGGATATGTGACGTTGATACATACCCTCTATAGTAGTTCTTAGTAGTCCTCTAGGAGGTAGAAAATAGTAGTTAATGATTAACTAATGGTAAGCTACCACCTTCAGCTAAGCACTATTACTTACTAATTTGTTAATCAGAGCTTCTTGTTAGTTAATAGTAGTTACTAAAGTGTTAATAATGCATTACTCATTTGTTCCTGTGTAGTTATTCATTAATGACAGAACAGTATTCTAAAGTGTTACCCACATTTCACCTTTAAGAATCCATTATAGTTTGTCTTTCTGACCTTGTGACTGATGCATTGACAACCAGACGCTCATTTACAGCAAAGGGTGTAGACATCGTGAATGACATCCTCAGTGTGGTCTTAAAAAAAAAAAACACAGGCTATAAGCTTATTAAATCACAGTTTACTGACAAGCTATGCATCAACAAGCTACACCTAAACAATGTAATATCCTCCTGAGACCCAGAAAAAATTTTTTTTTGAATTTAGTATTTTTTCATTTTTTCACGATTTTTTCATGTTATTACATTGTTTGGGCCGTCGGAAGGAGCCCGGAGAAGGCACCGAACTTTGATGTAAATTTGAATGAAAAATTTTTTTCCCTAAAGCTCATTGTTGTATTTTACTGTATCTGCACTCTTTCATTTATACTGTATATATATATATATTGTAATAGACATTGAGTTGCAAAATCCTTCCTGATTCCCAATTAGAGTTTTTTGTGTTATGAATGGTACTCTGTGTATTTGTTAGGTTTTGTGTGTCATCTCAAGCCAAAATTTTATTCTGACAAAAGAGAATGTTTTTGACTGAAATATTTGAGTTTGATGTGGAAGTTTGAGGTTTGTACAAATTGGTGTGTAGTTACGAGATTGTGTTTATAGTTGTAAGAAAATGGTACAGTAAATTGTTTCATGAATTGTGTTAGCAATCGAGAAAAACGTTAACATTAATGACAGACAGCAGCAGGTTTATTATATTAAGACCTAATGCATGGATCTAATATTACACATCAGTCTAATATTACACATCACATGGCCAGTAGTGCTGAGTGCCTTGCGACGCCAGGGCCGAGAGTGGGCCGGATACGTGCATCTATTTTATCCAGTTGTGTTCCCCAGAAATGGCTAAGCCTGTCAAGCTCCTCCATCACCCCTTCGGTGTCAGACGTTGCGGCCGTCTGACGCCAGGCCTGCACCCGTATGCTTGTGGAACGTGTGTGTAGGCTGGGTATCCATATGTAGTGGTTCCCATGGCAAACCCATATGTGTATTCTCCACGGTACCAGCTACCCTTCTCGGCTAGCCCCAAGTCTTTCCCTTGATAGAGCCCGCTCTGTCGTCTCTGAAGGTGTGCTTCGTTTGTGCCGGTAAAAGTTTTGTTTGTGCTGCTTCCGTTTTTAAAATATTAGACTTTGAATTATAGGCGATGACGTCACCAGCCTCTGAATAGTCTCAGTCATTTGTGCTTTGTTTGTGCTGGTTTGTGAATTATAGGACATCACAGCTTTCTTGGAAAATTATTAGAAGAATCAGAAATCAGATTTTAAGTCTTTAAGAAAAAGCTTAAAGAAAGGCTTACTCTAACTTTACACTTGTCTAGCCTATATTTAGCCAAAAACAAAATAAGATTAAATAATAATAATTAAAAAAATCTGACTCTTCTCTCTCATAATAACTAAAACCAAGAATAACAGTTTCATATTTCAAAGAAATATGGCATCATCACAGAAAATACTCCTGGTACACAAACCAACCGGGTTGAAAGGTATATAAATATGTTGTTTCCTGAATGATAATTGATCATAATTATATAATTAATTGGTGATAATTCTTTTGGGGTTTTTTCGTTTTGGTTTTATAAAGAAATAACTAAATATTGCATCAATATGTTACCTTCTGATCATTTGATTTTCTACTTAAAAAGAAATAAAGAGAAATAAGAAATGGTTAGATTTTTTTTTTCGTTTTGTTTATGAAAATCAAATGAAAAATAAGCTAGATCTTTCATATTTTTGTTCAGGGTAAAAACGAGATGCTTTAATAGGCCTATTTTCGCATGAGTGGGCAGGGTGCCCAAATGGTCAGGGTGAACGCCCTTCAACTCATCAAGTCTTGCCTGAATAATAGTTCATCTGATATATTGCTCTGCAAATTATTTACAATAATGTTACTTCATACTGGCTGTTGCATAGGCTATTTTTTGCCAATATTAAGAGCACACTTATCTTGTCCACGGGGGTGTCGGTGGGATCCCTTCCACTGTTTCCTGATAACAGCAGAAATAACTTTAATCATTTTGGTCAAGCCTACAGCTAAGATATATTTTTCAAAACTGTAAATTGTAATTTATTTGTATACACTCAAAAAAAAAAAAAACACGTTACAAAACGCTTTGTAAAAATAAAGAGAACAAATTATGAGCGCTTTCTGCCGAAACTCCGCAAAAAACTTGCCTCACAGACATGGAAAAACATGTCTATGAAAGCTTTAAGTGTAGATAATTTTCTGATTATGTAGGCTAATTAGTTATTTTTATGGGGTTGGGTTTTTCACAAATTATGTTATTTAATAAATTCTGATCAATTCTGCTTGTAATGGCGACTGAAAACATCTGATGTTTTTCTTAATAGGTCTTTTGAGAATAAAATAAATAAAAATTAATAACATTTTCCTCAGTGTTGTCTTAGAGTATATAAAGTTAAAACGAACGTTTCAGGGCTGCTCACACATTTGAAACAAATAATAGGCCTAAAGCATTTTTTTTTTTTTTTACTTTATATAGAAACATATTTTTGTTGGGGGGCTGAGTGACCTCTAAATATAATTGTAATATTTTAAAAACGGAGGCAGCACAAACAAAAAATCTTATGGCACAAACCAGCACAAATGAAGCACAAACGATTGAGACCATTTCGTGGGAGCAACAGTCTAAGCAGAAACGCCCAGACTTCCCTCTCCCTAGCCACTTCCTCCAGCTCTTCCAGGAGAACCCCGAGGTATTCCCAGGCCAGCCGGGAGACATAATCCCTCCAGCATGTCCTAGGTCTTCCCCGGGGCCTCCTCCCGGTGGGACATGCCCGGAACACCTCCCCGGGAAGGCGTCCAGGAGGCATCCGAAATGGATGCCCGAGCCACCTCAATTGGTTCCTCTCGATGTGGATGAGCAACGGCTCTACTCTGAGCTCCTCCCGAGTAACCAAGCTTCTCACCTCATCTCTAAGGGAGCGCCCAGCCACCCTGCGGAGAAAGCTCATTTCAGCTGTATCCGGGATCTTGTCCTTTCGGTTATGACCCACAGCTCATGACCATAGGTGAGAGTAGGAACGTAGATTGACCGGTAAATCGAGAGCTTCGCCTTACAGCTCAGCTCCTTCTTCACCATGACAGACCGCATCACTGCAGGAGCTGCACCAATCCGTCTGTCAATCTCCCGTTCCATCCTTCCCTCACCTGTGAATAAGACCCCAAGATACCTGAACTCCTCCACCTGAGGCAGAAACTCTCCACTAACCTGAGGCAAGCCACCCTTTTCCGACTGAGAACCATGGCCTCGGATTTGGAGGTGCTGATTCTCATCCCAGCCGCTTCACACTCGGCTGCAAACCGTCCCAGTGCACGCTGAAGGTCCTGGTCTGAGGAGGCCAACACAAGAACGTCATCCACAAAAAGCAGCGACGAAATCACGTGGTCCCCAAACCAGACACTCTCCGGCCCTTGGCTGTGCCTAGAAATTCTGTCCATAAAAATTATGAACAGAACCGGTGACAAAGGGCAGCCCTGCCGGAGTCCAACATGCACCGGGAACAAGTCTGACTTGCTGCCGGCAATGCAGACCAAGCTCCTGCTCCGGTTGTACAGGGACCAAACAGCCTTAAACTGCATATAATTCAGTGTATAATATTAAAAAAATGGAAGCAGCACAAACAAAATTTGTACCAGTACAAACAAAGCATTAACGATTGAGACAATTCGGGTGAATTTGGAGCATGTGGGGGGGCTGAGTGACCTCAGAATAACCAATAAATATTATTTTAATATTTTAAAAACAGAAGCAGCACGAGAAAAAAAAAATTATGGCACAAACCAGCACAAACGAAGCACAAACAACTGAGACTATTTTGAGTGAATTTGGAGCATATGGGGGGCTGAGTGACCTCAGAATGACCTATAAATGTTATTTTAATATCTTAAAAAGATTCACGCAAACTTCACGCAGACCTCAGCCAGAAGGTTACCAAAGGGTGGACCTAATACCACCAGTTGAGTCGCCTTTCATAGAAGCAATTTGCTCCTCATCATTGGGGAAGGGTATAACAAAGGCTTCTTCTTAACTTCTTAGTTATTAGACATTGACCCTAAAATAAGCATATTTTTTATTTATAACTGTTTTAACTGCAGTTTGAATGGTATAATTTTTATTGAAATCCCTACCCTTTCTGTATGAGCAATAGTAATAGTAATGCTTTAATTAGCAAGACCCAGTAATTTATCAAATGTTGCAATCTAATCTGAGAATTACATTAAAATAAACATAGTAAAAGGTATTTTATGATTGCTTAAATGTTGATGAAGCTTGTCTGGTAGTTTACCAACCTTTGCTCTCTGGCGGAATACTGTTGCACCAATCTTGCATGCTGTGCATGTGATGCTTGAGTGCTCTGTGTAATTGGACTCACACCACACCTGTTCACCAGACTGCAAGACAAAGAACAAAATTTAAATTATGGCACTGGAACAAATATTTTATTTAAAGGTGAAGTATGTAGTTTTTTGCATCACTAGTAGAACCTAGCAGAGTTACAAAAATAAAGCATAAACAACCTTGCAAACGCCCCATTCACATGTTCACAATTGTTGCTGCAACTGGTCATTCTTGATATCAGGAACTACATTTCCAATAGTACAAACACATTTTTAATATCAACAATGACATCATCACTTGGTGATGTTGGTGTTTTTATTATCCATGTAGATAAGAAAAAGACGCATTGGGGTTGGCATTTAAAGACATTCTAAATTCTATTGGAGTTAGGCAACACATGTCAGGACCCACTCATTGTCAAAATCATACTTTAGATAATACTGTCACATGGAATCAGTGTTAATCCCATTGAAATTCTGCACAAGAGCGATGACATCTCAGATCAATATCTAGTCTGGCGCATAGAGGAGAGTAGGGCACATCCTAACGCTTTTTGACTGTCTCAGTTTGTGTAAATCCACTTGGGGTTCAGAGTATTTATTTTTTCCCACATTAATTTCCCACATAATATGTGGTTTTGTTTCATTAATACAGTGTATACTTTTTTCTTGATTTACCCCAAAAGAATGGAAGTGAAATGTGACAACATGCCCCATAAGTGGGGTACATTGTAATTCATGGTTCATGAATTCATCATCTCATTCTCTCTGTGTTGTTTGGTTGTTTTGGAGGCGTGGTTACTGATTGCTATCATCTGATCATCTCCACCTGCTGCACTCATTATCTGGGCTACTTATACATCTCTCACACAGCATTGTTGTCAGGTTGTTGCAGTGTGTCCAGTAGGTTCCTGTCGCCGCCGCCGCTCGTCGTCGCCGCCGCCGCGTCGCCGCCGCCGCCGCCGCCGTCGTCGTCGTCGTCGTCGTCGTCGTCGTCGTCGTCGTCGTCGTCGTCGTCGTCGTCGTCGTCGTCGTCGCCGCCGCCGCCCGTCGTCTATGGGAGTTTTCTCTGTTCTGGATTCCTGGATTCTACGTTTCCTGTCTGCCTGTTGCCTCCCTGCGTCACTGTGAGAACTTCCATCTACCTGCCGTCACCTTCCATCTCGGACCCTACCTGTTCTCCTGCAACCTGAACTTTCTGTGTGCCTTGTTCCTGTGTGTTCTGAGAAAAAATATCACTTCCTGTTTTTTCCTGACAGTGAATGTAACAGAATGATCTGAACCAATCATGGATCCAGCGAGGGTGGCTGAACTTCAGGATTATCTTAACTCCAGTTAATCAACGTATGGATTGGCAGGACGAACAGGTGTCCGGCAGGATGAAGGAGGTGCAGGCTCTAGTGATGCAGGTGTCCGAACTTATGACCCAGATTCAACAGCTGAGATCGCCCACTGGGCCCGCCGCCCGTTCCCCACAATCTAGTCAACATCACCAGTCAGCACGAGCCCAGGATACCAACGCCAGAGAGATGTGAGGTCTTTCTTGATCAGATGTTCACTATTCTTTTCACTACAGCCCATTACGTTTGTTACGGAGAGAGCGAAGGTGGCGTTGGTATTAAACCTGTTATCGGGCCATGCATATCTGGGGAACGGTGGTCTGGGAGAATAACCATCCATGTTGCTCCTCGTTCCAGGCACTCTCGGAGGAGATGAGATGGGTGTTTGATCGAGCGGTGGCGGGTCACGAGGCAGCACATAGACTCGCAGAATTACACCAAGGAAAGCACTTTGTCTCGCACTGATTCAATTCCGGACCTTGGCCGCAGAGTCCAAATGGAATGAGGAGGCGCAGTGGGACAGATTCCTGCATGGGCTGGCTGACCGTGTTCAGTGGGAGATCTGTATCGGGCAACCACACTGAGACTATGAAATTCCTCATCACCGACACTCCTCTTATGCGTATCGTCCTGTGTCATCCCTGATTGGTGAAGCACAACCCCAGGGTTGACTGGGGACCTAGTTCTGTCTCTGCCTGGAGTAATCAGTGCTATGCCTTTTGTCTTGCGTCTGCTTATTTGTCTGCTTCTAGTTCTGTGTTTCAGGAGGAGACGGTGAATTAGTCTAACGTGTCCAAGGAATACCTTGACCTGAAGGAAGTGTTCAGTAAGTCCCGGGCTGCTTCTCTTCCTCGAGTACATCAGATCCACTAAAAGACTCAACTCGAGGCAGGCTCGGTGGGCTCTTTTTTTTGGACGTTTTGACTTTTCGCTTCCATATCGCCCGGGTTCTAAGAACATCAAACCCGATGCTTTATCTCACGTTTTTGACCATTCTGAACGCCTGTCTACTCCCGAGTGCATTTTTCCAGAGAGACTCATTATCTCTACACTCACATGGGGGTTCGAATTGAAGGTTAAATCGGCCTTAGAAGGGGTAATGCCTCCGCCCGGTGGGCCACCGAGTCGATTATTTGTGCCTGAGGAAGTTCGGTCCGACGTAATACAATGGGGCCATAGTTCCAATGTAGCTTGTCACCCTGGAGTTAATAGAACCAAGTTTTTGATTAAGCAATGGTTCTGGTGGCCTGGTATGACTTGCGACATCAGGGAATTCATCTTGGCATGTTTGTGCCATGGGTAAGACGTCGAATCGCTCCCCAGATGGGTTACTCCAACCGCTGTATGTTCCTTCGAGACCCTGGTCCCACATTGCGCTAGATTTTATTACTGCCGTCACAGGGCAAGATGGTAGTTTTGCCCGTTGTGGACCAGTTCTCGAAAATGGTTCACTTTATTCCCTTGCCGAAATTACCATCAGCCAAGGAGACCGCGGTGGCTGTCATAGATCAAGTATTTCGTTTACATGGCCTTCCGATGGACGTGGTTTCTGACAGAGGGTCCCAAATTGTATCCAAATTCACGTAAATGTTCAGTCAGGGGTGCTTAGACGTTGTTTTCTCTCTGTGTTCCATGGATTGCTGCTGTTATCCTATACTATTTGCCTGCTTCCCGGTCTGGATTATCTGTGTTTTTGTTTTATTAAAACTGTGTGTGCACCTGAATTCTCTCTCTGTCACACACCCATTACATTGACATGGAGGTAGATCCATTTGTCCTTGAAATTTGGAACTGGTTGCTCTCCATGCAAGACATTGCCTATGTATACAGGTGTCAACCATGTAACTGGACGTCCATGCAGAGTATATAAAATCAGCAACTAACATAGTTTTGTTTTCAACCATGTCAGCAAGTCTTTGCAGTTCTCTAGCGATTACTAGTCTGACTTTTGACCCTTGAAGGGCACTGCATGAAGGAGATGCAGCCAAACGAACATGAGCAAATGAACGCCTTCACACAAGCCTGTTAGCGAAGGGTACATGAGATGGACACTTCAGGGAATTAACTTTACTCTCCAGAGTTCTCTCATCCCAGAGAGTTCTGTTCACTCAGATCTTAATGCAAAGGTACAGGTAAACTTTACAAATCGGCCTAATGATGCATTGAATGCGTGTCACATTCATGTTGTGTGTCAGATCTTAAAGTAACAGCAGTTTAATATACCTTCTGCCTTCTACTGTCTGTCATTAATATTAATTAAAAACAAGAAGAAAAAAAATCACTCACTGCTTTTGACTGAATCATTTTTGTAGCTTTAATTTATGTAGTGCAGTGTTATTTTACACTTAATGTTAAAAACATTTCATTAAGATTACCATAGCTTTCTTACCTGTAAAAATTGTATTTCTAGACATCTGTAAATGTATTTTACTAGTTAAAATACCAACCAATCCACAGGGAGCATACAATTCTACGTTTGACCCTAACATAGGGGAGAATAGAGCTTTAACCTGGAAAAAGATGGAAGGATTAAGCATGGTTCTCCTAGAGAAGCGAGCAACACTTAATCTGTGTCCACTCTACTCTCCAAATCTATAAAGCTGGAGAGTGTGATTAGAGCTGAATTTTCCAATCCTATCGACTTCAGAACTCATGCAGATTGATGAAGGCAGACCCCAACCTCAGTGTAAGCTGAGAGGGGAAAACTTTTCCTCTATCTCTGCTAAATTCCACTCCTTCAACCCTTACGGACAAACCCAGCCAGCACAGCCATGTGGGGCCCCTATGGGTGTGCTTCCCGAACAATGCTAGGAAGACTGTTCCAAAGTTTAGGATTAGGAAAAGGAAAAGGATTGACCGCCAGCAGTTGATATTTTAGGTATTATCAACTAGCCAGAATTTTGAGACTGCAATAGACGTGATGGAGTATTAACTTCTAAGATCATTAAGAACTTGTTCAAGTACTGGGGAGCTAAGCCAGTTAGTGCTTAGTAATAAGCAAGATTTTAAAATTGATACAATGTTTAATAGGGAGCCAGTGCAGCGTTGACAGAACCGGGCTAATATGGTCATGCTTCCTGGTTCAAGTAAGAACTCTAGCTGCTGCGTTTTGGGCCAGCTGCAGTTTATTTAATAAGTGAGCAGGGCAACCACCCAGTAGAGCATTACAATAATCTAGCCTTGAGGTCATGAACGCATTAACTAACTGTTCAGCATTTTGCATTGACGGTATGATTCTCAACTATCTCGATGACTAGCTTATATTGGCTCAGTCCCAAGATCAGTTGTGCGAACACAGGGACCTGGTGCTTTGTCACCTCAGCCTGTTGGGCCTTCGAGTCAACCGAGAGAAGAGCAAACTCTGTCCCACACAGAGGATCTCTTATCTCGGTATAGAGCTGGATTCAGTCAACCGGACTGCGCACCTCACAGAGGAGCGAGTCCAGTCAGTGTTGAACTCCTTGAATACGTTCAAAGGCAGGACAGCGGTCCCACTGAAATTTTTTCAGAGGCTCCTGGGGCATATGGCATCTGTAGCCATGGTAATGCCACTTGGATTGTTTCACATGAGACCGCTTCAACACTGGCTTCATGACCACGGCTTCATGATCCTGAGATGGGCGTGGCAGAGCAGCAAGTACTGGGTCTCAGTTACTCCTTACTGTCGCCAAACCTTCAACCTGTGGGCGGACCCTTCGTTTCTACGAGTGGGAGTGTCCTTAGAACAGGTGTCCAGGCATGCTGTGGCCACATAATTAAATAATGTATCCCTCACGAGGGGGACTTACCAGCTCGCCCATAGCACGTAATGGTATTGACCCATAAGCTTTATTCAAAACATGTATGCTTAGGTACACCACTGGCCTGAGGGGGGGCGCTCTCACTAACCAAGCCTAGTGGGCCGTCAGAGTCTCATATCCGCTCATCATCGGCCCCGCCCAGCCTTATGTCAAAGTGTCCGGGGAGAGAAATGCAAGGGAAAGGACAAGCTATTTGTTAGCGCTCCCTAGGGGGCAGGAACCTACCGTGCTGTCTCCTGCGCTGGTTCCTGTTCGCCTCCCCCATGTCCTTCCTCTTACCACAGGTGTCGCGCCTCCTCTGCGCCCTACTCCTCCACGGAGGGGGCACACAAGCTCCTCTGACCCTGTCTCCAGGCCTCAGACCGTGACGACCTCAGCGGAATACAGGTCTTAAATGCTGCCGAGCGCACCTTCACCTCTCTGAACTTTCCCACCACCGCCTCGATGGAGGTGCCAAACAGCTCAGAGGGCAAAACCAGGGCATCGAGGAGAAAGGACTTCTCTTTCTCCCCGATGTCCGCCAGGTTCAGCCACAGATGCCGCCATCAAATGACCAATGGTGACCACTGTTTGCTTGGTGGCCTGGAGAGCAAGATCCGTGGTTCGGCGGAGCTCGGCCATCGCATCAGGGGGTTGGCCCTTCCCCTGATTGAGGTCCTTCAGCAGGTCATCCTGATAAGCCTGTAACACAGCCATGGTGTGCAGAGCCACCGCAGCCTGACCCGCTTGACGTGTACACCGCTGACGTGTACGGGTGGGAGCCCTCAGTGTCGACGGCCGCCCAAAAGCGAGATAGTTTGCAAATGTCTCGTCTATGGGTGGCATCGACACATACCCAGCCTCGACCAGCCCCTCAACATCAGCGAAATTAGACCACTGATGCTGATAGATGTGAGCAGAGTATGGGTTCTTCCATGCCTTCGTGATCTGCTCGTGGAGATCGGGAAGGAATGGAAGGCTCCCCGGAGTTGGAAGATCATGACCAGAGAGAAACCGATCGTCCAGCCAGTTTGAGCGTGCAGTCTCTCTTCTCACGCCCTGCCACGGCAACTCCGTTCCAAAAAAATGTGTGTAGCGCGTTCCATGACCTCCAACAACTCACTGTACACAGGGCAGGATGGTTGAGAGGATTCGGCCTCAGCCAGATCATCACCACCCTCCTCAACAATCTTTTTCTCGAGTGGAAGAGCAGCGGTTGATGATGAGGAGGAGCTGAGATCCGACTCCTCCCCCGGCAACCGCCTGATCATCCGAGAGAACAACACCCTTCTCTAGACAATGAGCCAGAACCATCTGGGAACCCCACGATCTACGTCGCAGCTCAGCCTCGGCTCTGAAACCCTGAATTTCCTCACCTGGCGCAGGTGGTACAGTCTTTGCCTGGCTTTTTTCACCTGTGTCTGAATGTGAGAAGTCCAGGTCAGGTTCTCGGAGATGTTTACACCCAGGTACTTGAAGCTGCTCATTCTCTCTACTGGTGACCCGCTGATCATGAGAGGGGAGTATGTCCATTGCTGTCTCTTCCTGAAGTCCACAATCATTTCTTTGGTCTTGCCAACATTCAGAGACAGACAGTTGTCCTGGCACCATGATGGTGACAATGAGACGGCATACTTGGACGAGGTGGAGCATCTAAATGCTCCACCTCGTCCAAGTATGCCATCTCATTGTTGTTGGAAATGAGGCCCAGGACAACAGTATCATCAGCAAATTTGATGATAGAGGTGGCGCTGTGTGTGGACAAACAGTCATGCATGTAGAGAGAGTAGAGCAGGGGACTCAGGACACAGCCCTGTGGAGCTCCCACACTCAGGGTGATGGAGGTGGAGGTGAACTGGCCTGATCTCACCACCTGAGGCCTGCCAGTGAGGAAGTCTTCAATCCAGTGGCAGAGAGAATAATTCAGGCCGAGATCCAGGAGTTTTTAGCAGTTAACTTAATGGGAACTATGGTGTTAAAGGCTGAGCTATAGTCAATAAATAGTAGCCTTACGTAGTTCCCACTTTTGTTGTCGATGTGAGTGAGGGAGGAGTGGAGGACATGAGAGATGGCATCTTCAGTCGATCTATTGGGACGATAGGCAAACTGAAGAGGGTCCAAAGTGTCAGGAATGAAGGAGCAAATGGTGTTTTTAATGAGTCTCTCAAAGACCTTCATGACTATAGACGTGAGAGCCACTGGACGATAGTCATTTAGGCAAGAGGGTTTACTGTTCTTAGGGACAGGGATGATAGTGGATTTTTTGAAGGAGGTGGGGGCCACAGATGTAGCGAGGGACTCATCAAAGATAGATGTAAACAACCCGGCGAGCTGATCAGCACAGGACCGCAGAACACGACCTGAAATACCATCCGGCCCAGCAGCTTTCCTGACGTCCACACGCTTGAGTGCCCTCCGAACTTCATCCTCCGAGACAGAGATCACGTGGTTGTTGCTGAGTGATTCCCTCTGACGCGTCACTTGGCGGAGTTGCGCTGCCGCGATTACAATCAAAGTGAGCGTAGAAAGAGTTTAACTCATTCACAAGCAACGGATCAGCTCTGACCTCTGCAGAGGATTTAGATCCAAAAGAACAGATGGACCTCAGACCCTACCACATGCGCCGTGGGTCGTTGAGTTGGAAATGAGACTCCACTCGATCCTTATAACGGAGCTCATGTTCCCCGATAGGAGACCGGCGTTGTAAGCGGCAGTGGGGGTTTTCACTGCAGCGCGGATTGAATTGTCCACCCACGGTTTCTGATTTGAGAAGGACGTTATTGTTATTGTTTGTGTGGCTTGCTCTGTAAGCGTGTTGATGAAGCAAAGCGCCACATCCGTGAACTCGCTCACATCAGATGAACTCGCTGGAACATGTCCCAGTCGACGTCATCAAGAGCTGCCTGTAGCACTTATCCTGGCTCTAAGATCGTCCATCTTATTTTCCAAGGATTGGACATTTGCGAGCATGATGCTCGGGAGAGGTGGGCTGAATGCCCTTTTTCTCAGTCTGTTATGGATCCCCGCGCGTTTCCCGCTGTGTTTCTTGATTCTTCGCCTTCGACTCTGGCCATTGTTCAACTCTGCGTTCCGATGAATCTCAGATGCCCACAGAGGATCGGTGAAAGTGTCCTGAAACAGTCCAGTGTAGAGGTAACCAATGTCCAAAAGAGTTTTGCTGTCATAGTAGATCAATGCAGTTGATAAGTTTGTAAAAATTGAGAGCAAAAGAAAGTAAAATAATAAATAAAAGCACAGTCTTGATGGAGTGACCTGAACGGCGACCGAACACGGCGGCGCTATCTTGGTAGCATTAACTAGGACAGCCGGAACCGGGAACACGTCCCATAATACCTGATGTACTCGTTACATCATAAAAAGAATGGCATCTACGCTAATGGTAGTTTCTCTGTTTATCCCGAGGTTTACTGCAGTCAGCCGGATCCGGGGCGTATCCAGATCAGATTGTGGACCTGCACCTAGACACGACAAACACTGAAGTGTCAGCAGAGACCGTGTCAACTAGACTCTCCCTGTGATGGCCTCATCAAGCCCGTCTCCTGCGTGATAACTCCGATCATCAACCGGATGGAACTGGACAAATATTCTGATTGTTCTGGATCTAATATGACTTTTGATTTGTCCAACTGAGCCTGGTTTCTCCCATTATGTCACCTGATGGAGTTTGGGTTCCTTGCCACTGTCGCCCTTATTGCCTTTGGCTTTTGGCTTGCTCAGTTGGGGACACTAAATATTTAATTATATTACTTTCTCTTAAATTTTGTTGCAATATTTTCCTGTTACCATTGTGAAGCTGCTTTGAAACAATCTTCATTGTAAAAAGAACTATATAAATAATGGTGACTTGACTTGACTAGTATCTGACCGTTTTGATGTGGGTGAAGGACAGGGTGGTGGGATGATGAAGGAAAAGCGCTGTGTCCGTGGAATCTTCTCCGCTATTGGACACCTCCACTGAGAGAGTTACTGGGTAACCTACATTACTCACTACAATATCACTGGGACACACATAAAAGATACAGTGTAATCAAATCGTTATAATATATAATTAATAGTTATATATTCATCAATGGTCTGTAAACTTTGCAGCTGTATTGATGATCAGACAAGGAGTTGTACCGAATTGGTGCAATAGGCCAATCATAGCACAATGAAGACATTGCCTCCTCTCACGTTACTTTTTCCTATTAATTTCCATTTATCCCACACCAAACCCATAGCACACAGTAAGGGGCTCTATTAAAACTCACTGAGCACAAGGGAGGAAAGAGAGTTTCTGCTCCCACTGAAACTTAAACTGCTGGTGTCACTGTTAACAGTGTCACTATAGAAACATCTGTGATTTATACATTATCTAATCTTTGTAATTTTGGCACTGTGGATTATTTCCAGATAAAGCACCCATGTTTTCTACAGTACATAAAGTTTTGATGCCTGACATCACTAACATGTAGGACAATTCACACCGCATAGACAAATGCCAAACAAGTCAGAGTTTGTTGGATCAGTGTGTTACCCCTGTCGGCATCTGTTGCTGTTTGTTTGTTTTCACCTGACTGAACATGTTCAATCAGCGTTTGTTGGGGTGTGGAATGTCTGAGCAGTGTGGTATGATTTTCCAACAAACTACAACAAACTCTGACATAATCTGACCTGGACACTAACCGTTGCCATGACGATGAGGCAAGTCCCTTGCAAAGACTGAGTAAAGGTGCTTAGTAAATTATCCTTATAGTGAAAATGGCAGGTGAAGCTGCTTTCAGAAGACAATTCAAGAGAAAAAGGACTGGACAAGGTTTGAGCGTGCATACATTAAATCTGAGCAAGCGCAAAGTTATTTTTGAAAGCAAGCGGCCCGTCCAATTTTGTGCTAGTGAAAGAAATCTTCCTGTGAGCGGGGGGATTCGTTACATGGCGCTCTCCACATTTAATGTCATAGAAAGGGCCTCAAATGAACTATAAAACGAGAATAAAGTTGTGTCTGAAAGCTGCAATCTTTCATTTTTATTGATTAAAATGAATGGGAAATATCTTGTGTTTTTCTGTAGGTGCTCGAACATTTCTTGCAGTTCTTCCGTGGGTGCACTGTTGCTGTTTGTTGGCCTTTGTCTGTGCAGTGTGAATGGCCTTAAAATGCCATATAGGAGATTTGTAAATACTGTATTTTTAATTTTTAATTTTTTGCAAAGTTAAGATGTACAATACTGGCCATCGTATCATTTTGCTCTCTTGGAGGTATCTATAACAAAAGTGAAATGTACACTAACCTCATAAAAGATAGAGACACATTTAAATCTGATATACACACATGATCTTCCCCGCACACTTTCTCCAGAACCACCTGGAAAACACAAAACATATTCACTAATAGGGTAACACATGTTCCTGTCATATGCCATCTAATTCCTACTTAATGGCCTCTCTTCCTGTCATGTCTTGTCTACATTTCTAAGCATTTATTCTATGGTCATTGTCTCACCTGTTTTTTGTTTGTTTTGTTGTTGTTGTTGTTGTTTTTATTATTATCTGCTTTGTTATCTGGTTGTGTTTAGCTATCATCTAGCTACCTAGCTATTGTCGTTATCTACCCTAATAAAATCTCTGCAAATGGATCACGCTGCTTCCCCAGAGTTTATGTTAAACACGGTATTTAGTTACAACACAGTAACTATTATTTAAAAGTAATGCTTCAAAAATGTACCGCAGTTCTATTTCCTACATGTATATATTTTCTACAGACCATCTTTGTGAAAGTGGGCCAGCAGTCAGGGCTCAGCACTGGTTTCATGCCTCCTGTTCCTGGAATAACTTTTGTTGTTACATTCATCTTGCCAGAGAGCAGGACTTCACGGTAGTCTGAAATACACTCCTGTAGAGAACGCATAACATACACAGAGAGGAAAAATATGTGTAATATAAAATATAATATTATAAAGTAACATTATAAAGCCCTTACTAATGTCATCTAAAATGATCTTGATTACTCTTAATTTTGATAGTCTACTTCAGACATTCTACTAACTATAGGGAACTTTGCAACTACATGCCAACTATCTCTTATTAGTAGACTGTTAGGTTAGGGGTAGTAGAATAAATTGGCAGTACTTGCAAAGTTACTTATAGTAAGCAGAATGTCTAAAGTGGACTATTGAAATAAAGTGTTAGCATAATCTTTATTAATTTGTATTTTTAACATTTGATGCAAGATTTTAGCACATACAACGTCTCAGTTACTATTGTAACCTTTGTTCCCTGATGGAGGGAACAAGACACTGTGTCAATGACTGATGCACTTGGGAGCCCCAAAGACCTCTAATACTTTGAGAAAAGGCCAATGAGAATGAAATTGTCTGTCTGGACCAGAACAAACTTTCCCTGGATCAATGGTCGAAACCTTCACAGGGCCAGCAATTTCAATGGCAACATCAACTCGAGTTACCAGAACATGCCTGGACACTTGTTCTAGTGCAGTGGTTCCCAAACTTTTAAAGTGGTTTACACCCTGAGACATTTAACTTCTGCGTAACCCCTCTCTTCCACTTAGGTTATATAAAGTGTGAGTCTTAATCGAGCTCAATGCATAGTCTTTGTCTATATTTTTTCTTCATGCTAGTAAGTGCTAAATATATATATATATAAGGGCTGTCAATAGATCACAAATTGTAATCGCGATTAATCGCACTCTTATCGTGAAATTAAGCATATGCCATTTGTCGTATTAAACACATTCATTTTGTCATAATTTCAGATTGAAGGGTAATTCTCACAAAATTGTATTTTCTGCAAGCTTCAATGATCATTGGAGACTCCAAAAGGACACCAAATAACCAAATATAAGGAGTCCATATAATTCTATTATATAATACATTTATACACACCTAAGCACCCATGAAAAAAAAAAAAACATTACAGAAAAAAAAAAAAACTTTACAGAATTCACAGTGTATAGTATGTGTACAGAGCAACAACAACAAACAAGATTGTTTTCATTTTAGACATTTTATGTAAAATCAAGCTGCGATACCAAAAAGAACCACACGGAGATGCCAAAAAAAACCTCCCAAATCAACTGCTTTGACGGCATAAACCTACGATTACTAAACACAACAACGTACAATGTTGACATGACAAATCAAACATTATCCTTCCTGAGTGTGTGTGGAAACAATGAGAATGTACTGAAATGTGTCTGTACATGAATGCAGCACGCGATCAGTGAACGAGAGCACACAATGCATCAGTATAACAGACTCGCGCTTACTGTACAACTCCAGTATGTCACCAACATTGCACTCTTCAGAAACAATCGCTCGTGTTTTAAAGCAAAGCACACACTCGAACGAACAGTTCACTAAAAACGCAATGTGAATCTCTATTCTCTCTGATATGTCTGATTTAATCAGCCTGGCCTTACATTAGTGCTGTTTTGGACTGTGTGAATGATTTCGAATATTGGATCACTGAACACTTTCCCAGAGTTTAATGGCTTAAAATGGCCTGAACACAAACAGAGAAGCAGAATCGAGTTAAAGAGTTAGAGAATGGACATTTCCTCCTACCAGGGTCACAGGTGATTGTAGATGCTCAGTGTGATTGTAATAAACTCCCGACTTCTAAGATTATCTAACTGCGTGATGGAAATTACATTTATGACACGTCGCTTCACTACTTCTGTAATTTATTTGCGTTAAATTATTTTAACGCATTAAGGCCTTTAAATTAATCACATGCGACTTTGACAGCCCTGATATATATATACAGTATATACACTCACCTAAAGGATTATTAGGAACACCTGTTCAATTTCTCATTAATGCAATTATCTAATCAACTAATCACATGGCAGTTGCTTCAATGCATTTAGGGGTGTTGTCCTGGTCAAGACAATCTCCTGAACTCCAAACTGAATGTCAGAATGGGAAAGAAAGGTGATTTAAGAAGTTTTGAGCGTGGCATGGTTGTTGGTGCCAGACGGGCCGGTCTCTAGTATTTCACAATCTGCTCAGTTACTGGGATTTTCACGCACAACCATTTCTAGGGTTTACAAAGAATGGTGTGAAAAGGGAAAAACATCCAGTATGCGGCAGTCCTGTGGGCGAAAATGCCTTGTTGATGCTAGAGGTCAGAGGAGAATGGGCCGACTGATTCAAGCTGATAGAAGAGCAACTTTGACTGAAATAACCACTCATTACAACCGAGGTATGCAGCTAAGCATTTGTGAAGCCACAACATGCACAACCTTGAGGCAGATGGGCTACAACAGCAGAAGACCCACCGGGTACCACTCATCTCCACTACAAATAGGAAAAAGAGGCTACAATTTGCACGAGCAAAACCACATGCTGCCTGGTCTGATGAGTCTCGATTTCTGTTGAGACATTCAGATGGTAGAGTCAGAATTTGGCGTAAACTGAATGAGAACATGGATCCATCATGCCTTGTTACCACTGTGCAGGCTGGTGGTGGTGTAATGGTGTGGGGGATGTTTTCTTGGCACACTTTAGGCCCCTTAGTGCCAATTGGGCATCGTTTGACCATGTCCATCCCTTTATGACCACCATGTACCCATTCTCTGATGGCTACTTCCAGCAGGATAATGCACCGTGTCACAAAGCTCGAATAATTTCAAATTGGTTTCTTGAACATGACAATGAGTTCACTGTACTAAAATGGCCCCCACAGTCACCAGATCTCAACCCAATAGAGCATCTTTGGGATATGGTGGAACGGGAGCTTCGTGCCCTGGATGTGCATCCCACAAATCTCCATCAACTGCAAGATGCTATCCTATCAATATGGGCCAACATTTCTCCAAGAATGCTTTCAGCACCTTGTTGAATCAATGCCACGTAGAAATAAGGCAGTTCTGAAGGCGAAAGGGGGTCAAACACAGTATTAGTATGGTGTTCCTAATAACTTTTTAGGTGTGTGTGTATATATATATATATATATATATATATATATATATATATACCGTGTATGCCACACCGTCTTTCCTTCGCGGGCCAGCAGGACCATCAGACACCATCGGACCGAACTATCAAGACTTCTCCTGTGACTGTACTGCTCTTCAACTGCTCAGGCAAATGCAAGAACGTACAATATAGTAAATCGCTGTTTAGTTAGTCAAAGCTGTAAACCCCTTTGTTCAAACAAAGGATCTTGCAGTCATAACTGATGGTTCTCCCAGGTGTTTTTCATAGCTTCATCCCTCTGTTCTGACCTGGTTCTTCAACCACTTTGCATCTTTGCAACTTTCCATCTTACCCATGCATGTTTTGTTTTTTGTGTATATCTTTCTGTTTAGTTTAGTTGTGTTTGTGATTTAGTTCATAAAATTTGTGCACAATACATATTTAGTTCTGACTCCCTGACTGCAATTAAATTGTCACTTAATTGATCGATTTTGTTACACACTCTAAGCGCTGTAAATGCGAAGAATTTTTTTTTCTTTTCTGTGGCCATGAAAAATACCCTTCTCTTAGAATTAATTAATAATCTATACTAAGTGTTCACAGGATGAACTGATTGATTGATTGATTGATTGATTGTAATTTTAATGTAGCTACATCAAGTTAATCTTATTAACTGATTCAAATATATTTATAATTAATCATAATGAATAATCATACTGCGTTATGAATAATTATTAATATTTCCCCTTTGAGCTAACTTGCTACACATTGAAGAGCCCACTTTGCAAGATGGGGGCATCAAGAAAGCAGACTTTGTTGACCTCCCTCATCTCAGTAAGGTTAAGCCAGAGATGGTGCTTCTGGACCACCATGGTGGACATCGCCTGGCCGAGAGCCTTTTTTCAAACTTCTTCAGCTCTTTATGCACTTCCAGGAAGAAAGGCACTGGGGCTGGGTGTGGCTGGGTCACGTTCCAAGCCCAGATACTAATCATCCAGTCTCAGAGTCAGAAGACACAAGCCCACCCTTCGATGCTGCTATCGATAATCAATATCGATAACCGCTGAAATGCGCTGTGACTCAAGCAACTCGCTTCTTCCAAAGGTGAATGAAATGAGCATGTGTAGAGATGACACACGCTCCACTCTGAAGAACAAATCTGAATGACTGATGCATACAGTCTCCCTTTTATACCCATATATCCAGGGGAGTGGCATGCAAAATCTCATTGGCCTTTTCTCAAAGTATCAGAGATGTTTGGGCTTCCAAGTGTGGCCCCTAGTGTCAGACACCACATCGAAGTGACTGACAGATAGGGAAACATATTTTGTGTCTGTTTCACACTAACCGGGATGCTTATGGACAGAGTACTGCAGACAGGGGTAATGCTGCTCAAGTTACTGTTGGGGGTCCATAGAAATGAGGCTGATTTGGAACCAAATAACAGCCGAGGGGCTGTGGCCGAAGGGTCCAGCTCCAGAGTCACTGATACCACAGCACCAAGAGGACCTGAAACAATTGTATGCACAATAATTTATGTCAAACTGATTCTTCATAAGTTTAATATTGTATCTATTTATCTGACTAACTTACCTTGTACATTACCCATGACAACCTCTTTTATGGTGATACAGACTGTAATTGTGGCAACAGGGGTGTTGAGACCGAGGGGGCCGGAGCAATGAAAGAATTTCTGATTGATGATCGGTGGGTCAAGAGTGACATTTATGGGCAAACACATGACAGGCTGAGTCCTGTTAAAATGTGATACAAAATTAATGGGACTTTTTGACAACATAAAAACTGGGCAATTGACCACCCTGATTCAGAAAACATTTAGACTTTCCTTCATTTTGGCAGCCTTTTGCTAAAATGCACTTTATTGTTATTTTTTAAATCTGCAGTCTACACTTCATACCCCATAATGACAAAAATCTAATTTGTGATAACTTGGCAATTTATTAAAAAGGAAAAAACAGAAATAACACAAAACATAAATATTAAGAACTCATTGCTTAGTTGAAACACCTTTGGCTATTAAAGCGTTTTTGTTTTTTTTTGTTTGTTTTTTGTTTGTTTTTTAGTATGATGCAGCAGGCTTTGTACACCTGGATTTGGGATTTTTCTGCCATTCTTGGTCTCTCTAGAGATGTTCGATCATGTTTAAGTTCAGGCTCTGGCTGGGCCACTCAAAGGCATCCATAGAAATATCTTGAATCAAGTGTTGTCTTGTCAAGTGTGTTCAGGGTCATTGTCCTGTTGGAAAGGCCAGGTCTTGAGCACTTTAAACCTGGTTTTCATTAAGGATAGATCTGTATTTTGCAGCTTTCCTTCCATGCTGACCAGTTGCCCAGATGAAAGACACAGCATGTTGCTACCACCTTTACCATTGGGATGGTATTGTGCAGATGGTGAACGATGTCTAGTTTCCTTTAGATGTGATGCTTGGAACTGTGGTTCATTAGACCAGAGAATCTTGTTTCTCAGTCTTTTTCAAAGGAAAATGCTCCTGGCACTGCAGAGAGCCTTCGGTCAGGTCACTTTGATATAAGCCCAGTGGTGTAACAACAGTGGTGTTGCAAAGATGCTTGTCCTTCTGCGAGTTTCTCCAGTCTTCACACATGATCACTGGAGCTTAACCAGAGTGACCATCAGGTTCTTTATTACTTCTCTTACTAAGCCTCTTCTCCCCCTGACTCCTCAATATGGCTGAGTGGCCAGTTCTAGGAAGAGTTCTGATTGTTCCAAAACGTTTTACATTTAAGAATTAGGGAGGCCACTTTTCCTTTGGGAACCAATATAGCATTATTATTTTTTTATTTATTTATTTATTTTTGCATTGCCCATATCTGTGCTTTGACACAATCCTGTCTCTGAGCTCTGCAAGCAGTTCCTTTGACCTCATGCCTTGGTTTTGCTCTGATATGCTTTTTCACCTGTTAGACCTTATATAGACAGGCATGTTCCTTTCCAAATGTCCAAATGTCAAATAAAAGGACTCCAGTCAAAGTGCAAAAACCTCTCAAAGAAGAATCCGAGAAATGGAATGCACCTGAGCCAAATTTTCAGCATCAAAGGGTCTAAATGCTTAGGTAATTGTGACAGTTCCATTTTTTCTTTAAAAAATGCATCAGTTACAACAAAACAAAAGAAACAATAAGTAATTAATCTCAGAAAACATATTTGCATTCCTTAAAGAAATCAGACAGCACAGTGCCGACTCATTGTCCGTGAATTATTTTATTTTTTTGCAAATTGGAATATGTACAAAGGATTGTGAGTGACTGGGGGACAAAAAGGATTTACTTGATACAGCCCTCAAAATATACAAAGTTGGGACACTGCACATGAGTGCGAGAACCTGATATGAACATCTTCCACTTATCCGGGGCCGGGTCGCGGGGGCAACAGTCTAAGCAGAGATGCCCAGACTTCCCTCTCCCTAGCCACTTCCTCCAGCTCTTCCGGGGGAACCCCGAGGTGTTCTCAGGCCAGACAGGAGACATAATCCCTCCAGTGTGTCCTAGATCTTCCCCGGGGCCTCCTCCCGGTGGGGCATGCCCGGAACACCTCCCTGGGAAGGCGTCCAGGAGGCACCCGAAATAGATGCCCGAGCCACCTCAACTGGCTCCTCTCGATGTGGAGGAATAACGGCTCTACTCTGAGCTCCTCCCGAGTAACTGAGCTTCTCACCCTATCTCTAAGGGAGTGCCCAGCCACCCTGCGGAGAAAGCTCATTTCGGCTACCTGTATCCGGGATCTTGTCCTTTCGGTCATGACCCACAGCTCATGACCATAGGTGAGAGTAGGAGCATAGATTGACTGGTAAATCGAGAGCTTCGCCTTATAGCTCAGCTCCTTTACCACGACAGACCGGTACATCGACCGCATTACTGCAGAAGCTGCACCGATCCGTCTGTCAATCTCCCGTTCCATCCTTCCCTCACTCGTGAACAAGACCCCAAGATACCTGAATTCCTCCACCTGAGGCAGAAACTCTCCACCAACCTGAAGTGGGCAAGCCACCCTTTTCCGACTGAGAACCATGGCCTCAGATTTGGAGGTGCTGATTCTCATCCCGGCCGCTTCACACTCAGTTGCAAACCGTCCCAGTGCATGCTGAAGATCCTGGTCTGAGGAGTGTACTGGACAACGTCATCCACAAAAAGCAGCAATGATATCACGTGGTCCCTTGGCTGTGCCTAGAAATTCTGTCCATAAAAATTATGAACAGAACCATAGACAAAGGGCAGCCCTGCCGGAGTCCAACATGCACCGGGAACAAGTCTGACTTGCTGCCGGCAATGCGGACCAAGCTCCTGCTCCGGTTGTACAGGGACCAAACAGCCCTAAGCAAGGGGCCCCGTACTCCCAGAGGTGCTCCACAGGACGCACGAGGGACACAGTCGAATGCCTTCTCCAAATCCACAAAACACATGTGGATTGGTTGAGCAAACTCCCATGAACCCTCCAGCACCCTGGAAAGGGTATAGAGCTGGTCCAGTGTTCTACGACCGGGACGAAAACCACACTGTTCCGAGGTTCCACTATCGGCCGAATTCTCCTCTCCAGTACCCTGGCATAGACTTTCCCAGGGAGGCTGAGAAGTGTGAACCCCCTTTAACTGGAACACACTCTCTGGTCCCACTTCTTGAAAAGAGGGACCACCACCCCAGTCTGCCAGTCCAGAGGCACTGTCCCCAACCGCCACGCGATGTTGCAGAGGCGTGTCACCCAAGACAGCCCCACGACATCCAGAGATTTGAGGTACTCAGGGCGGATCTCATCAACCCCCGGTGCCTTGCCACCGAGGAGCTTTTTAACTACCTCGATGACTTCAGCTCGGTTCTCCTGAGTCTGTCTAGCTTCCTCCCCCGCCATCGGATCCAACTCACCACCAGGTGGTGATCAGTTGAC
The DNA here is from genome assembly GCA_018749465.1 of Paracanthobrama guichenoti. Lineage (NCBI taxonomy): Eukaryota > Metazoa > Chordata > Actinopteri > Cypriniformes > Gobionidae > Paracanthobrama > Paracanthobrama guichenoti. The sequence continues at coordinate 861,717 of JAGHMJ010004154.1, forward strand.
AGCTCCATCCCTCTCTTCACCCGAGTGTCCAAGACATAAGGCCGGAGGTCAGATGAGACAACCACAAACTCGATCAACAACCTCCGGTCTAGGGTGTCCTGGTGCCACGTGCACTGATGGACACCCTTATGCTTGAACATGGTGTTTGTTATGAACAAGCCGTGACTAGCACAGAAATCCAATAACAGCCAACCTGGTAGGGTCTCCCAAGGCAAACACGTCCTTGGTGACGGGCCAGACCAAGAGCAGTTCACAAACCCAATATGAGTCAAATTAAAATCAGGACCGAGACGTCACCCGGCATGGTGCAGCCGGTGCCCCACCCTGGAGCCAGGCCCGGGGTTGGGGCTCGTATGTGATCGCCTGGTAGCCGGGCCTACCCCCATGGGGCCCAGTCGGGCTCAGCCCGAATGAGCGACGTGGGGCCACCCTCCTGTGGGCTCACCACCTGCAGGAGGGATCATATGGGGCCGGTGCGTAGTGGATCGGGCGACAGTCGAAGGCTAGGCCCCAGACGACCCAATCTCTGGACACAGAAACTGGCTTTAGGGATGTGGAATGTCACCTCGCTGGCGGGGAACATGCCTGAGCTTGTGCGGGAGGTTGAGAAGTACCGGCTAGAGATAGTCGGGCTCACCTCCATACACAGCTTGGGCTCTGGAACCACACTTCTTGAGAGAGGCTGGACTTTCTACCACTCTGGAGTTGCCCATGGTGAGAGACGGCAGGCTGGAGTGGGTTTGCTTATAGCCCCCCAGCTCAGCTGCCATGTGTTGTAGTTCAACCCAGTGAAGGAGAGGGTCGCTTCCCTGCGCCTTCGGGTAGGGGATAGGTCTCACTGTCGTATGTGCCTATGGGCCGAACGGCAGTACGGAGTACCCGGCCCTCATGGGGTCTCTGGGAGGGGTGCTGGAAAGTGCTCCAACTGGAGACTCCATCGTTCTACTGGGGGACTTCAACGCACACGTGGGCATTGACAGTGACACCTGGAGGGGCGTGATTGGGAGGAACGGCCCCCTCTGATCTGAACCCGAGTGGTGTTCTGTTATTGGATACCTGATTATGAACTTTAAAGTTAAAGGGGATAATTCACAAGAGCAGCAAATGGGTAATCAAGGGAATTTTCTAAATATCTTTAGTATTAGCTTTTAACCCCTAGAGGACTGCACAGTTCTGGGGCCCTTTAGAAGTTTTGACATGCTCTGACATTTGTGCTTTTTTCACTTGCTTATAAACATATTAATGGCAAAAATGTAATTTCACTGTATTCAGCACAAACTGGGCTACCATAATATGTGAGCAACATGTATGTACATGCTTTTATTTTTGAGAGAATAACGTTTATGCATGGTTTTTGAAAAAAACAAAAAATGTAAGTCACTGAATTAAGGCCACAAAATACACAATAGATATGTGTCCACAAGACTTTTGACTGATGGGTGTTGTTACCTAGAGTTTTTGCATCAAACTGATGTGATAATCATTAGCCTGCTCATTCACATCAAAAATTTTGATGAAAAAGCATCACACAAATTTTGTAAGACACTTTTTCTTTACAAAGGCCATAATCTAGGAGGCGTGAACGATCATGAATAATGCTGTGATTTACACCTGAGAGAACAAAGGAACACATAATGAGCCGCATGATGAATGAGCCTTTGAGTCAGGTATGTGACAGAGGGGAACTCTTTACAAAATTTACAAAATAAATATATATTTTTTGTAGTTTATTTATAATATAGTTAACCATATAAAGTGAGAGTCAAAGGCACATTACAAAGGCCTACTATATTTTAAATTATCAAAAGATTTCACATTACTTTTTTGAAAGAACATTGAACACAATTCAATATTCAGTAAATACAAATACCTGAATAATTGGTAATGATGAATGTTATAAGTAAAATATTTGGGATTTAAAGCAACATAATGCAATGCAATTATATTCACCGTTCACCATTTACTCCTTGTCTGGTCTCGTCACAGTATATGCGGTCTCACCACAGACTCACCTTTACCTCACTACCTACCTGTGATCGTTTTGTCTCGTCTCCTGTCTGTCTGCCTGGTTCCTGATCTCCCTTCTTCGTCTCCATCATCACCTGCAAGGAATACCAACCTGTATCCTCACCAGCTAAGTCACCATCTACATCCAGCAAGTCACCATCCACTTCCCCTGGTTCCCGCTGTTCATTCTTTTAGTTCTCTCTCACACACCTAACTCAATGCGGTTCTTTGTCTTCTCAGTTGTGAATCACAGCATTATTCATGATCATTCACACCCCCACACATATGGCCTTTGTAAACAAAAAGTGTCTTACAAAATTTAAATCAATATATTGTTTTATGTGAATGAGTATGCATGATGAATTTTGAAGCAAAAACTCTAGGCAACATCCATTAGTCAAAAGCCTTGTGGACTTATTTGGTCATGATTGTCTAGCTATGCCCACTGCGTCTACTGCAGTGGGCATAGCTAGTCAATCACGACCAGTCTCCAGCCAGGGTAAGCATCCTGGCCCCTCTGCTGTAGGTTGGGAGGAAAGCAGGTCTGCGATGGCTGTATTCAAGAAGATACTCCTCCAGATGCTTTGGCGTGCATGCTGCCATGAGGGTCTGTCTGAATTCTCAATATGAGGAAGTGAGGCTGAATGCTCTTACGATGACTTCACTGCAGTACTTGGTTCTTTCTCAAAGGACCAATGTTGGGGATTGCCCCACTGAATGCTGATAAATATGTTATTGACTGCAAGTCATTTATTGTACAAGATTTTACCATATATACATGTTAGTGAACTTGAGGTAGCTTTTCATCACAAACTTTCTCTTGTACATAAACACCGCACATGAGTGTGAGCATGCCGTATGAACACTCCTATGAAGTAACACAGTGAATAGGCAATTATGCTGAGTTTGTACAAGCTTGAAACACTGCACTATGCTACTTACTCAAGGCACAACCTATAACATCATACCTGATTATGAACTTTAAATTTAAAGGGGAGAATTCATAACATGCAGAATGAAGGACTCCTTCAAATTAAGCTGATTGGCTGATCACCATGCACATGAGTTCAACGTGAGTTGTCAGTCTGCCAGGAATGACCCACACACACTTGCACATATTTCTTCAGTATTGTCTGTGTATATGAATTCAAATACAGTATCACCTATCAGTCTATTATAGAGGGCATCTTCTACTTAACATTCTGCTAAACATTAAATACAACTTAAATTAACTGTGGTCTTTACATGGCATTTTCTTGACTAAATTGGCAAGAATAAACTACACTACAAGAATAAAAGCACACACACTTGCCTCAGTACTGTAACTGCACCTCTAGAGCCAACCACTACATCAGTGAGGGCGTCAGAGGTCAGATCCCCTGCAGAGTGAAGAGCGACTCCGAAATACTGTAGGTCACCGCCTACAGCTGCTCCACTCAGTCTCTGCATGTCAAAAAGGAAAAAGAGACAGACAGAGATGAAGAAAGGGCATTTCTGTATTTGAGGCTTGTAAAGCACCCCAGTGAAACCTTATGAAGCAGAAGTGTTCCCTTTCAGTCCCTTTCACTATGAGTTACATCAGTACTGATGAAATGGGGGTTTCGCTTGGAAGCCAATCGCCTCTGAGATCTACAAAACGAGCCAATGGCATGAAAATGCCATGGGTCTGTGGAATTTGCATAACGCAACCCTGCCCCACCGTGTGGGTATAAAGGGAGTTGCGTTGCAGACTTGCATTATGTTTCTGCTTCAGAGCCGAGTGTTACTTGCCTTCTGCGCTTCCTCTTTTCAAGACAAGTGTGTCTCCAGATTGTCAGTGTTACGGCGCGTCCCGCATTTCCTGTCTGATCTGTGCAGTGATCTAGCACGGCGTGTGTGTTCTCCCTGGGCGCTTCGGCATTTCTGCAGAGCTTTCTCCTCTCTAAAAAAAGCTGCTGCACGTCTTTTTCAAGGCGTTTCGCACGTGCATTGTTTCAAGTCAGCTGATTAGTCCGCCTGTGCATTGTTTTCTGGGCCTCATGCATGCTGAGCGCACGTTCATGGATTCAGTCCCCTGCTCTGTTCCATGTTCATGGATGAGCATGTTCCCAACGCCTGTTGCCAACCTTCAGTGCTTTTCTTCCCGGAGCCTTCATAGGCTTTTCGCGACCGCTCGGCTGCCTCTTCCGCCTTTACTGCTCTTGATAGTGGCACGGTGCAAGGGTGCACTGGGATGTCTGCAGAGCGTTCAACAGCACTGCGGGGACCCAAAGCTCGAGGCTTGTGGGTTTACATCTCCTTGGTGTTACAGACCCATGGGGATGCCAGTCATGCTATGGCCATCCTACTAGTCTATCAGGCAAAGGTGCTCAGGAGCATGCACAAGCGCAGCCTGACCCTGCACCTTGCAGTGCTTTTCTTCTGACCCGAGCCTTCATCGCGCTGTTTTGTTTTGTCTAGTGACCGCTTCTCGGCTGACCTCTTCTGCTGGACTCTTTACTGAAATCTTGATTAACTGGTGGCGCAATCGACAAGGTGGAAGGGTGCACTGGGACCCACCTGCAGAGCGACCTTGCCGCAGCACGCGAGGGACCATGGAACAAAGCAGTCCTGTGCCTGGAGGCTCTGTCCGAGGCTACATGATTGGATTATTACATCTGGCTTTGGATTGGCGTAAGACAGCTGCAACAGACCCAGCCGCTGTCTGTGGAAATTAAACAATGCCGGGGTTCTGTGTGACCGTTTGAAGGAATTGCAGAAATGCTAGGAATTGGCCAACCGTAACAACGCCGGACTGCGGATCGCGCAGGGAAGAGATCGGTATCAGGACTGTAAAGGTGCATGAGGCTCAGTAATGCATGCACAATGCTGAGCAGATCTGATTGATTGACTGATCCGGACAAATTACGAAGATCATCAAATGGATTAAAAATAATAAATTGTATTTGCCTGACCTAATCAACTAGCCCAACGAACCTCACTTGGTCCCTATCTCTCGGTTGGGAGGTCAGCCGGGCAGCTGTCTGCTATCTATCTTCCTGTACTGCCTTATCTCCCTCAAGGACAAACCATAGAACTGAACTGAAAACATCTGAAGTTATGGCTAACATTCTCACACAACACAATCTCAGACTCACTCGCACCACCACACCTACCCGATCCCACCCCTCCAACCGTCTGCCTGTTTATCTATCTCCTCTCCCACTCCATACAAAAATCCCATCACGTGACCACGTGTACTGTGTCATGTTTATGTTTATGTTTATGTTTTGTTGTGTTTGCTATGTAATGCTTGCTAGGCTGCATTCTTGTATTTCTGGAGGCGTAGGGCGGCGCCTGAATAATCGGCTGCGGCCGGAGGCTTGCTCCAAACTTCATTTCGTTATACCTATAAACTCAACTTCAACTTCAACTTCAACTTCAAGGTTACTGCACGCTCTCTCGGTCAGGTGATGTCCACTGCTGTGGTCCAGGAACCACAGGAACTATGGCTCAGTCTGGCAGTCTGGCAGATTTGCAGGAGGCTGAGCGAACACGTTTCCTCAACTCCCCTATCTCCCAGACTGGGCTATTCTGCGGGGCCGTCGAGAACTTTGCCCAACAGTTCTTGGCCTGCTCCCCGCCAGGGCTGCCCTCCTGTGGCTCCCGCCCCTCCCCGCCCAGCCCCAGCAGCAGCCTACACCTGGGCTAGGGCTTGGAGGAGGCCGCACGACAGCAGCCCAGCCTGTCTCAGCCCCCATCCCTGCTAAACGGCAGGCCATGCGGCGCTCCTGACACGGGCTGCTCAGAGGTGAATTCAGTTCTTTCTCAGGAGATGGTAACAGGGCCACTCCTTCCCCTGGTGGAGGGTCAGGGGAGAATATTTTGTTTTCCTTCATTGAAAGAACCAACTCATTCACCTCTGAGCCAGAAGAGGGCATGGCTGGCAGTGGCTTACTTCAAGCTGGCTTACTCTCACGTGATATCCTGAGACCCTGGCTTGGATGTGTGCCCAAGGTTCCCACCTCTTCAGGTGCTGAACCTGCAAGCGCTGCCTTGGAAGAGGCAGACCCAGCCTTGGCACTGCGCTGTCCAGTACGCGCCCTTGCGCTTATGTAGACCGATCACAGTGTTCAGGACCTCTGACCAGTTCTTGTCTGAGTTCTTGTCTGTTTCAGAGAGCAGCAGAAAGGGAAGGCTCTCTCCAAACAGAGGTTGTCACGCCATTTAGCTTATGGTTCAGGGCATGCTATGCCCCCTAGGGGTCTCGGCACACTCCACTAAGTGTTGTCTCTTAGCGCATGGCGCCTCGCTAACAGACTTAGAGCTGCAGGCTGGGTGACACCCAACACATTCGCTAGATTCCATAACCTCCGAGTATAGCCAGTTCCTCTCGTGTACTCGCCCCAAGGGGCCAGTAACTGGACAGGCTCAGGTGTCATCGCTTGCTGCGCCATTCCACTCCACGGACTGGATGTGTGCGCATATTTACTCAGGTGAGTTTCTCAGTAAGCCCTGAGTTTCTCCAGCACTGTTGATGCCTCTACAGTGGGGTTGAAATATTCCACCTGTGGCTGGATACCCTACAGTGTTCCATATGTTAGCTCCTACGAGGGCCATATGTGTGTTCCTAAGTCCTCCCTGCAGGTAGGCATTGTTTTGCATTTCTCCTCATGGGATATGCTTCCCAGTGTACCTTGGTAAGCTGAGCCCAGCCCCTCGTTTGTGACAGGCTTCATGGCAGGGAGATCAGGTCAGTACAGGATGCTGGAAGACAGCCGTTGTGGCGAGATTGAATTGGGACCCCCATTTCGTCACTACTGACGTAACTCATAGTGTGCTGACTGAAAGGGAACGTCTCGGTTACGTATGTAACCCTCGTTCCCTGAAGGAAGGGAACGGAGATGTTACGTCCCCCTGCCACAACAGCTGTACCGCTGGAACCGCGGGGGCACTCAGCCTCGGCTCTTCAGCAGGTAAACATAATGTTCTCTGCTATGTGGTCATAATTATCAATAATTATGGTCATAATTATAATGCATAATTCCAGACACTTGGTGTCCCGGCTGGAAAATCTAGATAAAATCAGGTCAAAATGAAGCTGCTATTTGTTGGTTTCGTGGTTTATATAGTCTATTTTTTCCGTGGCCCACAAAGTGGCTGTTCCCACAGGATTTTTTAAATGTTGGTCAACATACACATATACAGATGTGTCCTTTACGAATGCACATTTTTCAAGCAGCATCAAGCAATTTGTCAGGCATGATCATGGTGGTGATCCCGCAGGGATCCTATTATGCTTTTTCAGCTTTAGTTAGTGTAATGTTGGGTAACGCTTTAGATTACAGCCCGGAAAGTACTGTATAAGTAAAATGAATTTACAGAGTAACTTTCAGTAATTATATTGTAAGTACATAGATGTAGGTATAAGTGAACAATATGTAAAGTTCGGGAATAAAGGTGTAACTACCAGGAAAATTAACAAATTACTTATACTGTAAGTATTTTTGTCATGGTTATGTCTGTTTGTTTGATTTGTTCCTTTGTTCATTGCATCAGGGACATTAACCCACTGGAGTCTGAGCTGTTTTGGGTCCCTTTAGAAGTTTTGACATGCTCTGACATTTGTTGCTTATAAACACATTAATGGCAAACGTGTCATTACACTGTATTCAGCGCAAACTGGGCTACCATAATATGTGGACAACATGTATGTACATGCTTGTATTTTTGAGAGAATAATATTTATGCATGGTTTTTGAAAAAGCAAAAAAAAAAAAATGTTTTAAAATTAAGGCCTCAAAACACACAATAGATATGCGACCACAATACTTTAGACTAATTGGTGTTGTTGCCTAGAGTTTTTGCTTCAAACTGATGTGAGAATCATTCAGCCTGCTAATTCACATAAAACAATACATTGATTTAAATTTTGTAACACTTTTTCTTTACAAAGGCCACATGTGAAGAGACGTGAACGCTCACGAATATGCTGGGTATCACACCTGAGAGAACAAAATAATGAGCTGCATAATGAGCTACATAATGAATGAGCTTCAGGTATGTGACTGAAAGCTAAGCAACAGGACAAAGGAAATATATTTTGTTGTAGTTTATTTAGAATGTAGTCAACAAAGGAACATTACAAAGATTATATTTGCCTATTACATTTGAAATTATCAAAAGATTTGACTACACTGCAAAAAATGCTCTTCTTATTTAGTATTTTTTTTTTTTTATTGTTTTCAATATCAAAAAATTGATCAAAATTAAGTGAGTTTTTACTTAAAACAAGCAAAATTATCTGCCAATGGGGTAGGAAAAATAATCTTATTTCTGTTTGGGACAAAAACAAGGAACAAGATTTCAATCAGAAACAAGATTTTTAAAAGGAATTTTTAAGTTAAGGAATGGTTATCAAATAATAATGATGACAAAACGGAAACAATTGTTTTTGGTCCCCCAAAATTAAAGAGTAATGTTATTAAGGAGTTGGGTAATCATTTCCCCTCAGTTTCCACCCAGGTTAGGAACCTTGGTATTATCTTTGATTCAGAATTATGTTTAACCAAACAAATAAATTCTGTTGTTAAGAATAGTTTTTATCAACTGCGGATCATTTCCAAACTTAAATTATTAAGGTTATTCATGCTTTTATTACCTCGCACGTAGACTACTGTAATTCATTGTATCTGTGTCTTCCTCGGTCATCACTTACACGCCTCCAGATGGTTCAAAATGATGGTGCTTTTTTATCTATCCCTCGCTCTCGTCTAAAAACTAAAGGAGACAGAGCTTTTTCTGTTGCTGCCCCCCGTCTCTGGAACCAATTGCCCTTGGACATCAGCCTTGCACCTTCCATTACTATTTTTAAGTCAAAATTGAAAACCTATCTATATTCCCTGTCATTTTAATATTATTATACTTCTGTCTGACTGTTTGTTTGGTCTGGTTTTCACTTTGTTTCTACTGTAGCTTATTCCTGTTTTTATTGTATTTATTTTATTTTTCTGTACTCTGTTCAGCAGTTCTTTGGATAGTTCTGCTATGTTTAAATGTGCTATATAAATAAAATGTACTTACTATTTACTTACATTTGTGTAGTAACTGAGACAAATCAGACATAATTATTTGTTATATTTAAATAACAATTGGTGAAACTCACTCTGGGCCAGGTACCATTTGTTTGAAGGGAAAGATGATGACATTAGCATGTCAGTCAGTACATTTCCATGGACAGCAATACTCCGATATTAACCTGATTAAGACAATATTCTGATAAAGAAACTATCATGTAAACACGATTTCTAATTACCTTAATCTGGCTAAAGTCATATTTGAAGTAAAAGAAAATTGATTTAAGACATGGAGTATTCGCTGAAAAGGTATTTCAAAGTTCTTTTTACCCCAAAGCAAAGTATGATCAAGAACACAAATGCATGTGTGTTGGAGAGAGACGCACGCAAACATAATTATAAGAAACTGACAAGATACTGATTTTAGTTGGTGTAGCCTATAGGTTAGACACACAAATTCCCTTATAGGGTTCCCTAGACACGCAGCTCGATCTCATGAAAGTGCGTACACAAATTGTGTTTATCGTTCAATTTATATGCAAAAATTTATTTATCATATACAAGTAAAAAGTAATTTCTGCGTATAAATTGAACGATAAATAGAATTCGGACTATAGATATACATTACATGATATTGCGTGCGATAGTGCAGTGTGTGTGTGTTTGTAAGTGCTTTCATATCTGTGCAGCCCAGGGGGGCCGTCATTACTAAGTTACGCCACTGGCACATGCAGTGGTCAACCATTTGACGGAAAACAAAAGAGCATGGCTTGGCTTCAAGCAACTCTTTCCCACCAATTCTTACTTTGTATTGTCATCCAGGAGCCTACCTCTCAGAGTTTTTTGCAGTGGCAGAGGAGGCCCGTTGCTGGAGAAATTGTAGGCTATTTGTTGCCATCTATTTGCATGACAAATAATTAACTGCCCTTGAAGCTTTCATAAAATTTGAAAATGAAACACCCAAAAGTGTTTATGGTACCATGACGAAGACGAACTGTATGTTGGTACGTGAAGTTCTGGAGGGAATGTCGGACTGCGTGGCATGGGGACGTAATGACGTGTGCCATTAATCAATCTATGTTCTATAAAATGTAAAACAGGGACATGAACGGAATATTCTAAAAGCAACTCATGTAAACACCTTAATCAGAATATTTTCTTATTCAGAATAAGGTCAATAATTATATTACTGCTGTTCATGTAAATTTAGTCATTGATCACAGACTGTAACCATTTGGCCATTTGTTTACTCCAGTCATGTCAAGTCAAGTCACCTTAATTTATATAGCGCTTTTAACAAGTCCAATTGTTTCAAAGCAGTTTCACATTGTTAACAGGAAAATAATGCAACAGAATACAGCTATACAGCTGTTCTGGTGAAACAGTGATGTCATCCAGCTAATTTCAAGTATCATATATTGTCAATGTGGGCAGATCGGTAATATAGATGAAATTTAGGTGTCCCCAACTGAGCAAGCCAAAAGCCAGAGGCAACGGTGGCAAGGAACCAAAACTCCTTCAGGGTCAGAATGGAGAAAAAAACTTTGGGAGAAACCAGGCTCAGTCGGGGTGCCAGTTCTCCTCTGGCCGACGAATAAACAGTGTATGATTATAATTCTGGCAACATTGTGTGGCAACAGTGACAAAGTGTGAATGACCGCAGACTCAAACTCAACAAACTGGTTTTGCCATGCGGTTTGAAGCCACCAAAACATGGATTTCTTACACAAAATGGAGAAAATGGAGAATGGAAAATGTTTTAAATTTCCTTTAACAGAACTCAATATACTTAATGAGTGTTGTCTGTATACATGCAAAATATACAAACATATCTAGTAAGGTATACATGAATGCATATTGTATGACAGAACCAATGGTTAATGTAACCTCACCTATACTATGTTTGGTGCCTATGAAGTTGTAATTTAAAGATCTGAATGATTGTGTATATGATATATATATATATATATATATATATATATATATATATATATATATATATATATATATATATATATATATATATATATATATATATATATTACATTACACCATTACACCACCACCACCACCAGCCTGCACAGTGGTAACAAGGCATGATGGATCCATGTTCTCAATCTGTTTATGCCAAATTCTGACTCTACCATCTGAATGTCTGAACAGAAATCGAGACTCATCAGAGCAGGCAACATTTTTCCAGTCTTCAACTGTCCAATTTTGGTGAGCTTGTGCAAATTGTAGCCTCTTTTTCCTATTTGTAGTGGAGATGAGTGGTACCCGGTGGGGTCTTCTGCTGTTGTAGCCCATCCGCCTCAAGGTTGTGCGTGTTGTGGCTTCACAAATGCTTTGCTGCATACCTCGGTTGTAACGAGTGGTTATTTCAGTCAAAGTTGCTCTTCTATCAGCTTGAATCAGTCGACCCATTCTCCTCTGACCTCTAGCATCAACAAGGCATTTTCGCCCACAGGACTGCCGTATACTGGATGTTTTTCCTTTTCACACCATTCTTTGTAAACCCTAGAAATGGTTGTGCGTGAAAATCCCAGTAACTGAGCAGATTGTGAAATACTCAGACCGGCCCGTCTGGCACCAACAACCATGCCACGCTCAAAATTGCTTAAATCACCTTTCTTTCCCATTCTGACATTCAGTTTGGAGTTCAGGAGATTGTCTTGATCAGGACCACACCCCTAAATGCATTGAAGCAACTGCCATGTGATTGGTTGATTAGATAATTGCATTAATGAGAAACTGAACAGGTGTTCCTAATAATCCTTTAGGTGAGTATATATATATATATATATATATATATATATATATATATATATATATATATATATATATATATATATATATATATATATATTGATACCTGTGCAATATAGTAGTGTTACAACAATCTTTAATAGTTTCTTCATCTGCCTCCAATAGAGGCCACACATGCAAATGAGTAAGCTGAAACAAAGAACTATAAAATCTCTAACAGAGGAATCTAATCTTCCCATTTCGAGATTCAACCTTTCCCATTGGTCAAACGACCCATCGATAACAACTTCCTCCTCCAAACTTTTAAAAGAAAGACACACAGATCTCTTACTCTCTCTTCTCCCTCGCAACTACAACAGACACGCTGCGACCGGCTGGCCACCAAGCATGTTGGGCCTACACGCACATCAAGCCATGTGCAGATCCCTCGACCATGACACATTCTTCATATCTTCATCGAGCAACACAGAAGAAATCGATCGCAGCAGCATCGGACTGAACTATCAGTACTTTCTCCCGCAACTGTATATCTGGATGCTTTCCTCCCCCGCGAAAGGCACAATGCAAGTAACATACTATATAAATCACTGTGTGGTTAGTAAAGCTTGTGCTCCTTTGGTAACAAAGGAGTTTGCAGTAAGAAACTGATGTTTTTTTCTAAATGCTGGACTCTGTTCATAACCTCATTCTTAACTTCCGTTTTCCTGTTTTCAATCTGTCCATTTCCATCTGACCAAGGTATGTGTGACTTGTGTGTGTGTGTTTGTGTTAAATTAGTTTTGTTTGTGATTTAGTTAATAAAGTTTGTGCACAATACATCTCTGATTCTGACTCCCTGCTGCAAACAAAATGTCACTTAAATGATCGATTTTGTTACATGCTCTAAGCATTGTAAATGCTAAGGAAGAATAATTTTTCTGTAGCCATAAAAATTATCCTTCTCTTAGAATTAATTAATAATCAATACTGAGTGTTCACTGGATGAAGTGGTCGATTGATTGTAATGTTTATGTAGCTACATCAAGTTAATCTCATTAACTAGTTCATATATTCATAATTAATCATAATGAATAATCATAATGAGCTATGAATAATTATTAATATTTCCCCTTTGAGCTAAATACCTACATGGTGGAGAAACGCAGGCATCATTTTAAACAATTGCTTGCAGAGGGACCCAGTAATCAATCATGTGTTGTCAAGTCAAGTGTAAATAGACTCCATCAAACAACTTTGGTAAGTTGGATTAATCAACAAATACGGTAAGCAGTGTCTTCTTCTCCAGTCATTGTCACTTGCACCGCATGTTTCATGTTTAGTGTATCTGTCTCCATTGGCGAGCAGGGCTTCACATGTGATAAATGTAAGGAGATAGTCAAGCTGACAGAGAAGATTTCAGAGTTAGAGAGAGTAGTGAGAATGTAACAGCTTTTGACACTGCTTTGGATGTGACTAGCTTAGTGAATGTTGTACATTGTTCGGTTCTGGCTGCAGAGCACATGTGAAGAATGGAAGAATGGAAGAGTGTTTTTTGATCTGCGACTATGCCGCCTCACCGTTACTCAATTGCCCTGCTGCATGGTCAGCAGGGCAATTGAGTAACAGTGAGGCGGCATAGTCGCGGATCAAAAAACACTCTTCCATTTGATTAGAACATCAAACAGGTTCTCCCCACTCAGTGACGCACCCACTGAGAATCCTGTTGAAAGTGCCCTAGTTATTAGTGATTCTATTACACGGAACGTGAAAATAGAGACACCAGCCACCATAGTCACATATTTACCGGGAGCCAGAGCACCTGACATCAAAGCAAATTTAAAAGTGCTGGCTAAAGCTAATCGTAAATTCTCTAAAATTATCATTCATGTCGGCACTAACGATGTTCGACTTCGCCAGTCGGAGATCACCAAAATTAACATTAACGAGGTGTGTGAACTCGCAAGTACGATGGCAGATGCAGTTTTTTGTTCTGGTCCGCTCCCTGTTAAAAGGAGTGATGAGATACTTAGCAGACTATCATCACTCAATGGCTGGTTGTCTAAGTGGTGTCCGCAAAATAACATAGGGTTCATAGACAATTGGAAAAGCTATTGGGGCAGACCTGACCTGTTAAAGAGTGATGACATACATCCTTCTTGCAGTGGTGCCACTCTTCTCTCTAGTAATTTGGCACATAGTCTTAGAGCTAAACCTTGACTAACTGGGGCCCAGGTCAGGAAGCAGATGGAGTGGCTTACCCGACCGCCTGCTAGCTGTCTCCCGTTACAGAAGTCAGATAAATCCCAACACATTGAGACTCTTTCACCTAGATATTATCACATAGAGACTGTGTCTGTTCCCCGAATTAGTAAATACAAAAAAACATCAAGACCATTTAACAGTAAAAACTTAATTGATGTCCAACAAATAAACAACCGATATAATACAGATGATCAAATGATAAAGCTTGGGTTGCTGAATATTCGATCCCTTTCCCCAAAAGTGCTTATTGTTAATGATATGATTACAGATAATAATCTAGATGTGCTGTGTTTGACAGAAACCTGGCTAAAACCTGACGACTACATTACTTTAAATGAGTCCACCCCACAAGATTATTGTTATAAACACAAGCCGCATCTGAAAGGTAAAGGGGGAGGGGTTGCTGTAATTTATAATAATAGCTTCAGTATTACTCAGAAGTCTAGTTTCAAATATAATTCTTTTGAAGTTTTGGTGCTTTATGTAATGTTATGTAGTGTAATTGATAAATCCCATTTGACATTTGTGTTGGCTACTATATACAGGCCACCAGGGCACAATACAGACTTTATCAAAGAATTTGCTGATTTTCTATCAGAGTTAGTACTGCAGATAAAGTACTAATTGTTGGTGATTTTAATATCCATGTAGAGAATGAAAAAGACATTAGCATTTAGAGACATTCTAAACTCTATTGGAGTAAGGCAACATGTGCCAGGACCTACTCATCGCCTTAATCATACTCTAGACCTAATATTGTCACATGGAATAAATGTTGATACTGTTGAAATTCTGCAGCAGAGTGACGACATCTCAGATCATTACCTAGTATCATGTATACTTAATTTAGCTAAGGCTGCAAAGCCATCCCCTCGCTTCAAATATGGCAGGACTATCACTGCTGCCACTAAAAATTGCTTTGTAAATAATCTTCCTCATCAGTTTCATATCCTCAGCATCCTAGAGGAACGTCTTGGTTACATATGTAACCCTCATTCCCTGAGGAGGGAACAGAGACGTAACGTCAGTGACTGATGAATGGGGGTTTCGCCTAGAAGCCTATCATCTTCGAGATCTAGCGCCCAATGGCAGTGCCAGTGCCATGGGGATGCGGAATTTGCATAGCGTAACTCCGCCCCACAGCGTGGGTATATAAGGAAGTATGCTGGCACATCGCATTATGTTTACCTGCTGAGGAGCCAAGACTGAACTCTGGCCGTTCCAGCAGTACAGTGGAAATGGCAGAGGGACGTTACGTCTCTGTTTCCTTCTCAGGGAACAAGGGTTACATACGTAACTGAGATGTTCCCTTTCATTCAGTCACTGACAAATGGGGGTCCCAATATAATCCTGCCACTCGGCTGTCTTCCAGTTCCCTGCGTAGGCGCGAGCTCCCTGTCGTAAGACTAGTACAGACGAAGGACTCCCACTTATCACAGGAATACCAAGTTACACTGGGAAGCATATTCCAGGAAGAACATGCGCCAGGATGCCTACCCGTAGGGAGGACTTGTGACCACTAGGGAGGCAGTCCTCTAGGGAGCTGCATATAGGCTGGGTGAACTACACATATGACCACTAGGATACTGCATATGGGAGATTCTGGGGAACCAGCCGAAGGTGGACTTTTAACCCCAGGGTGACAAGGTTGCCAAGGGGAAACACCTGCTCGATGAGGCTTACGGTGGAAATACATGTGTGGGGGTTGCCTGGAGGGGGAACCATGCACACGGAGGCACCTGGCCTGACAGGAGGGTCTGGGAGAGTGGGCAATAATAGACAAAAAGCTGGTCTGAGGTCTTGATACACTGTGTCCTGTCTACATAGGCTCCACGGGCGCGTACTGGACAGAGCAAATCAAATCAAATCAAATCAAATCACCTTTATTTATATAGCGGTTTTAACAAGCCCAATTGTTTCAAAGCAGCTTCACATTGTTAACAGGAAAATAATCCAACAGAATTTGTACAGCCGTTCTGGTGAAACAGTGATGTTATCCAGCTAATTTCAAGTATCATATAGTGTCAATGCGGGCAGATTGGTAATATAGATGAAATTTAGGTGTCCCCAACTGAGCAAGCCAAAAGCCAGAGGCAACGGTGGCAAGGAACCAAAACTCCTTCAGGGTCAGAATGGAGAAAAAAACCTTGGGAGAAACCTGGCTCAGTCGGGGTGCCAGTTCTCCTCTGGCCGACGAACAAACAGTGTATGATTATAATTATGGCAACATAGCAGGTTTTAATTCATATTAGGTAAATAGATATTCGTAAGATTATTTGAAAGATTGGAGTCGTCACGCCGAAGACTGGTTTAATGAGGATGTCGTGTCGATGCAGCATTTACGGGGGGAGTTTATTTGACATGCTCTCTGCAGACATTTCAGGGATGCGTTGGTCATGTCCAGGCACTGGTCCACCATCTGATCTGGATATGGCCTGGATCCGGCTGACTCCAGTAAACCTCGGGATAAACAGAAAGACTAACATTAGCGTAGATGCCATTCTTCTTATGATGTAACGAGTACATCAGGTGTTATGGGAAGTGTTCCCGGTTCCGGCTGACCTAGTTAATGCAGCCTAACAATCATTTACTGATTTGAATAATGGAAATTGATAATGTTTTATGTGTAAGCCATAGTAAAGATATGCGTTTTTAGTCTAGATTTAAACTGACAGAGTGTGTCTGCTTCCCGAACAATGCTAGGAAGACTGTTCCAGAGTTTAGGCGCTAAATAGGAAAAGGATCGACCGCCTGCAGTTGATTTTGATATTCTAGGTATTATCAACTGGCCAGAGTTTTGAGACCGCAATAGACGTGATGGAGTATAATGCG
Organism: Paracanthobrama guichenoti; assembly: GCA_018749465.1. Lineage (NCBI taxonomy): Eukaryota > Metazoa > Chordata > Actinopteri > Cypriniformes > Gobionidae > Paracanthobrama > Paracanthobrama guichenoti. Next base: position 878,597 of record JAGHMJ010004154.1, read on the forward strand.
TTAAGAGTTCGCTCAAGTACTGGGGAGCTAAACCATTTAGTGCTTTGTAAGTAATAAGCAAGATTTTAAAATTTATACAATGTTTAATAGGGAGTCAGTGCAGTGTTGACAGAACTGGGCTAATATGGTCATATGGTCTAATATGGACTTACCTTCTTGTTCTAGTAAGAGCTCGAGCTGCTGCGTTTTGGACCAGCTGGAGTTTGTTTATTAAGCGAGCAGGGCAACCACCCAGTAAAGCATTACAGTAATCTAGCCTTGAGGTCATGAACGCATGTGCAGTGCCAAAGCTGGGTCTGCCTCCTCCAAGGGCAGTGCTTGCAGATTCACCACCTGGTCTCTGAACTGTGTGGTGGGAACCTTGGGCATATATCCAGGCCGGGGTCTCAGGATCACATGAGAGTTGGCCGGTCCGAATTCCAGGAATGCTTTGTCAACCGAGAATGCCTGCAGGTCCCTCTAGAGCGCTGTCTTCAATGACAGGAACTTAAGCTCGACTGATCACAAAGGCCTGAAGGTAGGCCTCTGCAGAGCATCTAGAACTACTGAGAGGTCCCAAGAGGGTACAAGGGGAGCGCGAGGAGGATGTAGTCTAGGATGTAGCCCCTAGGAACCTGATGACCAGGTCGTGCTGACTTACCTTCTTGTTCCCCAAGAGGCTGGGGTGGGCAGATATAGCGGCCACGTATACCTTGAGGGTGGAAGGAGACAGCCTTCATTCCAACCCTTCCTGGAGAAACAAGAGCATGGACCCGATCGGGCATTTCCAGGGGTCTTCTTGGCGAGAAGAGCACCAAGTGACAAAGAGGTTCCACTTCATAGGTGTGTCTAGTAGACTCCCATCCAGGAGCCACACGTGGAGGTTCCAAAGACCAGGATGCGAGTGCCATAGGGTGCCCCGTCTCTGAGAGAGGAGGTCCTTCCTCAGAGGAATTGGCCAGGGAAGGGCTGTTGCAAGGAGTACTAGGTCCGGCTGTGCCAGTACGGGGCAACCAAGAGGACCTGCTCCTTGTCCTCCCTGATCTTGCACAGTGTCTGTGCAAGAAGGCTCACTGGGGAAAACTTGCGCAGGCCCCGTGGCCAGTGCATCCGTGCCGAGCGTGCCCTCTGTCAGGGAATAATACAGGTGGCAATGGGAAGAGTAGTGGGAGGCAAACAGGTTTACCTGCACGTCGCCAAACTGTTCCCAAATCAGCTGGATCATCTGGGGATGGAGTCACCATTCCCCCGGAAGTGGTTGAAACTGAGAGAGCTCGTCGGCTGGCCGGTTCAGGACTCCCGGGACATGGACAGCATGAAGGGACCTCAGATGCTTCTGACTCCATAGGACGACATGGCGGGCGAGTTGAGACATACAGCGGGAGGGCAGACCACCCTGATGTTTGATGTACGCTACTGTGGCCATGTTGTCTGATCGGACTAGCACGTGTTGACCCTTGAGCAGCGCTCGGAAGCAGTGCAGGGTGAACCGTACTACCAGCAACTCGAGGCAATTGACATGCAGGCGGCGCTGGGAGCCAGAAGCCCAGAAGCCCGCGGCAGCATGTCCATTGCACATGGCACCCCAGCCCATGGCAGAGGCATCTGTTGATACAACAATATGCCTGGAAGCTCATTCTACGGACACACCGGCCCGTAGAAGCTGAGGTTCGATCGCGGGGTGAGGGTCTGCAGGCAGGCCAGAGTCACTGGGACCCAGAGTGTGCCTGACTGCCATGCCCATCTCGGGACTCGATCGTGAAGCCAGTGCTGAAGTGGTCTCATATGAAGCAATCCAAGCTGCGTTACCGCAGCTGCAGATGCCATATGCCCCAGGAGCCTCTGAAATAACTTCAGTGGAACTGCACTCTTGCTCCCGATTTGACGGCGGCAAGTCAGCAGTGACTGCGTGTGCTCACTCGTAAGCTGCCCGCACATGGCGACCAAGTTGATTTCTATACCGAGAAAAGAGATCCCCTGCACGGGGCAGAGTTTGCTCTCCTCCCGGTTGACCTGAAGGCCCAGATGGGCTAAGTGCTGGAGCACTAGATCTCTGTGTTCGCACCCCTGCTCTTGAGAGTGACTCAGTATGAGCCAGTCGTCAAGGTAGTGTGGAGGAAATTCATTTTTTAGCAGGCCTCAGTAGGCCTCAGCTGTGTTGTAGAGAGGCCTTGGCCGTGTACTAAAGACCAAGGTCTGATGTCCATCAAAACATGAAAAACAAGGGAAAACTATATTTGTTGTATGGGAAATTTGTGAGGGGTGTTGGGAACCTGTCATAAACTGGTGTGAAGCGCTGGGAAACTGTCCTATGAGTGTTATATGAGAGTTTTTAAGAAAAGTCAGAAAGCCTGGGATTTTCCACCAATATGTATGGTACGTGACAAAGTGTGCATCTAATTGTGGCAAAACTGTGGGGTGGAGTTAAAAAGAAAAAGACACATAGAAGAGCGATAATTGGACGAAAGATGATAAGAAAATGTATAAGAAATTAAGTTTTACCATGAATGAGTCAGATGAACAGCTGCATCTCACTTTGTTGTTTCCTGCAATAAAGTTAACTTTTCCTGAGACCTGGAACTTCGACTCAGACAATTTTTCTTTAAAGAACTGAAGACTATTGAGACTTAGAATTTTCCACAACAGTAGTTGAGGATGCGAACCCTGTGCTGCCTGAGTGGTGCAAGGGCTGCCTCGACAATCTTCATAAAGACGCGAGTGGACAGAGCTAGCCCAAATGGGAGGCGCATACTGATATGCCTGTCCCTTGAAGGAAACCGTAGGAACAGTCTGCGAGGAAGGAGACATGGGAGTAGGCGCCCTTCAGGTCGATCGCTGCAAACCAATCTGCTGGATGAATGCATTTGAAAGGCTTTTGGCTGTCAACATCCTGAACGGAAGCCTGTGAAGGGATCGGTTCAGGACGCGCAGGTCCAGGATCGGTCGTAACCCACCGGTTTTCTAGGGTACAATGAAGTAGTGGCTGTGGAAGCTGGACTTCATTTCGGCTGGAGGGACAGGCTCGATCTGGTCTTCTGTGCTGCTGACCTGGGGGCCAGGCTGCGGAACAAAGGATTCTCCCCCGGCCCTCCACCGGGGGAAGGAATGGCCCTGCTACCATCTTCTGGAAGAGTTGTCCGCATCATGAGTGCCGCTTTGCCTGACGTTAGGCAGGCTGCAGGCCTGAAGCAGACTGGGGGCCTTCCTGCGACCACCTCCACGGCACGGCCTGGGTGAAGGCTGCTGCATGGGCCGGGCGGGAGGCATGGAGAAGGGCGCCCTTGGCAGCGAGCAGACTGAGGCGACTGAGCTGGTGGCTGGGTGCAGCAGCTGGCCACCGGGGCAGTATGTGTTTAGGGACCTCAGTCTGCTTCTGAGCGGTCAGGAACCGTTGGGCGCAGTCCCCGACCGCGCCGCCGAAGAGGCCAGCCTGGGATATGGGAGAATTGAGGAGGTGGGCCCGCTCAGCCCTCGCACATCAACCAGGTGTCTCTCCCGGACCACAGCTGTGGACATTGCCCGACCCAGGGCGCGTGTGGTCACCTTCGTCGCTGGGAAGGAGGAGCTTTGGGTCGGCTCTACCCTAGTGCATGTGCAAAGGCGGAGCACAGCCGAACTCTAGCCCACCTTGGGATGCGGGAATCGACATCTCGTAGCTATCTGAAGTGTGAACGAAATGAACGGGGCATCAGCAGACGGTCCAGCCATTTCAGTCCACGCACTCGCGGGTAGCAATGTGCAAGAGGGGAGCGTGGCCTGAGGAATGATCGTCGGGGTTCTTAATACCACAGCCACATCTCTCTCGGAGACGGTAAGTCGGGGTGTGGCAGAGGGGACTCTCTCTCCTTTACGGAGACCGAGTCTCGACCGCAACATCGCGATGGACATGTTCCTGCAGTGAAAAACATGCACATCCACAAACACTGCCCGAGCGCGCTGAAGCCAAAACACGTAAAGCAGTGATTGTGCCCATCAGACGGCAACGGAGATCGATCGCACCCGGAAGTGCGCGGGCGAACCGTCTTTAAAAAGACGTGCCACGCGCAGGCTCTTTTTGTGATAGGAAAGCTCGGCAGAGTGTCAAAGCGCCCAGGGAAAACACACACAGCTGTTGCAGATCACTGCACAGATCAGCAGGCAGGCAATGTGATATCGCTGGAACGCGCCATCACACCAACACCCTGGAGAACCGCTCGTCTCAAAGAACTGAGAGAGAACTCAGAATTCAGACTTGCAGGAGTGAAGAGTTGCTCTTGGCTCCAAAGCAGAAACATAATGCGATGTGCCAGCGTACTTCCTTATATACCCACACTGTGGGGCGGAGTTACACTATGCAAATACCGCATGCCCACTGGTACTGCCATTGGGCGTTTTTCTAGATCTCAAAGATGATAGGCTTCTAGGTGAAACCCCCATTCGTCAGTCACTGACGTTACTCGGAGTGACTGAACGAAAGGGAACTCGATTTTGCAACAGAAACTATTGACACAGTTGCTCCCCGGCGCTTAAAGAAGATTAAAGAAAATAGTCCAACGCCGTGGTACAACAAGCATACCCAGGCCCTTAAAACAGCAGCCAGAAAAATGGAGCGCAGCTGGAAGAAAACAAAACTAGATGTTTTTCGTAATTCGTGGAAAAAGAGCATGATCGCATACAGAAAGGCTGTAAAAACTGTTAGATCTGCTTATTTCTCGACTCTCTTAGAAGAAAACAAACACAACCCTAGGTATTTATTCGATACAGCGGCTAAGTTAACCAAAAATAAAGCTTCAACTTCTGATGGTTGTAAACAGCACAGCAGTAATGACTTTATGAACTTTTTTACGTGTAAGATTGATAATATTAGGAAGAAAATTATAACCATGCAGCCATCTACTAAAGTATCACATCAAACAGAGCATTGTAGTGTCACTGAGGAAAAATTACATTCATTCACTGCTACAGGAGAGGAAGAATTGGCTAAACTCGTTAAATCATCGAAATCAACAACATGTATGCTCGACCCTCTACCGACTAGGCTATTAAAAGAGATGCTACCAGAGGTCATAGATCCTCTTCTTAATATCATTAACTCATCTTTGTCATTAGGATATGTACCGGAAACTTTTAAGTTGGCTATTATCAAACCACTTATTAAAAAACCTCAACTTGATCCTATAGAATTAGTCAATTACAGGCTGATCTCAAATCTACCCTTTCTGTCAAAAATACTGGAAAAGGCAGTGTCTTCACAGTTGTGCTCCTTTTAAGAAAGAAATGGTATCTGTGAGGATTTCCAGTCAGGATTTAGACCGTATCATAGTACTGAGACTGCTCTCATCAGAGTTACAAATGATTTACTCTTATCATCCGATCATGGTTGTATCGCTCTATTAATGTTACTCGATCTTAGCACTGCATTCGATATTATCGACCACAACATTCTTTTGAATAGACTCAAAAATTATGTTGGCATTATTAGAACTGAGAACTGATAATTAATAGAACTCATTATCATTTTGTAGCAGTAAATGAAGAGATGTCACACCGATCACAAGTTCAGTAAGGAGTATCGCAGGGCTCAGTGCTAGTACCATTGCTCTTCACCCTGTGCATGGGAGATATCATTAGGAAGCATGGCGTTAGTTTTCATTGTTATGCTGACGATACTCAGCTCTATATTTCTTCACGCCCTGACGAATCTTACCAATTCACAAGATTAACAGAATGCATAGCTGATATAAAACATTGGATGTCTAGTAATTTCCTGCAACTTAATTCAGAAAAAAATGAATTTTTAATTATTGGACAAAAAAACTCTGCAAGTAGTAGCCTAGAATACTGTCTAACACTCGATGGCTGCTCTGTCAAGTCCTCGTCGTCAGTTAGGAACCTGGGTGTGCTCTTTGATACCAATCTTTCATTTGAAAGCCACGTTTCTAACTTCACGTAAAACTGCATTCTACCATCTTAAAAATATATCTAAATTACGGCACATCCTTTCAATGCAAAATGCTGAACAGTTAATTCATGCGTTCATGACCTCAAGGCTAGATTATTGTAATGCTTTACTGGGTGGTTGCCCTGCTCGCTTAATAAACAAACTCCAGCTGGTCCAAAACGCAGCAGCTCAAGCTCTTACTAGAACAAGGAAGTATGACCATATTAGTCCAGTTCTGTCAACACTGCACTGGCTCCCTATTAAACATTGTATACATTTTAAAATCTTGCTTATTACTTACAAAGCACTAAATGGTTTAGCTCCCCAGTACTTGAGCGAACTCTTAACACATTATACTCCATCACGTCTATTGCGGTCTCAAAACTCTGGCCAGTTGATAATACCTAGAATATCAAAATCAACTGCAGGCGGTCGATCTTTTTCCTATTTAGCGCCTAAACTCTGGAACAGTCTTCCTAGCATTGTTCGGGAAGCAGACACACTCTGTCAGTTTAAATCTAGACTAAAAATGCATCTCTTTACTATGGCTTACACATAAAACATTATCAATTTCTATTATTCAAATCAGTAAATGATTGTTAGGCTGCATTAACAGGGTCAGCCGGAACCGGGAACACTTCCCATAACAGCTGATGTACTTCATCATAAGAAGAATGGCATCTACGCTAATGTTAGTCTCTCCATTTATCCCGAGGTTTACTGCAGTCAGCCGGATCCGGGCCGTATCCAGATCAGATGGATACCTGGATATGACCAACGCATCCCTGAAATGTCTGCAGAGAGCATGTCATGTCAAATAAACCCCCGTAAATGCTGCATCGACACGACATCCTCATTAAACCCGTGACGACTCCAATCTTTCGAATAATCTTACGAATATCTATTTACCTAATATGAATTAAGACCTACTATGTTGCCAGAATTATAATCAGACACTGTTTGTTCGTCGGCCAGAGGAGAACTGGCAGCCTGACTGAGCCTGGTTTCTCCCAAGGTTTTTTTCTCCATTCTGACCCTGAAGGAGTTTTGGTTCCTTGCCACCGTTGCCTCTGGCTTTTGGCTTGCTCAGTTGGGGACACCTAAATTTCATCTATATTACCGATCTGCCTGCATTGACACTATATGATACTTGAAATTAGCTGGATAACATCACCATTTCACCAGAACGGCTGTACAAATTCTGTTGCATTATTTTCCTGTTAACAATGTGAAGCTGCTTTGAAACAATTGGACTTGTTAAAAGCGATATATAAATAAAGGTGATTTGATTTGAAGATGAACAACGCGCCGACGTGGTCATGCTCTCATGAGAGAACATGAACCACCCACGAACACAGTCTCAACATGCTGCGATGCACTAGAGTGGGGGCCCACGGAGATGTGCTCGGCGGGGAAGCCTCACTGTAATCCTCAGGTCACCCAGGCTTATCAGCCAAAGTAGCCCCTTTTCTGGTGCACCAGAAAAGACACTAGATCGGGGTATAAGTGAAGGGACTTCATTCGTTTGAGGTTTCATATTCTCGACCGTGCATCTAGAGTGCCGAGTGACGCGCATTGGGTTGCTGTGACAACCCGCGCTGTCAGCCGGCAGCTAGACGGCACACGGCGCGCCGACGTGATCCCGTTCTCCTGAGAAAACATGGACCACCCACGAACGCAATCTCAACATAGTTATGCGAGAGGGCTCGTGGCCGTCAACAAGGACAGGAAACAACCACATCCAGAAATGCACGGGTGGAAAGATGCAGTGTCACACCCGCGCTGCTCTTTTAGAAGAAAATCTGCTCTTTTAAATGTGCTGAAGCACCCAGGAACGACCGCGGCAAAACACAGGAGAGTAGTGCAGCCTGTGTATGCACTCACCATTGGGAACGCCCTCACCGAACCAACAGACCAAACAGTGCTGTGAAAACAGCAGTTTATCACTGTATCAGGGAGCTCGCGGCCACCGCTGATCATGCCATCTCACTCAGCACTCAAAGAAGTTTCTTCTGTCGTTCTCTCTCTTTCTCTCTGCAGAAGCAGGAACAGTCTTCTTCATCAACACCGCCCACTGCGGGGTGGAGCGCAAGATGCAAATCTCGCACGCCAATTCTCATTGGCCTGTTCTCTAGATCTCGAAGCTGATAGGGGCTCCCTGAAGTAATCCCGATTCGTCGGTGACATCCGACGTACGTCGAACGTGACCGACTGAAAGGGAACTGATGGTTTTCCTAATGCTGGACTCTGTTCATAACCTCATTCTTAACTTCAGTTTTCCTGTTTTCAATCTGTCCATTTCCATCTGACCAAAGTATGTGTAACTTGTATGTATGTGTTAGATTAGTTTTGTTTGTGATTTAGTTAATAAAGTTTGTGCACAATACATCTCTGATTCTGACTCCCTGCTGCAAACAAATTGTCACTTAAATGATCAATTTTGTTGCATGCTCTAAGCACTGTAAATGCTAAGGAATAATTATTTTTCTGATTGATTTTCTGATTGATTGTAATGTTTATGTAGCTACATCAAGTTAATCTCATTAACTAGTTCAAATATTCATAATTAATCATAATGAATAATCATGAGTTATGAATAATTATGAATATTTCCCCTTTGAGCTAAATGCCTACATTTGTTTGATTTCCATGGTCACTATCATTATGAGTTAATTTGTTTCAGCTGTTTTTAATTTATCTTATTTCAGTTTGTTTCACTCTTTGTCCAGTCACTGTTGTGTTAGTGTGTGTTTCTTTGCCCATCTGCCTTTTCCTGAGCATTATAATTAAAGCTTTTGTTTGGATTTGATCTTCTGATTCTTCAGTTTGTTCCTAAGATTACCACACCATGACAGATAACTGGACCAATTACAAAGTACATGGCTGACCAGAGTCCAGTGATGACTCCAGCCCCTGACCAGCATCCAGAGAGGGCTCTGTCTCCTGTCCCGAATCCAGAGAGGGCTCTGCCTTCTCTGTCTTAATTTTAGAATTAAGAGGTAATTATTCTACTATTATGATAGGCAACAATCTTACATTTGGGAGCAATTTAGTGACAACATGTGCTGCATACCTTTTTATAGTAATTTTGTACCAATACATACAGTTTCTATTTATTTATTTATTTATTCATTCATTCATTCATTCATTCATTCATTCGTTTGTTTGTTTGTTTATATTATGGGGTACATGTCAGTGCATTTACACAGTATATATATATATATATTTTTTTTTATAGCAAAAGTGCATCTGTTTTAGATTGTGCTTCCGTGTTTCAAGTCAAGTAAAACTTTTTCTTTTTTTAATACTGAGGAAATATACTTTTGTTCAGTGCAGTTACAGGGTAAGTGGTGCTTGTTATTCCATGTAGTTACAGGATAAGTGTGATATCTGCAGGCTGTAAATGAAAGGTGCCATAGAATGCACTGATACGATATTTTAAATTGTGCTCTGATATCTACATAGAAGGTATGTAAATTTAGTAAGGGCAAAAATACTCCAGATGCAGTTATACATGTCCATTTACAACCTTAGGATTTGTCTGTTTTTGCCTTATTTGGAAGGATCATGAATAATAATGTTGAGCTCTGCTCTGAATGGCTCATTTCAGTTGCTCACACAAGTGCAGTTATTCAGCAAACACAATCGCAAACAGCACAAGCGGCTCATGAGTCGTGACAGAACACAGACCGAATGAATGACACTTTAGGCAGAAAATCTTAAATGGAGATTGCAGAAATGCAGCTTACTTGTTTATTGGTGTTTTCAGATCATCATGCGCGTGAGAGAGATCATGGTTGCCACGTTTAAGTAAAACACCAAATAGAATACGCGTTATTTTAACAGAAAAGCTGGAATCTGGCAATCGCCGGAAATCTGGCAACCGCAAGCATGAATGCTAGATATATAGCTATAATGCTGATCTTAAAGAGGTTTTCAACACTTGCCTCACAGAGCCCCTCAGCCCTTGGGAGATGGGAAGGCTGGGGCACCTGCCAATTTTGGAAACTTGTCTGCCATTTCACGTTGGGAGGGCGAAGTCCCATCGCAGCATGAATTTCCGCCACACTAGCTGTTTCCCCCTTCCACAGTCAGTGGAAGCCCCAGCCCTCCGATGACCCAATAAAAGGAGGAGGAAGAAAATGTCTGCCTCTTCGGTCACCTCTACCGAGGTAGATGCTACAGCTTGGAGGCCGTCCCAAAGCCTGCTGCCAGCCCGGAGGCTGTCCTAAAACCCGCTGTTGTCCTGGAGGTCATCCCAGGGCCTCCCAGGGTCGTCCCAGGGCGACATTTCACTGCCGATTGTATACTCTGTATATAACTGTGTATGTGACAAATAAAACTCTTGAATCTTCCCACACTCTCTGTTACAGAGGCTATTCCCATCAGTCCTGTCTTGGCCAAAAGGGTCGTATTCACCTTTTATGCAGTTTATGCACACACCTCACAGCTGGCTTAACCATGGTTTTATTACAGTAAAAAAAAGTAACCATGTTTTTTTCATAGATCGATTACCATTTGCATTACCACAGTTTTACTACAAATGCATGGTTAACCTACAATAACCATGTGTTTTTTGTTTGTTTGTTTTTTAGTAAAACCACGGTTAATTTTCGTGAGCAGTATTAAAATAGATGAATGAAAACGTGGTGAAAACTGAAAAACTGAAAAATGAAAACTGCCTTAAAATTGAGTGATGTTAATCTTTTGATTAATCTTAAACATCAAGTAATGCGTTGACAGTGCAACTGCTTTGAACATTAATTAAACATTTTGGCATAAATGTGTGAATTACATACAGTGAAATTATTCTCAATGAAAAAAGATAGAATAATGACTACAATTTTTTATACAAATAAATAAACGTTAATTTTGATCTTATTCATCTGGTCTCACACACACTGCAGTGTCGCAGTCACTATTTAGATGAGCACTGACACTGTGTGGTGAAATAATTACGTATGTTAACAAGCATCAACTTATGTTGAATTATGTTAAAGTTACTTTGAGTTTGCAAAATCCTGTACACAGTAATTATCAATTTATCAATTCTTCTGTCATTGAAAATGTCTGGATTTTGAAATCATCTTCCGTATGCTTATTTTAAGAGGCGTTTGTTCAACTAGGTGTTAATAGCACATTGAAAATATACATAACCAGAAGAATCGATAAAGATCTATTAGATGTGCCACACAAAAACCCATCATAAAGACATAAACCGTGATAAATACAGTGATAAAGTTATGCACATTAAGTCAGTTGCATGTATGTTTTCCTTTGCTATCTGAATGAGTAAATATTTACTAAGAAAAAGAGCTTATCTGTCCAATAAGTATTGCTTTATCTTTGGAGTTTATTGGCCATTGGTGAAGATGAGTTGTTAAACAAGAGCTGAGCAAACAATCCAGAAGATTCCTTTCCAGCATGAGCCCCCAAAATATGCTTTGTTTGAAGGTTTATACTAGGGTGCGTTGCAATAACTTTATCCTAGCACTCCATCAATTATCTATCATTTGATTCAGTTTATTCAATGATGATGAGTCATTGAAATCCAGAAAATGACCAGAGGAGGATGTCTCAGAAAAAAAGGTTTTAGAATGATCAACAAACATACAGGCTAACATTAGCATAATCACATTCAAATAAGACATAAACCACCAAATACAAAATCGATACAATGTTAACAACAAAAAATAAAAATAAAAAACACTTACTTTGTTGAGCTTAAACGTACTCGGTTACTAACGTAACCTTGGTTCCCTTAGATACGGAACGAGTACTGCATTGTTCATCTTATTATAATAAGGTAATGGGGAAAACTAATGCTTCTCAGATTCTGAAGCCTTTATACAATCACACAGTGCGAACTGCTCATCAAATGGTTAAAGAAAACGAACCAATGATGGCGCAGAATGCGCGAGACAATGGTGAGCAAGCCCGCTTGAGCCTGCCAAAATGGGCGGGGACTTGGGCTATATAAGCAGCCGATTCACCATGGCAAATCGACTGAATTCGACTGAAGCGACGGCATGAGGCATCTCACACAGAGTGCAGCAATTAACGCAGTATTCATTTCGTATATAAGGGAACCGAGGTTACGTTAGTAACCAAGTATGTTCCCTTGCGATACTACACGAGTACTGCGTTGTTCGTCTTATTAATATAATAAGACAAGACGCTATGGGGACAGTACAGTCACGCCCTCCTACGCAGGGGGACGACTGAGCATCGGTGCGGAGCACTTGTGAAAGGGCTCGAACAGACACTCAAGACAATATAGCCCAATAACGGGGTACAGAATACTGTAGTTGTAGGCCTAGATTATAAATTATAAAAGGGCATAGCATAGTTATGCCCAGACTAGGTCGAGGTCGTAATAAAAAAAAAAGTAAGCTGAATGCGGCAGGTTCATGCAGAAACGACCTGCGATTGTAGCACAGAGACCTCCAGATTATAAAATCTATCAAATGTGGACAGTGAGGCCCAGCCGGCAGCCACACAGATGTCATTAATGGAAACACCACAGGACCACGCCCACGAGGAGGCCATACCTCTCATGGAATTCGCTGTCACACCCAAGGGGCATTGAAGGCCCAAGGAGGAGTAAGTATAGCTTACGAGTGCTATAGCATCAACTATCCATCTAAAAAAGTGTAACAAATTAGCTCAAAGGGTAAATATTAATAATTAATCATAACTCGTTACAATTAATTATAAATATTTGGATCAGTTAACCGAATTAACTTAATGTGACTGAATTAATATTACAAATAATCAAATAATCTGTTCGTCCAGCGAACATTCAGTACTGATTGTCTATCAACTCTTCACGAAAGGATATTTTCTGTGACCACAGAAAAATTATTCTTTCTTAGCTCGTAGCTATGATCGATTCGTTAAAGTGACAATTTATTTATAAGCAGACCAGAATCAACTCGTACAAATGTGCACAAGAGTTTATTTAACTTAAACACGAACACATAACTAATACAAATGCACAACACAAAATCATGCAAACATAGCTACCCCTTAAGTGATGGAATTCCATTTCTATAAAGGAATGAGTTTTTGTTGGTTGTACTGTTCTCTCATTTGAGAACACAGCCAAAGTGTCTTTGAAATGCATGAATCCACATCAGGATGCAAATTCACAGTGGGGCAACTATCCATCACGGAGCTTGTCTGTGTCCTTAAAGAGATTAAATTGTAAAGAATGTGTGTTTGATCGGTCCAGTTCCTACAAAAGTCTGGGCTTCGTGACCGGAAAACCTTTTGTGCGGCCACTGAAGCAGGCAAAGAGCTGTTCCGCCTGACGAAAGGAGGCAGAGAGAACTACCATCTGCACCCTAAAGGGGGTAGATAGAACCTTTGGGACCTCAAGACACGAGGGGCTCACAGAGAGCGCATGTTAATCTCCCACATGCTTCACCGATGCCAAAGGTGAAGGGTGGTTTTTTAGCGACCAGGGCCGAAGGTCGGCAGTCTGGAGTGGTTCAGAGGGAGGCCCTTTAAGGCCCCTAAGAACCACAGAAAGGTCCCAAGTAGGAACCGTGAGGGGACAAGGAGGATTTTACCTCCTGGAACCCTTAAGGAAGTGAACACAAGGTTGTTTCTTCCTATCGACTGCCCTGTTATAAGAGTGTGAGAAGTGCTATAGTCGCAACATATACTTTAAGAGTAGAGGGAGCACAGCCTCTATCCATTAAGTCTTGCAGAAATTACAATATCTGAGATGTCACAAGTCAGTGAGTCTTTTCCCCGGGTTGTACACCAGGAGGCAAAGACGGCCCATTTCAGGGAGTAGGGACATCTTGTAGATGAAGCTCTAGCCTGAGAGATAGTGTTTAAGATATTCTCAGGGAGACTTGAAGGCTCCCGTTGAGAAACCACACAACACAGCTCAGGTCAGGGGTGCCATATTGTCCCTCTCGCTTGGGAGAGGAGGTCCCGCCTCATAGTGATTGGCCATGGCCCCAGGGGCGATAGCCGAGACAGCTCCGAAAACCATGGTTGGGTCCTCCAGAGAGGTGCCACCAGGAGGACTTTGTGTGTGCTCTCCCTGGCTCGCTTGATTACCTGTGGAATCAGTGTGATTGGGGGAAAGCATAAAGGAGGAGGCTGGGCCAGTCGTGGGCCAGCGCATCCCTGGCCTTCGAGAAATATATTGAGCAGTGATGATTGCCTTCTGATGCAAAGAGATGACCTCTGCCTTCGTGAAGATGTTCCAAATTCTCTGAACTGAGTGGGGTGGAGTGACCATTCCTCCGAGGGAAGGTTGCTCCGGGACAACATGTCCGCCCCTGTGTTCAGTATGCCCTGTATGTGTGCTACTCTCAAAGATAGTAGGTTGCACTGTGCCCACTCTAGGATGGTTTTCGCTAGAGTGAAGAGGGGCTTTGAGGAGAGGCTGCCCTGGTGATTTATGAAAGACACCACCATCATGTTGTCTGATCTGACCAAGATGTGGTGTCCCACCAGAAGAGGAAGGAAAACCTGGAGCGCTCAATACCCTGCCATCATTACAAGGCAGTTGATAAGCAGCTTGCTTTACAGGTTGCTCCAAGCACCAAAGGCTGGGCAGTTGTTGCACAGAGCTCCCCAACCTGTTTTGGAGGCATCTGTGAAGACAACCTTCCTCTTGTCCAGCAAGGGTTCGTCCAAGGGGCCAGGGCTGTGACACATGCTTGGTTCACCCTGAGCGAGCAACGGCCATGTTGCCAGTCTAGAGGCAGGACCCGTGGTTTCAACCAGAACTGTAGAAGGCACATGTGAAGCAAACCCATCTGCAGAGCTGGAGATACTGAACACAATAGGCCTAGCATCCTTTGAAACTTTGAGCAGCAGAAAAGCCCCAAGCTGCTGAATGGCCAGAGCATGCTCTGGAGTGACTGTGGCCCTCAAGAGGGTTGAGTCTAAAACTATCCCCAGGAACGACACACATTGGCTGAGCGATAACAAGCTCTGTTTACTGATAAACAAGGGCCGTTTATTGATATGCCACTCCCTCGAAGGCGAATTTCAAAAATTGCCTGTGATGGGAGTCTATCTAGATGTGAAAATAAGCATCTTTCAGATCCAGGGTAAAGAACCAGTCTCCCGGGCGTATTTGCGGGAAGATCTGTTTCAAAGTGATCATTCTGAACGAGCACTTTATCAGGGCCTTGTTCAGATGTCTGAGGTCGTGGATGGGACTGAGTCCGCCATCCTTTTTGGGGACGAGGAAGTACCTGCTGTAAAACCCAGAGGACCGGAAAAGTGACAGAATGGACGATATTTGTCTGTATTTGCATTACACAAGCCGCGGTTCAGCTGCTCCCGCTCTCCATACGCACTGCTTCTGCACTGCTTGTGTGTGCAGTGTGAAACCGGCGTGACTCGCTCAGTGCTGGAGGAACCATTTCTATGGCTCCTTTCGCCAGCATGGTGTTTACCTCAGAACGCAGGATGTGTGCATCCTTGCTTTCCACAGAGGTTTTGACCATGGTTTTGAAAAACGGGGCCCTTTGAGCGAATTGGCATATATAACCTTGTTTTGGAGTTGTTTAGGGATGGCCTGCCAGGCTTTAGTCTTCCATCCAATGGCGGCGGACGGACACAGGCGGCTCCTCAACATCCAAAGCCACTGCCACTGAATTTGCTCTTTTAGAAAGCTCTTAAAAGGATACACTGAAGTGCATTCGCGCAAACTGCAGGTGGCTCGGGGGCGAAGCGATGACCAGGCTGTTACACAGCGGTGTGGGAATAGGGCTGCTTGAGAGCAGCGAGCTGAGCGGTGAGCTAAAGAGTGGAGAATGCTGTGGGCTGCTCGAAGTGGCGGCTGCAGAGAGCGCAAGCACAATATAGAGTGGCGAGCAGGGAGGCGGGCTGATCAACTGCACGGCGGCGAGAAGATCAGTGGTGAATCCAGCTGCTTGCAGGTGAAGGCGGCTTCAATCTCGTAGGTCCAGCAAAGAGAAGATATCTGCGTCGCTTAGTGCTGGGCGGTAAACCGGTTCATACTGAATACCAGTATTTATTTTTGTTATGATATGAATTTTGATTATACCGCAATACCGGTATATGTCACTTAAACAACGTTAGGAACGTGGCGCAGCGCAACACTGTTTGAGAGGAGTCCCTTTTCACTGTTTCACTGTTATGAGAGCACAGCTGAGATCGCAATACAGCCTATGGCTGAATCCGAAATCGCCTCAATCACTATTCCCTACGTTATCCATATAGTTCACTTGAAGGAGTGAATGAAAACGAGTGAGTGAATTTGGACATGAGTGCACTCAATAACGTCCACTATGGTTCGGACGAGTTCACATTCAGCCCTTGATTACAGCAGAGAATTCAAACTACACGTGACACGCGAGAGAGAGCTGTTTCTGCGCGAAGCGCCGCAATGAGATTAACATCGTTCTCCACATGGATCATCGATCAGATACAGACCGGAACAATCACATTTAATTTTTATGAACCTATTTCATATACTCTTGTTATATAGGGTTAGATTTATAAAAAATGCGTAAGGTGCCCTCAACTCAGTTTTTTTTTCTCCCCATGGTCATATTGTATCTGTCTGTAATGAGCGTGCAGGTCTGTGTTTTATTGGTTGTTGTCTCCCCACAGCATCATTTTGTGGGGCTTTGCAAACCTGTATTAACTCTATTGTGGACAGTAAAATAGGACATTCTAGTCAATCTACTGCAGTATTTCCTCATTTCCTCTCTCAGTCAGTAGAAAATGTGTTTAACACCTGGTCATACATAGGGGCAAAAAATACCATCATATACCGCAAAACCGTTATAATTTAGAAAAATACTGTGATATAAATTGATGGTCATACCGCCCAGCACTAGCATCACTGAAGGAGAATTAATAGATTTATCATGTTGAATTGGCTTCTTATATAGCCAGAGTCCCCACCCCTTTTGGCCAATCGACGTGCAGTTCACACTGTATGATTGTATAAAGGCTTCAGAATCAAAGAAAAGGGAGTTTTCCCCATAGCGTCTTGTCTTATATTAATAAGACGAACGACACAGTACTCATTTAGTATCGTAAGGGAAACAACAGTTTCCCAACACAGACTCTACACACAAGGTTAGCACAAGAGGAAGCCATGCTTGTCTCTAACCAAACATACTCTTGCTCTACTTTTCCCTGGCTTTTATTCAAAGGTGCCTTGGCTGTCCTCAAAGGGAACAACTCTACCCATTTCGAGTGATAATCCACAACCACAAGCAAATATTAATTTAGTTTGATACTTTTGAGGAGGTGACCCATGACCCATGTATCCTGGTTCTACAATTTTAATGCTATGTAATAGACCAGACGGCTTTTTCTGAGAAGGCTTGAATTTTTGGCAGGTGTGGCAGTTCTTACAATACTTCCATACATAGACTCGGATACTGGGCCAATATACAATCTCTAACAGTCTAAGAAGCGTTTTTAACTTTGCCAGGTGCCAGCTAAGAGGATTGTTGTGTGTGTATTTAAGAAAGCTTGCCGATGAGGTTCTGGTACGACCAGTTGGAGTTTCTGGCCTTTTTTTCCCCATCAGGAATACTGTGAAACAGCAATCCGTTTTTGCACCTTTGTAACATCTAATGATGTTACACCTAAATTGCACCTTTGTAACATCTAATGATGTCTCCTCTCTTTCAGACTTGTAGGGTAAGCACGGCCCCTAGACCAATGTCACTGGCATCCATCTGTACCCGAAAAGGTTTAATGAAGTAATGGGTTACAAGTATGGGTGCTTGTACCAAGTTTTGCTTGAAAATGCCTGTTTGCACAGGTCAGTCAAAGACCAAGTGATGTTCTTTTGTTTAGGGAGTGCTTTCTCTGAAAACTGGGGGATGAACCTGTGAACCTGCAAGGCCCAAAAATCGTTGCACATCTTTGACAGTTTGAGGTACTGGAAAAGACTGTAGTTACTCCTTTTTCTGAAATGATGTGCCCAAAGAACCTCAATGATTTCTGAATGAGGTGGCATTTCTTTATGTTAAGAGTGAGGCCAGCTTTGTGGAGATGCAAGATCTTGATGAAGATGTTGTAGATGTTCAGAGATTTGGAATACACAATATCATCAATGTACACCATGCAACATTTTCCTTTAACTTCTCGTAGCACATGTTCCATTAACCTCTGAAACAATACTGCAGCATTTTTCAGCCCAAAAGGAAGATACAGGAATTCATATAACCCTGTTGGCATTACAAACGTTGTCTTCTTAATACTGTCTGGTTCCATCTCTAGCTGCCAGCAACCACTTTTAAGGTTGAGAGAACTGCAGATTGTAGCTCCATGCAATTACTCCAGGATATCTTGATTTTGGGGCATTGGATATGCATCTAGGTGAGTTTTAGAGTTTAGGCCTCTGTAATCGACGCACAATTTGGACCCTCCATCTTTTTTCGGGACTACAACTATAGGACAAGCCCAAGGAGAGACAGATGGTTGAATACACTTTTTTTGAAGCTCCTGCACTTCTGATTCAATAAACTGTTGGTTCTTTTCCTTTGAGGAGGATGAAGAGGACACCTCCTCTTCAGCAGAAAACCAGGTGGCAGACTATATTAGATCTTCAGCACAAAACTTCAACTCTCTGTGTGGATTTTCTCTCATCAAAAAAATGTCACTACGTTACAATGCTGCTACTCCATCTAGTGCACCTGTTGAGAGACTGGGCAAGCTTGTCTTCTCTCTGAAGAGGAACAGACTGTCAGACAAAAGATTTGAAAAGCTTCTCCTCCTACGTTACAACCACTGGTTTAATCGTTAGATGAGAGGAGTATTTTAGTATAGATTAATGTATTGTTCATTTTCACTGAGAACGGACATCATGTTAATCTACATAGAGAGTGGGATAGTGCTCTGTTTATTGTGCAATAATATACAGGTACAGAGATTTGCACTACTTAAAACAGAGATTTTCCAGTTCCCTTTCAGTCGGTCATGTTCGACATACGTCGGACGTCACCGACAAATTGGGATCACTTCAGGGAGCCCCTATCAGCTTCGAGATCTAGAGAACAGACCAATGAGAATTGGCGTGTGAGATTTGCATCTCGTGCTCCGCCCCACAGCAGGTATAAGCGGAAGCGAAATGCAGTGCACCTTTGTCATTCACTTCGGAGCCGAACACGGTGTTGATGAAGAAGACTGTTCCTGCTTCAGCAGAGAGAAAGAGAGAGAACGACAGAAGAAGCTTCTTTGAGTGCTGAGTGAGATGGCACGATCAGCGGAGGCTCTACTCTCCTGTGCACTACTCTCCTGTGTTTTGCCACGGTCATTCCTGGGTGCTTCAGCACATTTAAAAGAGCACATTTTCTTCTAAAAGAGCAGCGCGGGTGTGACACTGCGTCTTTTTCAAGACGTTATTCCACCCGTGCATTTCTGGATGTGGTTGTTTCCTGTCCTTGTTGACGGCCACGAGCCCTCTCGCAAAACTATGTTGAGATTGCATTCGTGGGTGGTCCATGTTCTCTCGGGAGAACGGGATCATGTCAGCGAGCTGTTTGTCTCGCCTTCCCCGTGAGGGTTTGAGTGTTCAGCGTGCCGTGTGCCGTCTAGCTGCCGGCTGACACGGAGGGTTGTCACTGCAACCCAGCGTGCGTCACTCTGCACTCTAGATGCGCGGTCGAGACTATGAAACCTCAAACGGGGTTGAGTCCCTTCTCTTATACCCCGATCTAGTGTCTTTTCTGGTGCACCAGAAAAGGGGCTACTTTGGCTGATAAGCCTGGGTGACCTGAGGATTACAGTGGGGCACATCTCCATGGGCCCCCACTCCTCTAGCGCATCGCAGCATGCTGAGACTGTGTTCGTGCGTGGTTCGTGTTCTCTCATGAGAGCATGACCACGTCGGCATGTTGTTCATCTTGCCTTTTTTATAAGGCTTTGAGTGTCTCACAGCCATGCTCACTATCTCGCATGCCTGCTGGTAGCTTACAGATGGGATTGCTGGTCCTAAAAAAATAAATAAAACAAATAAATAAATAAATAAAAGAGAGTGTTTCATTTGGGGCTCTAGCAGAGGACAGATGTCAATCACTGCATCTGAGAGAGGGCTGTTATGTGTTGAAAATGAAGATGAGGCTGAGATTCCCACTATAATAGTGGGTGATTCATGCTGAATTAGATTCATACTTGACGGTCATGCTTCCCTGGGTGGCTGGGGCGTAGAGCAATGGGTAAATCGCCTTGCCCGCCTCCTTGCCTTTTTCCCGGATGTGCATTGGAAAGCTTTAGCAGTGTGGAACCACTTGGCACCAGAAAATGGAACACCAAAGGGGCCATAGTCTGTATAAAGTTTTCCTCTCTTTCACTACCCTCATCAGCTGGGGTGGCAGTGCCACTGGCAGGCCGCCTCTGCCCAGCACTCTTCGTGCATGAGGGTAGTTCTGAGCTGAGGTTGAGCTGCGCACAGTGACTATTTTATATTTAAAGTCACCGCGCTGGCCCTCGGCCAGGTGATGTCCACCCTGGTCCAGAAACACCATCAGCGACCCCTCAGTCTGCTCGTCGCCATGGGCATCGGTCCTACGATGCCACCTGTCTCAGCTGCCAGGCAGCGGGGATGGGTAACCTGGATAGTTGTTAGCAGTTCGTCTTGCACTGCCGCTTCAAAACGCTGCTCAGAGGCAAGCACGTTCACCAATCATGACCTCGTAGGTGGAAAGTCCTTAGGAAAGCATGATCTGATCATCAGGTTCCTGAGGGGGGCAAGGAGACTGAATCCGCCTCGTCCTCCCTCTATACCCTCTTGGGACCTGTCTCTGGTGCTAACCGCACTGCAGAGACCTCCCTTCAAACCTTTGCAGTCAGCTGAGTTAAAAATTCTGTCTCTGAAGACAGTACTCCTGACTACATTGGCCTCCATCAAGAGGGTAGGGGACCTGCAGGCATTTTCGGTCGACGAATCGTGCCTGGAATTCGGGCCTGGTAACTCTCATGTAATCCTGAGACCCCGGCCTGGATATGTGCCCAAGGTTCCCACCACTCCCTTCCGAGACCAGATGGTGAGCCTGCAAGCGCTGCTCTTGGAGGAGGCAGACCCAGCCCTAGCTTTTCTTTGTCCCGTCCGCGCTTTACGGACTTACGTGGACAGAATGCAAAGCTTCAGGACCTCACAGCAGCTCTTTGTCTGTTAAGGAGGCCAGCAGAAGGGAAAGGCTGTCTCCAAGCAGAGGATGGCCCACTGGATAGTGGATGCCATCGTCTTGGCGTATGAAACCCAAGACGTGCCCTGCCCACTCGGGTTAAGAGCCCACTCCACCTGGGGTGTAGCTTCTTCCTGGGCGCTGGCTCGTGGCACCTCGCTGACAGATATTTCTAGAGCTGCGGGCTGGGCGACACCCAACACGTTTGCTAGGTTCTATAGCCTACGTGTAGAGCCGGTATCTTCCTGTGTGCTCACTTCCCATAGTCAGTAACACCGAAGTGCCTGTTCTAAGTGTCGGCTTGCTGCGCCACTCCATTCTCCATGGAACAGATACATGCACTTATATGTTTCCCCAGTATGGCAAACCCTGTTGAGTCCTCCCCAACCCGTGGACCCGTGGCGGAGCGTCCGACGCCAGGTCTAACACTCGTATGCATTGGTGGAACTTGTGTTAGGCTGGGTTCCATATGTTGTGACCCTCTCGGCAGTCCCATATGTGTATTCTCCATGGTACAGCTCCCTACGGCGAGCCCATGTCTTTCTCAGTGTGATGTTGACCCCCTTCCGTATGTTGCACTGCCCACGGCCAGTCCATACGTGTATTCTCCACATGGTAACTCCCTCCGGGCATGATGTGGCTTCCACAGCGGCCCCCCGGGGCATGCTTTCCCAGCATTATCCAATAGTCTGCTGAGCGGGTCTTGTGGAACAGCAGCTATGACTCTTCCTGTGTGAATTTCCCCGCCCGTAACAGACGGGGTCTGAGGGGCTCTCGCAGGGCGCTGGAAGTGGTAGTAACTGTGGCGTGTTCCAAAGGGATCCCAATTCGTCGGTGACATCCGACGTACGTCGAATGTGACCGACTGAAAGGGAACATCTCGGTTACATATGGTAACCCTTGTTCCCTGAAGGAGGGAAAGGAGATGCACGTCCCTTCGCCACAGTTGCTGTACTAACACTGCAGGCCAAGTCAATAGTTCGGCTCCTCAGTGAAAAACAAAGATGCGCTGCATTTCGCTTCCGCTTATACCCACGCTGCGGGGCGGAGCGCGAGATGCAATTCTCATTGGCCTGTTCTCTAGATCTCGAAACTGATAGGGGCACAAGGGTTACCATACGTAACCGAGATGATCTTCCTTTGTTTCTTTTTACCCAAGTTTACACTTATGTGTCTTAGTTTTGCACTTGATTGCAAAATGTGTGAATAACTGAATATTATTTATTTTCAATATTTAATTTGTATTACTTTACTGAATATTTAAAAGTTGGATTGTGCTCTGTTTATTGTGCAGTATTATACAGATACAGATAACTGCACTAATCAAAGGCCAGATTTTCCTTTGTTTTTTGATACCCAAGTTTACAGTTATGTGTATTAGTTTTGCACCTGAATGCAAAGTGTGTGGACATTATTTTCAATATTTAATTTTGTTACTGTACTGAATATTTAAGAGTTGGATAGTGTTCTGTTTATTGTGCAGTAGGCCTAATATACAGTTACAGAGATTTGCACTACTTAATGGCCAGATCTTCCTTTGTTTCATTTTACCCAAGTTTACATTTGTGTGTCTTAATTTTGTACTTGAATTTTATTTTAAATATTTATTTTTATATGTTTTTATTTCTGTGCATATCATATGGCAGGCTGCAATCTATTGAGTTCAAATAAATACTATATGTTCTAAAATACTGTATATAGTGTTTTTATTCTTCAATCAGTTAATATAAACATCTTTGACGTTAAAGATGTTATAGAATGTAATAGCGTTATAGAACATAAAAATAACATCACAGTTACTTTGCTGAGTAATGAATTATTTTTACAATGTGGTAACTGAGTTACTAACTCAATTACTTTTTGGGAGAAGTAATTTGTAACTGTAACTACTTTTTGATTACACTGAGCGGGGAGTCAGAATCAGAGATGTATTGTGCACAAATTTTATTTGCTAAATCACAAACAAAACTACACAAACACATGAGTCACACATAACCTTGGTCAGATGGAAATGGGCAGATTGAAAAAGGAAAACAGAAGTTAAGAATGAGGTTATGAGAAGAGTTCAGCCCTTATGAAAAACCATCAGTTTCCTACTGCAAACTCCTTTGTTACCAAAGGAGATTGCAGCTTTACTAACCGCACAGCGATTTAATATATAGTATGTTACTTGCATTGCACCTTTGTGGGGGAAAAAAGCATCCAGATATACAGTCACGTGAGAAAGTTCAGATAGTTTGGTCCGTTGCTACTGAGGTTGCGATCAATTTCTTCTGTGTTGCCCGATGAAGAGATGAAGAATTTGCACAGTTAGTTTGACTTCGTCATAGTCAAGGAATCTGCACATGGTTTGATGTGCATGTAGGCCCACCATGCTTAGTGGGCTGCCGGGCGAAAGTCAGCCGGCTCAGCGTGTCCGTCGTAGGCGTGATGGAGAAGAGTGAGAGATTTGTGCGTCTCTCTTTTAAAGGTTTGGAGGAGGAAGCTGTCATCGATGGGTCGTTTGACCAATGGGAAAGGTCAAATCTCCAAGCGGGAAGATTCCTCTGTTGGAGACTTTATAGTTCTTTGTTTCAGCTTACTCATTTGCATGTGCGGCCTCTATTGGAGGCTGATGAAGAAACTATTAAAGATTCTTGTAACACTACTATATTGCACAGGTATATATATATATACACACAAACCCGATTCCAAAAAAAGTTGGGACACTGTACAAATTGTGAATAAAAACAGAATGCAATGATGTGGAAGTTTCAAATTTCAATATTTTATTCAGAATACATATCAAAATGATGACATGTATGTATAATTTTGTATAATGTATAATTGTATAATTGTAAAATTTATCATTTTAAGGGAAAAATAAGTTGATTTTAAATTTCATGGCGTCAAAAAAGTTGGGACAAGGCCATGTTTACCACTGTGTGGCATCCCCTCTTCTTTTTATAACAGTCTGCAAACATCTGGGGACTGTTTAGGAATAGGAATGTTGTCCCATTCTTGTCTAATACAGGCTTCTAGTTGCTCAACTGTCTTAGGTCTTCTTTGTCGCATCTTCCTCTTTATAATGCACCAAATGTTTTCTATGGGTGAAAGATCTGGACTGCAGTCTGGCCATTTCAGTACCCGGATCCTTCTTCTAAACAGCCATGATGTTGTAATTGATGCAGTATGTGGTCTGGCATTGTCATTTTGGAAAATGCAAGGTCTTCCCTGAAAGAGAAGACGTCTGGATGGGAGTATATGTTGTTCTACAACTTGGATATACCGTTCAGCATTGATGGTGCCTTTCCAGATGTGTAAGCTGCCCATGCCACACGCACTCATGCAACCCCATACCATCAGAGATGCAGGCTTCTGAACTGAGCGCTGATAACAACTTAGGTTGTCCTTGTCCTCTTTAGTCCGGATGACATGGCATCCCAGTTTTCCAAAAAGAACTTCAAATTTTGATTCGTCTGACCACAGAACAGTTTTCCACTTTGTCACAGTCCATTTTAAATGAGCCTTGGCCCAGAGAAAATGCCTGCGCTTTTGGATAATTTTTAGATATGGCTTCTTTTTTGACCTATAGAGATTTAGCAACGGTGAATGGCACGGTGGATTGTGTTCACCGACAATGTTTTCTGGAAGTATTCCTGAGTATCCAGTATCCCATGATTTCCATTACAGTAGCATTCCTGTATGTGATGCAGTGCCGTCTAAGGGCCCGAAGATCATGGGCATCCAGTATGGTTTTCCGGCCTTGACCCTTACGCACAGAGATTGTTCCAGATTCTCTGAATCTTTGGATGATATTATGCACTGTAGATGATGATAACTTCAAACTCTTTGCAATTTTTCTCTGAGAAACTCCTTTCTGATATTGCTCCACTATTTTTGGCCGCAGCATTGGGGGAATTGGTGATCCTCTGCCCATCTTGACTTCTGAGAGACACTGCCACTCTGAGAGGCTCTTTTTATACCCAATCATGTTGCCAATTGACCTAATAAGTTGCAAATTGGTCCTACAGCTGTTCCTTATATGTACATTTAACTTTTCCGGCCTCTTATTGCTACCTGTCCCAACTTTTTTGGAATGCACTGAAAAAAAAAGATTATGGCCCTGATTAAATTAAACATAATTAATTTGTGCTCGTTTAAATAATTTCAATTTAGTTTTTTATTTTAATAAAATAAAATTAATTGGTTTTATGGGAATTACATGTATTTTACAAGCTATGTGAATTAAAGTCAGTTAAAAAAATGTGTTAGTTCTCTGCACATGCGCGTTAATGCGCACTTTCTGTGGCACTATTTCCAGTAAGCTTCATGTTTCAGTGCAAGTGAGTTGAAGAGTTTTATCATTCCATCGATTTGCACAGTAAGTAATATTTCATATTATGTATCACTATTTATTACAATAAATAGTTTGTTGACTGTATAAGGAATATTAAATGCGGTCCTGTCTTTTGACAAATCGACAGCGACCAATGGTCCGCACGTGCACATAATCTTACAAATATTACTTATTTTAGGTCACGGAATGTACTTTTGAAAGATTTTTAGGCAAGAATGTAGTTTTATAAACTTCAAATATGGTGTTTGTTTGTAAGGTCCTAATAGCTCCTATTTAAAAGATGCTTAATTTTCTGAGCTCCAGGCTGTCATCGGCCTTTCCCGCTGAGAACAGGTTTACCTCGGCCGGCCTTTCAAGAATTTGCCGCGGCTTCTAATGTGTGGCTTTGGTGGTTACACGAGACATAAATCGTTTTGGACGAGTAATATTTTACATTAATAATCAATTATCTGTTCTAGAGCAATGTTCTAGGGCAGTGCTAGCAAAAAAATATGCTGCTGAACGCGCCTGCAGCTGGGTGTCTTTAACTGAGTGCCTGGGCATTTCAGTGGCAGAAAAACACTGGTGATGACACAGCCTAAAACGGAAAAACATGTAAATTTAGCATGTGTTTACATAGAAAAGCAAAAGAATGGAAAACGTGTTCTGCTTGAAAGGCCTCTAATCATTACGGTTTGCATGTTACCAAAAAAATAAAACTTCAGTTGCGACTATGGGTTTGAAACAATGAGGGGGGTTGTGCTTTGTACTTTATCAGTCAACAACTGCGTGTGTGTTTTTGCACTGTATGTTAGTATTTTTTAATATGTGGAGAATTTTCACAGTTTTTCCTATCGGTAAAGTTCACAATATAGCATTGGATTTCTGAATATTTTCAGTGACATGAGTTAACAATAGGGATTCTGTAATTATGATCCTGTGATAAATGCAAATATCTTTACTACTGAAACATCCCCTCTTTTTTCGCTAACTTCAATGGTGTGATATATATATATTCATATATATGAATGTGCAATGTTATTAAACTCGACACAGTAAATTCAACAAATATTTTTTTTTGTAGCTCTCATGAAATGCAACATGAGCCAATATTTGGCATGACATTTCAAAATGTCTCACTTTCAACATTTGATATGTTATCTATATTCTATTGTGAATAAAATATAAGTTTATGAGATTTGTAAATTATTGCATTCCTTTTTTATTCACAGTTTGTACAGTGTCCCAACTTTTTTGGAATCGGGTTTGTATATACACAATCATTCAGATCTTTAAATTACAACTTCGTAGGCACCAAACACGGTATAGGTGAGGTTACATTAATTGTTGGTTCTGTCATACATGCATTCATGTATACCTTACTAGATATGTTTGTATATTTTGCATGTATACAAACAGCACTCATTAAGTATATTGAGTTCTGTTAAAGGAAATGGAGAAGATTTTCTCCATTTTGTGTAAGAAATCCATGTTTTTGGTGGCTTCAAACCACATGGCAAAACCAGTTTGTTGAGTTTAAGTCTGTGGTCATTTACATTTTTTCACTGGAGTGAACAAATTGCCAGCTGGTATCAGTCTGTGATGCTAATGTCATCATGTTTCCCTTCAACAAATGGTACCTGGCCCAGAGTAAGTTTCACCAATTGTTATTTAAATAAAACAAATAATTATGTCTGATTTGTCTCGGCTACTACAGTGGTTTGGTTCACCACACACCTCACCTACACACACAAGTCCAGTGGGAAAGAACAACGTTCTTCAGTAGTTGTGGAACTCCAGTAAGTAGGCCCTGCCTATATCGCAAACAGGCCCTTACCCTCTCTTTCGTTTCATTCCAGATTATGCAAAAGAATTGTTGCAAGAGAATATTTAAACCCAGTTTATTTTCTCTATTTTACAAAAGCACAAAATTTTGTTGTTATTTTGAGCATACACAAATAAAAGTAGACTATTTATAGTTAAACTTGTCTTTATAGCCAAAAATGACAGCGTATTTTAAATATTTTAATACGCCGACACGTTCTTCTGCCAGAGGGTTAAAGAAAACGTAGCCCATTTATGTTTAAATATTAGCCTATAAAATTAGTTTTTCATTTTATCTGTGTTGAATATGAAAAGTGAACAGCATGAGCAAAAGGTTGCGTAACTAAAGAGTGAAATTATTTAAAACACCTACCTGACTGTATTCTGTTCTGATACCTCCTGGTTGTCCCAAAAATATGTAAATGGCTCCCTTGCCATTCTCTTCATGAGGTGCCCCTACCGCTAACTCTTCAAGGCCATCTCCATTCAGGTCCTTTATGGCAGCCAGAGAAGTACCAAAGCGGCCAAACTCATTCCCCATTGCCCCACGGAGAAACGCTGAGCAGTTGAGTTGAGCAGTGTCTAATGGGATCTTGTGAGTTTATTGCAAATGTAATAATAAAATAACACAGTTATTTGTTTTGATTATGATGGATAATGTGCTAAAGCATATGTTTAAAAAATGCATTACCTGGGTTTATAGTAATGTGTATTACACAGGAAATAGTGAAAGTATTGCTTAACTTCTGTATCTATATATCTGTATTTTTGTTTCTTAACCCTTGTGCATCCTTACGCATTGTTTTTTTTTTTTTTTTTTGTGAACATTTTGCTTGTGTTAATGCTAAGTACATCAATTTTGGCACAGGTGTGTATTTTTATTGGAACGTTCCTTGCCACCGTTGCCTCTGGCTTTTGGCTTGCTCAGTTGGGGACACCTAAATTTCATCTATATCTGCCCGCATTGACACTATATGATACTTGAAATTAGCTGGATAACATTACCGTTTCACCAGAACGGCTGTACAAATTCTGTTGCATTATTTTCCTGTTAACAATGTGAAGCTGCTTTGAAACAATTGGACTTGTTAAAAGCGCTATATAAATAAAGGTGACTTGACTTGACTTGACAATGCACATTGGTATACAATGATTGGACCAGGTGCTCATGCCACGCCGTGAGGGTATAAATGAGACACAGGTGATTGCATAAAATCAGCCTTTTGCTGAGGAGCAGAGTAGGTAGACAGGCACCCCAGCAGGGTACAGAGGACATGGCGATGGGACGTGGCGTCTCCGTTCCCTCCTTCAGGGCACGAGGGTTACATACGTAACCGAGACGTTCCCATTCAGTCGGTCACTCTCGACGCCACTTCGAAGTACCAATGAATAGGAATCCCTACCAAAGTGCCATGGCCTCTGCCCCCTTGCAGTGCCCTGTGTGAGCCACCTGATCTCTCTTACCTGATGAGACGGGGCTCACACCAGGAAGTCCATCACTGCTGTTCCGCATGACCCGCTCAGTGATTATTGGATAACACTGGGAAAGCATGCCCTAGAGAAGGGGACGCTGCGGAGCCCACATTGTACCCCGAAGGAGTTATGTGGAGTACAATGCTGAGCCGTAGCCCGCAAGGGAGGAGGGGGCTCAGTCCCAGTGACAGGAAGGCTCTCCCAAGGGAAAGACATAGGCTTCCCGTAGGAGCGACCATGGAAGAATATATGGGATTCCCGCAGGTTCACTCATATAACCCCAGCTCATTACCGGTTCTCAAGGATTCAGTGGCAAGGGGCCTGATGCCCGACATTCCGCGACGTCCGGCACCGAGGATGATGGAGGAGTTTGCATCTGGAGAATAAGAGCACCGGAGCGCAGCAAGCCGACAAGAGCTGGGGCCTCTCAGTGCTTCTACCCGTTTGAGGTGAGAACACAGGAGGAGACCAGCTCTACACGTAGACTATAGAATCTAGCGAACGTGTTGGGTGTCGCCCAGACCACAGCTCTACAAATGTCTGACACGTGCCAGCGCCCAGGAGGCAGGAGGATGCAACACTTCTAGTAGAGTGTGCTCGCACCCTGAGTGGACAGGGCACACCTGTGCTTGGTAAGCCAAGGTGATGGCATCTACTATCCAGTGGGCCATCCTCTGCTTGGAGACAGCCTTTCCCTTCTGCTGGCCTCCGTGACAGACAACGAGCTGATCTGAGGTTCTGAAGCTTTGAATTCTATCCACGTAGATCTGCAGAGCGTGGACAGGACAGAGCAAAGCTAGGGCTGGGTCTGCCTCCTCTGGGGGCAGTGCTTGCAGGTTCACCACCTGGTCGCTGAAGGGAGTGGTAGGAACCTTGGGCACATAGCCAGGCCGGGGTCTTAGCACCACGTGGGTATTACCCGGCCCAAACTCTAGGCACGATTCATTGACCGAAAATGCCTGCAGGTCCCCTACCCTCTTGATGGAGGCCAATGCAGCCAACAGCAAAGTCTTCATAGACAGAATCTTTAGCTCTGCTGACTGCAAAGGCTCAAATGGGGCATTCCGAAGTGCTTGGAGCACCAGATCAAGATCCCAAGAGGGTATGGAGGGGGGTTGAGGAGGATTTAACCGTCTCTAAGGAACCTGACGACCAGGTCATGCTTCCCAACCGTCTTACCTTCTACGTGGTCGTGATAGGCAGATATTGCAGCAACATAGACCTTGAGGGTGGAGGGCGACAGCCTATGCTCCAACCCTTGTTGCAGGAAGGAAAGCACAGATGCGATCGAACATCTTCGGGGGATCCTCTCGGCTTCCACAGATCTGGACACGGGTGCCACAGGGTCTCTGAGTCAGAAGGTCCTTCCTCAGAGAAATCGGCCAAGGAGGGGCTGTTGTGAGGAGCATAAGTTCTGGGAACCAGGTCCGGTTGGGCCAGTATGGTGCCACCAACAGGACCTGCTCCTCATCCTCCCTGACCTTGCACAGAATCTGTGCAAGTAGGCTCACTGGGGGAAACGCATATTTGCGCAGTCCCTGGGGCCAGCTGTGCGGAAGGGCATCTGTCCTGAGTGTACCCTCGGTCAGCGAATAGAACCACTGACAGTGGGACATTTCTGGGGAAGCAAACAGGTCGACCTGTGCCACCCCGAACTGTCTCCAGATCAGCTGAACCACCTGGGGGTGGAGTCGCCACTCCCCTGGGAGCGCAGCTCGTGAAAGCTCGTCGGCCACATGGTTGCGCACACCAGGGACATTAATGGCCCGAAGCAACCTCAGACACTTCTGACTCCAGAGGAGGAGATGGCGGGCGAGTTGCGACATGCGACGGGAGCGCAGACCACCTTGTCGGTTGATATACGCAACGGTCGCAGTGTTGTCCATGCGGACCAGTACATCTTTGCCCAGCAACTCAGAGTAAGATGTACTGCTAGCAACTCGAGGCAATTGATGTGCCAATGCAGGTGCGGGCCCATCCAAACCCCTGACACTGCATGCCCATTGTACATAGCTCCCCAGCCCATGGCAGAGGCATCCGTGAAAACCACAGCATGCCTGGACACCTGTTCCAGGGGCACTCCGACCCGAAGGAACGAGGGGTCTGACCACGGACTGAAGGACTGGAGACAGGCCGGTGTGAAGCCCACCCGGTGAGTGCCACGTTGCCATGCCTGTTGACTCGGCCGTGTAGCCAATGCTGAAGCGGTCTCATATGAAGCAGGCCGAGCGGCATTACTGCCGCCGCGACTGCCATATGCCCCAGGAACCTCTGAAACTGTTTCAGTGGAACCGCCATCCTGCCTTGAAACGTGTTCAGGCAGTTCAGCATCGACTGGACATGCTCCTCTGTGAGGCACGCTGTCTGCTCGACCGAATCCAACTCCATACCAAGAAAAGAGATCCTCTGCATGGGGGCGAGCTTGCTCTTTTCCCAGTTGACCCGAAGACCCAACTGGCTGAGGTGTCTGAGCACCAGGTCCCTGTGTTCGCACAACTGATCCCTGGACTGTGCTAGAATGAGCCAGTCGTCGAGATAGTTGAGGATGCGAACGCCCTGTTCTCTCATGGGCACAAGGGCCCCTTCCGTGACTTTCGTGAATATACGGGGGGACAGGGACAGCCCGAAGGGCAGGACTTTGTATTGATATGCTCGACCCTCAAGCGCAAAGCGCAGAAACGGTCTGTGTTGAGGAAGGATCAAGACATGAAAGTACGCATCCTTCAGGTCGATCGCTGCAAATCAATATTGGGGACAGATGCATTCGAAAATGCGTTTCTGCGTGAGCATCTTGAACGGTAGCTTGTGGAGGCTCTGATTCAGGACTCACAGGTCCAAGATTGGCCGTAACCGTAAGTCTTCTTGGGTACAATGAAGTACGGGCTGTAGAAGCCGGTCTTCATATCGGCTGGAGAGACCGGCTCTATCGCGTCCTTCGCCAGCAGGACAGCGATCTCCGCACGCAGGACATGGGCATCTGCGGCATTCACCAAAGTGAATCGGACGCCCTTGAACCTGGGGGAGCGCGGGGTGAACTGAATTGCGTAGCAGAGCCTGATGGTCCAAATGAGTCAGCGAGACGGACCGGGGAGCGCTAGCCAGGCCCCCAGAGACCCAACAAGCGGGACCATGGGGACCACCGGCGTACCCACCGTGGGGCAGCGAGGTGGAATGCAGGTACCGGGGCTGGGGCGGCTGTCTCGTGGAGGCGGCCCGCAGTGAGGTGAGAGTGTGCCGTGGAACACTTACCTGATTCCACAGGTGGGCAGCAGGAACGTGAGGAGGTCATCCACTGCTGCCCGCTGGTGAAGGCGGAACCTGCCTCTCCACAAGCCTGGTAGGCCTTCCCGATCAGATCGGATGAGTACATACAGGCTTTGGAGGGAAGACACGGGTTCCCCCTGGATGTGGAGTTAGGGCACAGTTGCATAGCAATGGCCTGTTCCATGGAAGGAACCTGCGTGTATCCCTTTGCAGGTCCGCCATCGAGGGTGGTGAGGAAGGAGGATCCACTGGGCCGGTTTCGGGCAGTAAAAGGTGCCGTCCACGACCTAGTGAGCTCCTCGTGCACCTCCGGGAAAAAAGGAACCGGGATGGGGCGCTGAGAACCAGAACGGGCCACCCCGAGAAACCAATCATCCAGCCTTGAGGGTTCGGGACACAGTGGAGGGTTCCACACGAGCCCGATTTTCTCAGCGGCCCGGGAAAGCATAGCCACCATCTCCGGATCAGTATCGGCACAGCGGGTCTTCCTGGAGGAGCCCCCTGCACCGACACATCCTCTCCAGAGAGTTCTGACCCTCCCTCCAATGCAGTGATGGACATGCGATGGACATCTGGTCCTTGAGAGGAGCCCCAAAGGATACAGATGATGCACACCTCATGGATGGCCCACCGCATTCCAATGGCAGCTCTACTGGCTGCGGAGTGCGAGAGGGATGAGGGTTCCCCGGGGGTTGGTTCCCTTGGGGAAACACGCTCACGGTAACGCTCAAATCGCCCAGGCTACTGCCTGAAGTAACTCTCTGTGGAGGGTTAGATCGAGGCAGAGGCACCCCTTGCGAGATGGAGCCCCGATCACAACTCCGAGATGGTCATGTTCCCGCAGTGAGAACATGAGTCATCCACCAGTGCTGCCTCAGCGTGCTGAACGCCCAAACACGAGATACAGAGCTGATGACCATCCTTGGACAGGTAACCACCGCATCCAGAAACACACAGATAGAATATCATCTTGAAAAAGACGCAAGCTCTATCTGTGTAAGCTCTTTCAGAAGGACGCTCTCCTTGGTGGGTCGCAGTCAGGGGATAGTGCAGCCTGACGTGCGCGCTCTCTCACATGAAGGCGCTCTCTTACCAGCCGTAGGAATGACTTTTCAGTGCTCTCCACCTTGCGCACCGAACCAGCTATGAGAACAGCCCTTGTGATTGTATTGACAAACAACAAAGAGAGATGATTGAAAAACCACACGTCCCACTGCTGTGCCATCACACCAACACAGACGAAGAGATCGCTTCCGAAACGCGGCTTCCGTCTTCAGTCAGGACTGCGAAGTAAGGAGTGATATCTGGCATAACCATCTATCACTCAGCTCCGAAGCAAAATGCTGATTTGATGCAATCACCTGTGTCTCATTTATACCCGCACGGCGTGGCATGAGCACCTGGTGCAATCATTGCATGCCAATGTGCATTGGCTCGTTTTAGTTACACTCGAAGTAGACTGGCTCTCACGAGCGAGATTCCTATTTGTCGGTACTCCGATGTGGCGTCGAGAGTGACCGACTGAATGGGAACTGCAGTACAATGAAGTACAACTGTAGTATGTATAATAGTAAGTATAGATGCAATATAACAATGTAATGAGACACTGTAATGTATGTGAAGATTTCGATGCAAATGTCCATCTGACATTTTTTTTTTTTTTAAATTAGCTTTTTTTTATTGGGCTCTTATGTTTATGTTCAGTAATATCACTTAAATGGCAATGATGTCCTTTTTGTTGCCATTAAAGTTTTTTTTTTTTTTTTTTTTTTGTTAACCTATAAATATATAAAAATTTTCATTTTAAAGGAAAAATATCAGACGGTTTTTGCGTCTGAAGTCTTCATAGGCCTTCCACTCGTACTACACTGTACTGCAGTTATGCTGTATTGTGCAACATGTAGCCACTTTTTTCACCTATGGGACATTTCAACCGCACAGATAAATAGCCCTCACGTGACTGGATCTTTCCCACCAAAAATACAGATTTTTTGTTTTGTTGTGAAAACCTGTCAACCCTGATTCGTAAGTGGGACAGAGAAGCGTTTTCTGGAAGAAAAGTTAATCAGGCAAGTTGTAGCTGCTTCACAACAATTCTGTTGGCATCACTATTTTCATTTTTATCACTGTAAAGCCGCTTTGAAACAATCTGTATTGTTTAAAGTGCTATAAATAATAATGACTTAAAAGGGACCTATTATGTCCATTTTTACAAGATGTAATTTAAGTTTCAGGTGTCCCCAGAATGTGTATGTGAAGTTTCAGCTTAAAATACTTCACAGATCATTTATAAATCCATGTTGTAAATACTCATTTCAGACTACAAGAACAGGCTGTTTTCGTGCATGTGCCTTTAAATGCAAATGAGCTGCTGCGTGCATGCTGCCCCCACCTGCTTGTGATTATCATCAATATTGCATCACTCTCATGGATAATGGACTGTTTGACACACACACACAGACAACTGACTGTCAGACAGCAAATCTCGTTTTACATGTTTTTCTTTTTCTTTTGCTGTGTTTTAACTGTTAAATACACAAAAGGTTCTTGTTTTATGAAAACAGTCCAGATGAATTAATATAAGATCCTCTTCCTATGTCAGAAGGAGTTGAGAAATCTGAAAGGCTATTTTTTCACCGTGCTTGCAGAGAAAAGCTTACCAAAACAAAGTTACTGGCCTGGTTTGTCCTTTTTCACTTGGAAACCTGATTATAGCACTTAAACACGGAAAAAAGTCAGATTTTCATGATATGTCCCTACTGGTCCAGATCTAATTTTTACGAAAATTAACCATGGTTTTTGGGCTAATTGATAATTGATGTTTTTACCACAAATACCATGGTTAAACTATGGTTGGAATAGTAAAGCCATGGTTAATTTGTGGTTACCATGGTTTGAGTGCAGCTTTGTTTTACAGCAGCCATTATCTTCTGTTAAATTACAGCAGCCATTATCTTCTGTTAAATTTTTTTTTTTTTTTTTTTTTTTTTGGTTCATTTTCGTAAGGGTTACCTTTGTTTTATGTTAAATATCTTTGGAATATCTGATAATATTGGATATACACAAAAATAGACAAAATCAGGACTTTTTTCACAGTACTGTACAGTACACAAGCATTTATGTTCAATAGTTTGACATTAATGTGCAGAAAAGGATCTTTTACAGGAATACTTTTTATTTTGTGATTGCTATTTTCATAAAAAAATGCACTGGTAACAAAAAAACTAATAAAAGTCATTCAAAAGAAAATCATGGCTGCTGTAAAACAAAGCTGCACTCAAATAATGGCGAGCAGTAGGCAACTTTATTTATTTGATCTTTTATAAACTATTATCTTTATAGTTTAGAATACATAATAACTAATATTGTACTTCAGGAACCAAGACCTGTGGGAATGCTGGAGGAATCAAGTGTACAAAGCCAAGTAAGAAGAGATCGAGAATTTAAAAAATGCATCCTAGGAAACTGACTGTCCTTTTCGAAACCCCTTCAAAAGGAAACTGCAATTTTTAATCCCAGGGCTATTGAACTATAAAATGTTGCAATCTTTGTTAATAGGCTTTCATTCTGTTAGCAAGGTTTCAAAAAATAAAATTTTTACTATTCTTTACCAGATTTTTTCAAACCTTTTTTCAGGTTTGGCCTATAAAGCAAATACTCGCTATATACCTGTTTTCTGCTTCTGCTAAAGCCAATCTGATAAATTATGCAGCTATAATTGTGTGGGTGTGTTAGTATGGATGTCAGAGTGTGGTGTGTATGTGTGTAATAAAAAAAAATTGTATGTGGGTGTGCAATGTGCTTGTAATATTTGAGAAAGAAAAACTCTACTGCAAATAACAAATCCAGCTACTGTGTGTATCAGTGGAGTTTTGCTGGCAGTGAAAATTTGGCACTGCGCCCAAACAGAATCAATAGATGACATTGACAAAGTTCACAATTATGCTCCTTTTTAGAAAGAAATGGTATCTGTGATGATTTCCAGTCAGGATTTAGACCATATCATGGTACTGCTCTCATCAGAGTTACAAATGATTTACTCTTATCATCCGATCGTGGTTGTATCTCTCTATTAGTGTTATTCGATCTTAGCGCTGCATTCTTTACTATCGACTCTTTTGAATAGACTCAAAAATTACGTTGGTATTAGTGGAATTGCATTGGCATGGTTTAAATCATATCAGTTTGTAGCAGTAAATGAAGAGATGTCACACCGATCACAAGTTCAGTATGGAGTACCACAAGGCTCAATGCTAGGACTGTTGCTTTTCACCCTGTACATGCTACCACTGGGAGATATCATTAGGAAGCATGGCATTAGTTTTCATTGTTATGCTGATAATACTCAGCTCTATATTTCTTCTCGCCCTGACAAAACTTACCAATTAACAAGGTTAACAGAATGCATAGCTGATATAAAAAATTGGATGACCAGTATTTTCCTGCAACTTAATTCAGAAAAAAAATTAATTTTTAATTATTGGACAAAAAAGCTCCACAAGTATTAACCTAGAATACTGTCTAACACTTTCTGTCAAATCCTTGTCGTCAGTTAGTAACCTGGGTGTGCTCTTTGATACCAATCTTTCATTTGAAAGCCACGTTTCTAGCATCTGTAAAACTGCATTCTACCATCTTAAAAATATATCTAAATTACGGCGCATGCTTTCAATGCAGTTATGAACAGTTAGTTCATGCGTTCATGACCTCAAGGCTAGATTACTGTAATGCTCTACTGGCTGGTTGCCCTGCTCGCCATTCCTTTCTGTCCTTCTATCCGTGCAGACGTGTTTTTCTCTCTGTTCCCTGCTGGCTCTCGCGCTGTTTTGTTTTGTCTAGTGTTTCGTCTCTTCTCTTCTCTGACTGCTGCTTTGCTGGACTCTTGAAAATACTGAAATGGAATTGATTAACTGGTCAATCAGCGCAATCGACAAGATTTTCTCACAAAGGAAGGGTGCCCCGGGAGAACCCACCTGCCCGGACGGGACCTTTGCCGCAGGGTACGTGAGGGACGCATGGAACAATTGGCAAGTCCTGTGCCTGGAGGCTCTGTCCGTGGAGGATGCGGAAGATTTATACATGATTGGATTATTGATGGCGGGGTTCCTATTCTTTGGCTTTGGGATTGCCCTGACCTATCGGAAGATGCAGACAGCTGCAAGCAAATTCACCCAGCCGCTGTCTGTGGAAATTAAAGAATGCTTCGGGGTTGTGTGTGACCGTCTGAAGGAATTAGATCAGAAAGTGATAGGAATTGAGGAACTGAACCGTAACAACGCAGTCCGGACTGCGGATACGCAGGGTAGAGTGGGCTCTATCGGGGGTCAGATCGGTGAACTTTTACGGACTGTAACCGGTCTGGCCATGAGGCTGGACGTAATGTCTAGGGAAACTGCACAGACCGGACGCGAATGCTGAGGACCAGATCTGATTGATTGATTATGATCCGGACAAATTACCGAAGATCATCAAATGGATTAAAAAATAATAAATTGTATTTGCCTGACCTAATCAACTAGCCCAACGAACCTCACTTGGTCCCTATCTCTCGGTTGGGATTTCAGCCTGACAGCTTTGTCTGCTATCTTTCCCTGTACTGCCTTATCTCCCTTCAAGGACAAACCATAGAACTGAACTCGAAAACATCTGAAGTTATGGCTAACATTCTCACACAACACAATCTCAGACTCACTCGCACCATACACAACCTACCCGATCCACCCCCTCCAACCGTCTGCCTGTCTTTGTTATCTATCTCCTCTCCCACTCCATACAAAAAATCCCATCACGTGACCACGTGTACTGTGTCATGTTTATGTTTATGTTTATGTTTATGTTTATGTTTTGTTGTGTTTGCTATGTAATGCTTGCTAAATTGCATTCTTGTATTTCTGGAGAGCGTAGGGCGGCGCCTGAATAATCGGCTGCGGCCCGGAGGCTTGCTCCAAACTTCATTTCGTTATACTGTACTTGTACATGTGTAATGACGAATAAACTTCAACTTCAACTTCAACTTCAACTTCGCTTAATAAACAAACTCCAACTGGTCCAAAACGCAGCAGCTCGAGCTCTTACTAGAACCAGGAAGTATGACCATATTACCCCGATTCTGTCAACACTGCACTGGCTCCCTATTAAACATTGTATAGATTTTTAAATCTTGCTTATTAATTACAAAGCACTAAATGGTTTAGCTCCCCAGTACTTGAGCGAGCTCTTAACGCATTATACTCCATCAAGTCTATTGCGGTCTCAAAACTCTGGCCAGCTGATAATCCCTAGAATAGTCAAATGAACTGCAGGTCGATCCTTTTCCTATTTAGCACCTAAATTCTGTAACAGTCTTCCTAGCATTGTTCGGGAAGCAGACACACTCTGTCAGTTTAAATCTATGGCATACTATGGCATACCTGATGTACTCATTACATCATAAGAAGAATGGCATCTACGCTAATGTTAGTCTCTCTGTTCATCCCGAGGTTTACTGCAGTCAGCCAGATCCGGGCCATATCCATATCAGATGGTAGACCTGCGCCTGGACATGACCAACGCATCCCTGAAGTGTCTGCAGAGAGCGTGTCAATTAATCTCCTGAGGAGATGAAACTGATGAGGAAGATTATTTACAAAGCAATCTTTAGTGGCGGCAGTGATAGTCCTGCCATATTTGAAGCGAGGGGATGGCTTTGCAGCCTTAGCTAAATTAAGTATACATGATACTAGGTAATGATCTGAGATGTTGTCACTCTGCTGCAGAATTTCAACGGTATCAACATTTATTCCATGTGACAATATTAGGTCTAGAGTATGATAAAGGCGATGAGTAGGTCCTGACACGTGTTGCCTTACTCCAATAGAGTTTAGAATGTCTCTAAATGATAATCACAATGCGTCTTTTTCATTATCTACATGGATATTAAAATCACCAACAATTAGTACTTTATCTGCAGCCAGTACTAACTCTGATAGAAAATCAGCAAATTCTTTGATAAAGTCAGCTTTACAGTGTTAACAGGAAAATAATGCAACAGAATTTGATTCAGCTGTACAGCCGCTCTGGTGAAAACGTTGATGCTATCCAGCTAATTTCAATTATCATATAGTGTCAATGCGGGCAGATCGGTAATGTAGTTGAAATTTAGGTGTCCCCAACTGAGCAAGCCAAAAGCCAAAAGGCAACGGTGGCAAGGAACCAAAACTGTTAACACTGTAAAGCTGCTTTGAAACAATTTGACGCTATATAAATAAAGGAGATTTGATTTGATTTGATCAACCTCAAATTTGGAACACAGCTTTTTTTAGATTTATGGCTTTGATTTTCTAGCAGTTTTAGAGTTTAACATGTTTCATAAAATATATTTGTTATATTAATTCTTATTCATAAATCATTTTCATAAACTTAAACCTCTGTAACTTGTTTTTGGTTTCACTTTTTCAACTTGTTTGACTTAAACAATAATCTGCCAAGAGTCTTCTTTAAAATGAGACCAAACTTAAGTCTGTGCTCTCAATATTAATTTTTTATGACAGTTTTTTGTCCTCTATGGACCTATGTGTTACTTTTTTTAACTGATGCACAAGGGTTAATCTCAGCCCTGTCCGAAAGTGTGTGTTGATCTTACCATAGAGTTTAGTGGGCATATTCGGACCTCTCCTCCAAATCCATGAACGTGATATAATGGCGCTCCGACTGCTAACAACTCAGAAGCACCCAACACACACAACTCTGCCCCAAAATATGAGCCCAGCTGCAGAGAGACAAGCAGAGGAAAGGAAAAAGAAGAGGTGATGTATGAAGGCAAGTATCAAGTATTGAAAGATGGGGGAGACTACGCTGATAAATGCATGGGTATATTTAAATAAAAATATTGAAGAAGTCAATATATACAGACAGCATATATGTGCCAGCCATAATAAATATATATTATATAATGTGTATGGTACTGTATGCTGTGTATAATGTATATTAAATTTTATACCTGTGATCCATATATCCTATGAGAGATGGTCCAGCTGTGGTTCTGATGGTTCAGTGTAAATCCCAGCACCAGCCCTGTATGTCTATGCCTTGGGGCTCCCGCAAAGTACACAAAATGACCATTCACTGATGCCACAGCAACAGAGTAACCTGCAGCACATAATATAATTATTATAAATACATATTTTTAAAAATTTTATACTATTATATACAGTTAGGAACATGGGTGTGCTCTTTGATACCAATCTTACATTTGAAAGCCACATTTCTAGCATCTGTAAAACTGCATTCTACCATTTTAAAAATATATCTAAATTACGGCACATGCTTTCAATGCAAAATGCTGAACAGTTAGTTCATGACCTCAAGGCTAGATTAAATGTAATGCTCTATTGGTTGTTTGCCCTGCTCGCTTAATAAATAAATTGCAGCTGGTCCAAAATGCAGCAGCTTGAGTTCTTAGAACCAGGAAGTATGACCGGTTCTGTACTGCACTGCATGGCTCTCTATTAAACATTGTATACATTTTTAAATCTTGCTAATTACTTACAAAGCACTGAATGGTTTAGCTCCCCAGTATTTGAGCGAGCTCTTTACGCACTATATTCCATCACATCTATTGCGGTCTCAAAATTCTAGCCAGATGATAATACCTAGAAAATCAAAATCAACTGCAGGCGGTCGATCCTTTTCCTATTTACCACCTAAACTCTGGAACAGTCTTCCTAGCATTGTTCGGGAAGCAGACACACTCTGTCAGTTTAAATCTAGACTAAAAACACATCTCTTTACTATGGCATACACATAGAACATTGTCAATTTCTATTACACAAATCAGTTAAATGATTGTTAGGCTGCATTAACTAGGTCAGCCGGAACCGGGAACACTTCCCATAACACCTGGTGTACTCGTTACATCATAAGAAGAATGGCATCTACGCTAATGTTAATCTCTCTGTTTATCCTAAGGTCTACTGCAGTCAGCCAGATCTGGGCCATATCCAGACCAGATGGTGGACCTGCGCCTAGACAT
The DNA here is from genome assembly GCA_018749465.1 of Paracanthobrama guichenoti. NCBI lineage: Eukaryota > Metazoa > Chordata > Actinopteri > Cypriniformes > Gobionidae > Paracanthobrama > Paracanthobrama guichenoti. The sequence goes on from JAGHMJ010004154.1 coordinate 919,537, forward strand.
GACCAACGCATCCCTGAAATGTCTGCAGAGGCCGTGTCAATTAAACTCCCCCCTGTAAATGCCGCATCGACACGACATCCTCATTAAACTCGTCTCTGGCGTGATGATTCCAATCTTTCGAATCATAATCATACACTGTTTGTTTGTTGGCCAGAGGAGAACTGGCACCCCGACTGAGCTTGGTTTCTCCCAAGGATTTTTTCTCCATTCTGGCCCCCGAAGGAGTTCTGGTTCCTTGCCACCGTCGCCTTTGGCTTTTAGCTTGCTCAATTGGGGACACTGAAAACAAAAACAAAATGGCGCTGCCGTGTTCGGTCGCCGTTCAGGTCGCTCCGCGAAGACTGTGCTTTTATTTACTATTTTACTTTCTTTTACTCTCAATTTTTACAAACTTATCAACTGCATTGATCTACTATGACAGCAAAACTCTTTTGGACATTGGTTACCTCTACACTGGACTGTTTCAGGACACTTTCACCGATACTCTGTGGCCATCTGAGATCCTTCGGAACGGCGAGTTGAACAATGGACAGAGTCGGCGGCGAAGAACCAAGAAACACCGTGGGAAACGCGCTGGTATCCGTAACAGACAGAGGAAAAGGGCATTCAGCCCACCTCTCCCGAGCATTCTTCTAGCAAATGTTCAATCCTTGGAGAATAAGATGGACGATCTTAGAGCCAGGATAAGTTTTCAACGGGACATGAGAGACTGTAACATCTTTTGTTTGTCCGAAACATGGCTCAAGCCCGCGGTCCCGGATGCAGCTGTGACGCCGTCGGAGAATTTCTCTGTTTTTCGGGTGGACAGAACAGCCGAGGCCGGTAAATCCAAAGGCGGTGGAGTATGCTTCATGGTCAACAAGAAATGGTGCGATCCCAGGAACATCACCATTCTCTCACGATCCTGCTCGCCTCATCTGGAACATTTAACAATCATTTGCCGCCCATTCTATCTGCCGAGGGAGTTTTCTGCAGTCGTCGCAACCGCTGTTTACATTCCACCGCAGGCAGACACAGTGCTGGCTTTATCTGGCCTTCATGATGTTGCCAGCGGCATCATAAACAAACACCCCGGCGCGGCATTCATTGTCGTGGGCGATTTCAACAAAGCAAACCTAAAGAAAGTCCTGCCAAACTTTCACCAGCACATCTCCTGTCCTACACGAGGAGCAAACACGCTGGATCATTGCTACTCTCCGTTTAAGAACGCCTACAAAGCGCGGTCACTTCCAGCGTTTGGCAAATCGGATCATGCCGCCATTTTCCTCACACCCGAATACAAACAAAAGCTCGTTCAGGAACCCCCGGTGACGCGGGAAGTTAAGCGCTGGTCGCCCCATTCAGAGACCGCGCTACAGGCAGCTCTGGACGATGTGGATTGGGACATGTTCCGGGCGAGTTCAGCTGATGTAAACGAGTTCACAGACGTGGCGCTTTGCTTCATCAACACGCTTACAGAGCAAGCCACACAAACAATAACAATAACGTCCTTCTCAAATCAGAAACCGTGGGTGGACAATTCAATCCGCGCTGCAGTGAACACACGCACTGCCGCTTACAACGCCGGTCTCCTATCGGGGAACATGACTGAATACAAATCATCCTGTTATGCTCTCAGACGCGCAGTTAAAGCCGCAAAACTCCGTTACAAAGACCTAGTGGAGTCTCATTTCCAACTCAACGACTCGCGGTGCATGTGGCAAGGTCTGAGGTCCATCTGCTTGTTTGGATCTAAATCCTCTGCAGAGGTGAGAGCTGATCCGTTACTTGTGAATGAGTTAAACTCTTTCTACGCGCGCTTTGACTGTAACCGCGGCAACGCGACTCCGCCAAGTGGCGCGTTAGAGGAAATTACTCAGAGCAGCAACAATCACGTGATCTCTGTCTCGGAGGATGAAGTTCGGAGAGCACTCAAGCGTGTGGACGTCAGGAAAGCTGCCAGGCCAGGTGGTATTTCAGGTCGTGTTCTGCGGTCCTGTGCTGATCAGCTCGCCGGGTTGTTTACATCTATCTTTAACTCACCCGTTCAGATTTTTACTTTGGAGCCGAGTGGTTGCGCACAGTGATCACTCTCTTCCAAACGCTTCACAAAGAGCATTGTTCCTGATCGAAAGATCATTGACCCTAATCAAAAGAGCATTCTTCCTGATCTAAAAGAGCTTGCCTATGAGAGGAGGTCTATCTTGCCAGTGAAAGGGCACATTCAGCAGTGTTTCACCACACTGTTAAAATGTTTTGTGTGAAATTACAGTATATTCCAGGTTAATAATTGCATTAATTCCACAGTAGGACTTCTCTTGTAGCTAACTGCACTCTTGGAAATTTCTTGTAAAATCTATAATATCATACTGTATTGTTTATTTTGTAATGTTCAGAATTTATCTAAAACACAGCTGTCTTGTTCCGATTAGAACATGCACTGAGTGACACACCCACTGAGAATCCTGTTGAAAGTGCCCAAGTTAATGGTGATTCTATTACACGGAACATGAAAATAGAGACACCATCCACTATAGTCACATGTTTGCCTGGAGCCAGAGCACCTGACATCAAAGTATATTTAAAAGTATATTTATATTTTGCTGGCTAATGCTAATCATAAATTCACTAAGATTATTATTCACAAAGGCACTAACAATGTTCGACTTCACCCATGTCAGATATCAACATTAATTCATTAACACAAGGATCGCCAACGGCCCCAGATTACTGTTGTTCAACATTCACTGCTCGTTAAAACATCACACAGTTATGTGTGATGTTTTACACATAACTGTGTGATGTCTTCCCGGAGGAGCCCCCAGCACCGACACATCCTCTCCAGAAAGTTCTGACCCTCCCTCCGATGCAGTGATGGACATGTGGTCCTTGAGAGGAGCCCTGAAGGATACGGATGATGCACACCTCGTGAATGGCCCACCGCGTTCCAACGGCAGCTCTACTGACTGCGGAGTGTGAGAGGGATGAGGATTCCCCGGGGGTTGGTTCCCTGGGGGAAACACACTCACCATAACCCTCAAGTCGCCCAGGCTACTGCCTGAAGTAACACTCTGTGGAGGGTAAGATTGAGGCAGAGGCAAGGGGGCTCCACCCCTTGAGAGATGGAGCCTCGACCGCAACTCTGAGATGGTCATGTTCCCGCAGTGAGTCATCCACCAGCGCTGCCTCGGCGTGCTGAATGCCCAAACATGAGATACAGCGCTGGTGACCATAATAATAAAATAATAAAGGTGTAGAACTTCCATCATGTATTAAGAAGGGCTCTCATACAATCATTGATAAAGTAAAAATGCTTAACTGTTTCAATGAACACTTCATAGCTTCTGGCTTTTTGTTTGATTCAAGTAATGGAGCTCATGTAAACCCTTCTATTGTTCAGTCAGAGAGTATCGTGTCTAGTCAATCATTCAACTTTTCACCAATTGAAATCTCTGAGGTGTGCAAAGCCCTTAAATCTTTAAATGTTTCAAAACATTCCTGATAACAGGTCCTGATAAATTGGAACCTTACTTTTTAATGCTAGCAGCTGATTTTATTGCCCCGCCTCTGACTCGTATTTTCAACCTTTCACTTGTCTTAAATGAAATTCCACTTGTATGGAAATCAGCTTTTGTTCTTCCCCTGTTTAAAGGCGGAGATCCCACATACCCAAACAATTACAGGCCCATTTCCGCTTGTCCTGGCCAAAGTCCTCGAAACGTTTGTCAATAATCAACTGAAGGACTTTCTTTCTGTTAATAATATTCTGTCCAATTTTCAATCTGGTTTTAGAAAACAACATAGTACAACTACAGCAGCCTTAAAAGTACTAAATGATTTTGTTGAATCTGTTGATTAAAAAAAAACACTGTGCAGCCTTATTCATTGATCTATCAAAAGCATTTGATACCGTTGATCATACCTTACTGATGCAACGACTCATCAGTATTGGATTATCTATTGGTTGGTTTAATAAATAATCTCTCAAACAGAACAATGTGTACAGGCAGAAGGTTTTATCTCTGGTTCACTCAATGTAACTAAAGGTGTGCCACAGGGTTCAGTCCTAGGTCCACTCCTATTTTCTCTATATATAAATAATATTGATCAGAAAGCAAATTTTCACTATTATGCTGATGATAGTTATATATAATTCAGCATCTACACCCATTCTGTCTCTGTCTCTCTCTCTCTCTCTCTCAATTACAGCTTGCTTTTAATATTGTTCAGCGTAACTTGTTAAATGTTGATAAAACAAAATTTATGTTGTTTTCTAAATCAAAATCAATCCCTCATAATCTTCTTTCTATTACTACTTCCGAAGGTTCAGAGATTGAGTTTGTGACTCAGTATAGGTATCTTGGGATTTTAATTGATGATGCTCTCTCCTATATATGCATGCATCCTCTCAGTGTTTACTTGCTTTAGAGACACTGTTTATCATGGTGCACTGAGATTCATAACAAATCTTAAATCCCTTACTCATCATTGTGTGTTGTATGCTCGGGTTGGATGGTCTGCTTTGTCCAGCCAAAGACCAAAACACTGGCATGTTTTTATTTATAAATCTATCCTGGGTCTACTTTCTTCGTATCTTCATACGTACATCTGCAAAAAACATGCTGGTAGCAATAGCCTTCAGTCGCAGGAATTTTTCCTACTGTCTGTTCCAGTTGTACATACTGAATTAGGGAAAAGGGCATTTAAATATGCTGCTCCCTCTGCTTGGAATAACTTGCAATTGACATTGAAACTTAGGGAGCTGGTTTCATTGGACATTTTTAAAGTGATGTTAAATGATTTGGAGACAAATCATCAGTTTGTAGATGTTAGTGAGTGATCAGTTTGTGAATAGTTACGTGTTGATATCTTTTTATTTTATTTTTTATTTTTTTATTTTATTTTTTTATTTAACTTATTTGTGTGTAAAAATGTATGGATGGATGGATGTTATCTGTATACCCACGTGAGATGTGTTGCTGTCACTCTTGGCCAGGACACTCTTGTAAAAGAGATTCTTAATCTAAATGTGCTTCTTTTCCTGGTAAAATAAAGGTTATAATATAATTTTAAAAAAATTTAAAAAAATACAAACACTGGCTGGCTGTTTAAAGGGAGTTTGGAGTTAAAGTGTAATATTAATATTTTATTTTATGTTATGTAGCTTGATGCTAACTGTAGCTCTTATGCACCTGTCACGCCAGGAGCTATATTTTATTTTACATAAGGTACCAAAAGCATGCTTTTTTTGTTTGTCTGTTTGCTAAAAAAGACATCAGGTAGTAGGTTTTAATGTAAAGTGGGATGAATTTGGGGTTGATGGCCAATTCTGAATGCCTGAAAAGGCTATAATGGATATAATACAAACAAAATAATTACTATAAAAGAATAATAAGGTTTAAGTCATTCATGACAGACGTGTTAAAAGGTCATTGAGTGAAAACAATAGAGTATGAATTAAGCAGTTGAAAGACTAGTTAGTAGACTGCAAGTATGTGTTTTACAGGCCAATAACATAATGATAGCATCTTATCTTAGCATGTGCTAAAAACTCACATGACATGCCATACAATATGCTTCATAAAATGCATAATTTTAGAAATTTTATCCTCAGATTTGAAATGAAGCATGACCACACTTGTGGATTCACTTTAGTTGTGGTTATACATTGTTATACTACATTCACATAATATTTGTATACATTTAAAAATATATTATTAATATTTTTTATTTTAGTTTTTATGTTTGAGCCTATATCACCATATTAATAACAGTCTGAGTAATTCTGAGCCTTGAATTGTAAACTCTTAAGTGTTGGCTTTCTAGATATATGTTACTTATGTGTATATTCAGAAAGACTTGCGAGCAGCAGCCCTTTTATTTGCCAAAATGGGGGGTGACAGGCAAGGGGTTAAAGAGGTGTGTGAACTCGCAAGTACTATGTCAGACACTATAATATGCTCTGGCCCCTTTCCTTTTTGCTGGAGTGATGAGATACTTAGCAGACTGTCCTCACTCACTGGCTTTCTAAGTGGTGTCTGCAGAAGAATGTGTAATATGTAATGTGTAATAGGTAGGGATGGGTATCTGTGGCAAGGGGGGCGTGGTTCAGCGAGGTCGGCAACGGAGAGAAGAGGCAGGTGACAAACGGTGTGTAAGTGGGTCAAGTGCAGAACGACATTCACCTGCGTCTCGTTGCAGTAATTGGTGTGGGGAACCGGATAAAAGCTGGTGGAAAACAGGAAGCGGGGAGAGAGAGAGAGCAGCTGGGTGCTCGTGCGGGAACCTGAGCTATACAGCGAGAGTACACTGAAGTCATTTAAAGAAGAATTGCTTGTTTGAGTTGAAAGCGCAGTCAGCGCCTGTTTTGTTTCCTGAACAAAGAGTTTTAATAAAAGCACGAGACCCAGCTCAGCCGACCCTGTCTCCTTCCTTCATTCACAAAGACCAAAATATCACAGTATCATTAAGGTTTTAACGGTATTACTACTCTTACCGATACTGCTTATCGATCCAGCACTTTAATGGTATTCTTATCGGTTCTTTTTGTTATACTTTATTATAATAAAAAGAAAAATTAAGAACATAATTAACATTACTTTATAATCTGAAAATGTAAAATATCTATAGCAAAATAAACAGCAATGTTTGAACAATACAAATATAAAACATCTATCACCAGTGCATTTACTGGCATTTTTGTTTTATATATGCATATGATAAGAACAAGAAACAAAGTACAAACAAATGGTCAAATAAATACATATACAATAAAACAAAGATACAAATTAAATACGGTGCTTTAATCTCAGGTAGGTCTACTAACATTACTGTTCGGGTAATGGCCTACAAAAGACATCTAATAAAGTAATCAAATATAAAATAACACTGTATAGTTTTCACTGTACAAATTGATAAATTAATGATTTTTAAAGCTGCGAGTATCTTTCTCTTCGCCTTTTCTTGTTTGATTCACATTAATGGCACAATCATTAGGGTTTATTAGATGCTGCCCCTTTAAGACTGAATGCAGATCTGATAATATAGGATACATAATATTTTCTCCCAACTATTAACACCCATTTAAGACATAAACTGTGTTTAAGTGAATACTTTCCAAGCGGTCATTTTGAAATTTTGGCTATTTGTTGTGTGTATTGATAGTTTAGACGCACACACAAAGCCTTAAGTACTATAATGTGCAAGTTGCGGTCGGTTTCAAAGCGCACACGCATAAAAGTTGGAAGCCTTGAAGTTGGAAACTCTTGCTTGGATTATTGTGCTTTTAATAGCTCTATCTGTTTATTACCAAACACATCCAGCAATTTAGCAACAGTAGAGACTGTATTTTAAAATGTTACAATTTTACTGACGTTAAGTTTGGGGTTTAGGGGGACCAATGCTCACAACTGTGAAGGGAATGAATACGGAACGTGGCACATTTTTAATAGCTTTACCTCATCTATTTATAATTCTTGGCAACTAAAATTGAAAATACAATTAGATTAATATCACAGGCCTGAAGTGTAACCAGACTAAACTTCTGTTGGCCATCGTCGTCAGGGACTGTCGTGTTGTAGCTCCACATGAGATATCGCTCTCTCTCTCTCTTTTCTGGTTTGCGACTAGCAAAAATTTAACACATGGTTTAATATTATTGCTTATAGAAACGGCTGGCAATATAGAAGTCGTAATATAATGTCTATGTAGCAATAATAAATAGTAAGTGTATTTTCTTAATTTCTCCAGTACCGACAGCAGAACCGATAGCATCAGAGCTTATCGATACTGTGGTCTTTCATAATTTAGCACCAGGGCTCATTTAATACCAGGTTTTGGTACCCATCCCTAGTAATAGGTGTGGTGTTCTATAGTAAGCCGCTAGAGGGAGTTCTTGTGTTTCAGATATGAAGGACACAAAAGAAGTGAAGAAGGTTGTACATTGACATGTGAATGAATAAAAAGACATGCTGAGTTCCAGTCACAGTTTAGACACTTTATTTCAAGGCATTCAATATATTGGTGATGAGTATGGCTTTAAGTTTGAGGCAACCCACTCCGTTCCTACAAACACCGGGAGAACCAGTGATTCCGTTCAAAGCTTGGATTAAAACTTTCGATAACTTCTTGCTGGCCCTGGGAGAGGAGCTATCTAATGTTAGGAAGTGTTCTCTTCTGATACAGGTCTTCATGAGATGAGGTGCAAACACTGCTCTACACAAAATTACAAAATGGCGCCGCCGTGTTCGGTCGCCGTTCAGGTCGCTCCGCGAAGACTGTGCTTTTATTTACTATTTTACTTTCTTTTACTCTCAATTTTTACAAACTTATCATCTGCATTGATCTACTATGACAGCAAAACTCTTTTGGACATTGGTTACCTCTACACTGGACTGTTTCAGGACACTTTCGCCGATACTCTGTGGCCATCTGAGATCCTTCGGAACGCCAAGTTGAACAATGGACAGACGGGTCAACGGTGAAGAACCAAGAAACACCGCGGGAAACGCACTGGAATTCGAAACAGACTGAGGAAAAGGGCATTCAGTCCTCCTCTCCCGAGCATTCTTCTAGCAAATGTTCAATCCTTGGAGAATAAGATGGACGATCTTAGAGCCAGGATAAGTTTTCAACGGGACATGAGAGACTGTAACATCTTTTGTTTGTCCGAAACATGGCTCACGCCCGCGGTCCTGGACACAGCTGTGACGCCATCGGAGAACTTCTCTGTTTTTCGGATGGACAGAACAGCCGAGGCCGGTAAATCCAAAGGCGGTGGAGTATGCTTCATGGTCAACAAAAAATGATGCGATCCCAGGAACATCATCATTCTCTCGCGGTCCTGCTCGCCTCATCTGGAACATTTAACAATCATTTGCCGCCCATTCTATCTGCCGAGGGAGTTTTCTGCGGTTGTCGCGACCGCTGTTTACATTCCACCGCAGGCAGACACAGCGCTGGCTTTCTGGCCTCCATGATGTTGCCAGCGGCATCATAAACAAACACCCCGATGCTGCTTTCATCGTCGAGGGCGATTTTAACAAAGCAAACCTAAAGAAAGTCCTGCCAAACTTTCAGCAGCACGTCTCCTGTCCTACACGAGGAGCAAACACGCTGGTGTTTGCTACTCCCCGTTCAAGAACGCCTATAAAGCGCGGTCACTTCCAGCGTTTGGCAAATCGGATCATGCCGCCATTTTCCTCACTCCCGAATACAAACAAAAGCTCGTTCAGGAACCCCTGGTGAGGCGGGAAGTTAAGCGTTGGTCGCCCCACTCAGAGACCGCGCTTCAGGCAGCTCTGGACGATGTGGATTGGGACATGTTCCGAGCGAGTTCAGCCGACGTAAGCGAGTTTACAGAAATGGCGCTTTGCTTCATCAACACGCTTACAGAGCAAGCCACGCAAACAATAACAATAACATCCTTCTCAAATCAGAAACCGTGGGTGGACAATTCAATCCGCGCTGCAGTGAACACACGCACTGCCGCTCACAACGCTGGTCTCCTTTCAGGGAATATGAATGAATACAGATCGTCCTGCTATGCTCTCAGACGAGCAGTTAAAGCCGCAAAACTCCGTTACAAAGACCGAGTGGAGTCTCATTTTCAACTCAACGACTCGCGGCGCATGTGGCAAGGTCTGAGGTCCATCTGCTCGTTTGGATCTAAATCCTCTGCAGAGGTCAGAGCTGACCCGTTGCTCGTGAACGAGTTAAACTCTTTCTACGCTCGCTTTGACTGTAACCGCGGCAACGCTACTCCGCCAAGTGGCGCGTTAGAGGAAATTACTCAGAGCAGCAACAATCACGTGATCTCTGTCTCAGAGGATGAAGTTCGGAGAGCACTCAAGCGTGTGGACGTCAGGAAAGCTGCCGGGCCAGATGGTATTTCAGGTCGTGTTCTGCGGTCCTGTGCTAATCAGCTCGCCGGGTTGTTTACATCTATCTTTAATGAGTCCCTCGCTACATCTGTGGTCCCCACCTCCTTCAAAAAATCCACCATCATCCCTGTCCCTAAGAACAGTAAACCCTCTTGCCTAAATGACTATCGTCCAGTGGCTCTCACGTCTATAGTCATGAAGGTCTTTGAGAGACTCATTTGCGCCTTCATTCCTGACACTTTGGACCCTCTTCAGTTTGCCTATCGTCCCAATAGATCGACTGAAGATGCCGTCTCTCATGTCCTCCACTCCTCCCTCACTCACATCGACAGCAAAAGTGGGAACTACGTAAGGCTGCTATTTATTGACTATAGCTCAGCCTTTAACACCATAGTTCCCATCAAGCTAACCTCCAAACTCCTGGATCTCGGCCTGAATCCTTCTCTCTGCCACTGGATTGAGGACTTCCTCACTGGCAGGCCTCAGGTGGTGAGAATAGGCCAGTCCACCTCCAACTCCATCACCCTGAGTGTGGGAGCTCCACAGGGCTGTGTCCTGAGTCCCCTGCTCTACTCGCTCTACACGCATGACTGTTTGTCCACACACAGCTCCACCTCTATCATCAAATTTGCTGATGATACTGTTGTCCTGGGCCTCATTTCCAACAACAATGAGACGGCATACTTGGATGAGGTGGAGCATCTAACATCATGGTGCCAGGACAACTGTCTCTCTCGGAATGTTGGCAAGACCAAAGAAATGATTGTGGACTTCAGGAAGAGACAGCAACGGACATACTCCCCCCTCATGATCAGCGGGTCACCAGTAGAGAGAGTGAGCAGCTTCAAGTACCTGGGAGTAAACATCTCTGAGGACTTGACCTGGACTGCTCACATTCAGACACAGGTGAAAAAAGCCAGGCAAAGACTGTACCACCTGCGCCAGCTGAGGAAATTCAGGGTTTCACCAGCTATCCTGAAAACTTTCTATTTAGGGGCGATAGAAAGTGTACTAACTCAGTGCATCACAGCGTGGTATGGGAACAGCACCAGTCATGACCGCAAAGCCCTGCAAAGAGTTGTGCGCTTATCCAAGCGTATCTCAGGGTCAGCTCTCCCATCTCTACAGGACGTCTACACCAAACGCTGCAAAGGTAGAGCTACTAAGATCATCAAGGACTCTAATCACCCTGCAAACCCTCATTTCATGCTGCTGCCATCTGGTAAGCGCTTCCGAAGCCTGATGGCCAAAACTCTGACTCAGGAGGAGCTTCTTCCCCCAGGCCATCAGACTCCTGAACTCAGTCAATTAACACCACATGACTTCACTTCAGGATAAACATACTGACATTGCACTGCACTTTCTGTTCTCGTTGTTACTGTGTAACAACCTGTTATAAACCTGTTTGCACATTATACTCTTTATACATTTGTTAACCACATATTTATAAGTCTACAGTTTACTCACTGCACAGTCTACTTCAATTATTTTATTCCACTTCTTATTCTTATTTTTAACTTTTTTTTTCTTCTACTTGACTTGATTATTTATAATTCTACAGATATATATACAGATAGTACTTTTTTATCCTATTTCTATTTCTACTTGTTTTAACTGTGAATTTGCACTGTCCATGGAGCGGACCTGTTTACATTTCACTGCCGGTTGTATATTCTGTATATAACTGTGTATGTGACAAATAAAACTCTTGAATCTTGAATCTTGAATCACTGCTGTGGATCTGAGCAGCACGCAGCTAATTTTCCCAGATACCCTGCTAAGGATGCGCTGTAAACTGCTAAGGATGTGCTGTAAACTGCTAAGGATGCGCTATAAACTGTAAGGATGCGCTGTAAACTTGTGTGCAGGAAATGTAACAAAACAGGACATTATGCTAAAGCATGTTGTGGAAGCAAATGAGTGAGTGAAAATACAGTTCCCGACGTGACAGTGTTAAATATTGAACATTCTGCTTGTGACTGTAGTATAATCATGTGTACAGTACAGATAAATGTAGGTACAGGACAAAAACGGGTCCCATTCAGCTAATGGTAGATACTGGATCAGCTGTGTCTATATTATCAATGTCCATTTACACTGGATTTTTCAGTCAAGCACCCCTCTCACCACCAAAACTCAGTCTAGTTATTTCTGGGGACGATGCAATTGCCGGCCAACAATATATGGTGGCCATTGTACTACCTCAGACCTATACACTGTACAAAAAGGAACAGCTGTGCTGGGCAGACCTCTTAAATGGAATTACAGAAGCTCACAAAACAGGATGTAATCAAGCCTATGGATGCAGCTGAGTGGGTCTCCCCGATAGTGATCGCCAGAAAAAAAGACGGGGATATTAGACTTTGTGTTGACTTACATGAGCCTAATAAATCCATCATAGTGGACAGTTTTCCTCTTCCACACATGGAGATGTTCACAAACCTGCTACAGTGTTTTCCACATTAGACCTCCAAAGTGTTTACCATCAGGTTGTGTTGCATGAGGACAGTCGAAACCTTATGCCGGTTATTACGCACGGTGGATTATTTTGTTTTAAAAGGGTTCCATATGGACTGGCCTCAGCTCCAAGCTGCTTCCAGAGTAGGGTTGCCACCTTCAGTGTGGCAAAATAAGGGACACCCATTCACGACACCCTGACATGGAATCAAGTATTTGAACTTGCAACAGAACACATTTTATATTATTTTACATTCGATTATTTTATTTATTTCTAAACAACTCTTTAATAGCCTATTTGGTGCACTTTAAAGAGACAGTTTACCCAAAAATTTTAATTCTGTCATCATTTACTCACCCTCATGATGTTCCAAACCTGTATCAGTTTCTTTTTTCTGCTGAACAGAGAGGAAGATATTTTTAAGAAAATTTGTACCCAGGCTGCTTTGGGGGCACCATTGACTTCCATAGTAGGTATGTATCTTCCTATATGTTCAGCATAACAAAGAAATGTATACAGTTTTGGAACAACTTGAGGGTGAGTCAATGATGACAGAATTTTCATTTTTGGGTGCACTGTCCCTTTAAGCAGTCATTCTGAAACAGTAATCACTTTTTTGACAATTCTGAAATTCAAAAATGCTTTTTTATTTTTATTAATTAATTTATTTTATTTTTATGTTTTATTAATTTACTATTATGACTATATTATTATGTAATAATATATTACAGCATTACAGCATTTATTTCAGCATAGCATTTTTATCTAAATATTATAATTTTTTAAATGTCATAAGCTTTATATGACTATTTATTATGTATGATTAATATTAGCCTAGCTAAATGATAAATTAATAATAACATTAATTAGGCTATAATCTATTAACTAACCTGTCTAATGTCTAGAAAATATAATAAGAGTCTGCCAAGCTCTGATGATCCGGACAGATTGATAGCAAAATCCTTATGTGTTTATTGAACTGATCATGTTTTGATTAAAATTTGAGGATGATTCTCTCAAAAATCTGTAAGCTCTTCTGTAAGGTTTTATGTCAAGAAAAGTCTAGGCGTCCTTTCAAAAAGGCCATTTATTTCAGAACATTTGTAATTGTAAAGAGTAGTTTTTCTTTCAAATAAATCTGCAATAAACTGCTAATTATAATGAATATACAGTTACTGAAAAACTAAAGCAACTATTTACAGAATTTGCAAAGTGTAAAATACTCATTTAGTTGATAAGAAGTGTCAGTCATAGAGTCTGCACGCTCCACTGCGGTGCATAAACTGGCAGGCGCGCACTGGTATCATGGAAATGTAAGCACAAGTAGTATTCACAAATAATGCTTACATACACTGCGCAAGATGATGCCTTTTGATTGGCTACTACATCCATCAATCAAAATGTATAATGTGCAAACAGGTTTATAACAGGTTGTTACACAGTAACAACGAGAACAGAAAGTGCAGTGCAATGTCAGTATATCGATGGTCACATGATGTTAAGTGACTGAGTTCAGGAGTCTGATGGCCTGGGGGAAGAAGCTCCTCCTGAGTCTCTCAGTTTTGGCCATCAGGCTTCGGAAGCGCTTGCCAGGTGGCAGCAGTGTGAAATGAGGGTTTGGTGATTAGAGTCCTTAATGATTTTAGTAGCTCTACCTTTGCAGCGTTTGGTGTAGACGTCCTGCAGAGACGGGAGAGCTGACCCGGAGATATGCTCGGATAAGCACACAACTCTTTGCAGGGCTTTGCAGTCAAGACTGGTGCTGTTCCCATACCACGCTGTGATGCACTGAGTTAATACACTTTCTATCGCCCCTGAATAGAAAGTTTTCAGGATAGCTGGTGAAACCTGAATTTCCTCAGCTGGCGCAGGTGGTACAGTCTTTGCCTGGCTTTTTTCACCTGTGTCTGAATGTGAGCAGTCCAGGTCAGGTCCTCGGAGATGTTTACACCCAGGTACTTCAAGCTGCTCACTCTCTCCACTGGTGATCATGAGAGGAGAGTATGTCCGTTGCTGTCTCTTCCTGAAGTCCACAATCATTTCTTTGGTCTTGCCAACATTCAGAGAGCGACAGTTGTCCTGGCACCATGATGTTAGATGCTCCACCTCGTCCAAGTATGCCGTCTCATTGTTGTTGGAAATGAGGCCCAGGACAACAGTATCATCAGCAAATTTGATGATAGAGGTGGAGCTGTGTGTGGACAAACAGTCAAGTGTGTAGAGAGAGTAGAGCAGGGGACTCAGGACACAGCCCTGTGGAGCTCCCACACTCAGGGTGATGGAGGTGGAGGTGAACTGGCCTATTCTCACCACCTGAGGCCTGCCAGTGAGGAAGTCCTCAATCCAGTGGCAGAGAGAAGAATTCAGGCCAAGATCCAGGAGTTTGGCGGTTAGCTTAATGGGAACTATGGTGTTAAAGGCTGAGCTATAGTCAATAAATAGCAGCCTTACGTAGTTCCCACTTTTGCTGTCGATGTGAGTGAGGGAGGAGTGGAGGACATGAGCGATGGCATCTTTAGTCGATCTATTGGGACGATAGGCAAACTGAAGAGGGTCCAAAGTGTCAGGAATGAAGGAGCAAATGGTGTTTTTAATGAGTCTCTCAAAGATCTTCATGACTATAGACGTGAGAGCCACTGGACAATAGTCATTTAGGTAGGAGGGTTTACTGTTCTTAGGGACAGGGATGATAGTGGATTTTTTGAAGGAGATGGGGACCACAGATGTAGCGAGGGACTCATTAAAGATAGATGTAAACAACCCATCGAGCTGATCAGCACAGGACCGCAGAACACGGCCTGAAATACCATCCGGCCCGGCAGCTTTCCTGACGTCCACACGCTTGAGTGCCCTCCGAACTTCATCCTCTGAGACAGAGATCACGTGGTTGTTGCTGCTCTGAGTGATTCCCTCTGACGCGTCACTTGGCGGAGTCGCGCTGCCACGATTACAGTCAAAGCGAGCGTAGAAAGAGTTTAACTCATTCACAAGCAACGGATCAGCGCTCACCTCTGCAGAGGATTTAGATCCAAAAGAACAGATGGACCTCAGTCCCTGCCACATGCGCCACGAGTCGTTGAGTTGGAAATGAGACTCCACTCGATCCTTATAACGGAGCTTTGCGGCTTTAACTGCAGGTCGCAGAGCATAGCAGGATGATCTGTATTCAGTCATATTCCCCGATAGGAGACTGGCGTTGTAAGCGGAAGTGCGTGTGTTCACTGCAGCGCGGATTGAATTGTCCACCCACGGTTTCTGATTTGAGAAGGATGTTATTGTTATTGTTTGTGTGGCTTGCTCTGTAAGCATGTTGATGAAGCAAAGTGCCACATCCGTGAACTCGCTGACGTCAGATGAACTCGCCCGGAACATGTCCCAGTCGACGTCATCCAGAGCTGCCTGTAAGCGCGGTCTCTGAGTGGGGTGACCAGCGTTTAACTTCCCGCCTCACCAGGGGTTCCTGAACGAGCCTTTGTTTGTATTCAGGTGTGAGGAAAATGGCGGCATGATCCGATTCGCCAAAAGCTGGAAGTGACCGCGCTTTATAGGCGTTCTTAAACGGAGAGTAGCAATGATCCAGCGTGTTTGCTCCTCGTGTAGGACAGGAGACGTGCTGGTGAAAGTTTGGCAGGACTTTCTTTAGGTTTGCTTTGTTGAAATCGCCCGCGACAATGAATGCCGCATCGGGGTGTTTGTTTATGATGCCGCTGGTAACATCATGAAGGCCAGATAAAGCCGCCCTGTGTCTTGCCTGTGGTGGAATGTAAACGGCAGTCGCAACAACAGAAGAAAACTCCCTCGGCAGATAGAAGGGACGGCAAATGATTGTTAAATGTTCCAGATGAGGCGAGCAGGACTGTGAATGGTGATGTTCCTGGGGTCGCACCATTTCTTGTTGATCATGAAGCATACTCCACCGCCTTTGGATTTACCGGCCTTGGCTGTTCTGTCCATCCGAGAAGTTCTCAGACAGCGTTACAGCTGTGTCCGGGAGTGTGGGGGCGTGAGCCATGTTTCGGACAAACAATAGATGTTACAGTGTCCCATTGAAAACTTATCCTGGCTCTAAGATCATCCATCTTATTTTCCAAGGATTGGACATTTGCGAGAAGAATGCTCGGGAGAGGTGGGCTGAATGCCCTTTTTCTCAGTCTGTTGCAGATCCCCGCGCGTTTCCCACGGTGTTTCTTGATTCTTCGCCGTCGACTCTGGCCATTGTTCAACTCGGCGTTCCGATGAATCTCAGATGGCCACAGAGGTTCGGCGACAGTGTCCTGAAACAGTCCAGTGTAGAGGTAACCAATGTCCAAAAGAGTTTTGCTGTCATAGCAGATCAATGCAGATGATAAATTTGTAAAAATTGAGAGCAAAAGAAAGTAAAATAGTAAATAAAAGCACAGTCTTCGCGGAGCAACCTGAACGGTGACCAAACACGGTGGCGCCATCTTGGGCTTTTTTGGGCATACAAACCCGATTCCAAAAAAGTTGGGACACTGTACAAATTGTGAATAAAATGGAATACAATAATTTGCAAATCTCATAAATGTATATTTTATTCACAATAGAATATAGATAACATATCAAATGTTGAAAGTGAGACATTATGAAATGTAATGCCAATTTTTGGCTCATTTTGGATTTCATGAGGGCTACACATTCCAAAAAAGTTGGGACAGGTAGCAATAAGAGGCTGGAAAAATTAAATGTACATATAAGGAACAGCTGGAGGACCAAGTTGCAACTTATTAGGTCAATTGGCAACATGATTGGGTATAAAAAGAGCCTCTCAGAGTGGCAGTGTCTCTCAGAAGTCAAGATGGGCAGAGGATCACCAATTCCCCCAATGCTGCGGTGAAAAATAGTGGAGCAATATCAGAAAAGAGTTTCTCAGAGAAAAATTGCAAAGAGTTTTTGAAGTTATCATCATCTACAGTGGATAATATCATCCAAAGATTCAGAGAATCTGGAACAATCTCTGTGCATAAGGGTCAAGGCCAGAAAACCATACTGGATGCTCATGATCTTCGGGCCCTTAGACGGCGCTGCATCACATACAGGAATGCTACTGTAATGGGAATCACAACATGGGCTCAGGAATACTTCCAGAAAACATTGTTGGTGAACACAATCCACCGTGCCATTCGCTGTTGCCGGCTAAAACTCTATAGGTCAAAAAAGAAGCCATATCTAAACATGATCCAGAAGCGCAGGCATTTTCTCTGGGTCAAGGCTCATTTAAAATGGACTGTGGCAAAGTGGAAAACTGTTCTGTGGTCAGACTAATAAAAATTTGAAGTTCTTTTTGGAAAACTGGGACGCCATGTCGTCCGGACTAAAGAGGACAAGGACAACCCAAGTTTTTATCAGCGCTCAGTTCAGAAGCCTGCATCTCTGATGGTATGGGGTTGCATGAGTGCGTGTGGCATGGGCTTGCATGAATGCATGTGGCATGGGCAGCTTACACATCTGGAAAGGCACCATCAATGCTGAAAGGTATATCCAAATTCTAGAACAACATATGCTCCCATCCAGACGTCGTCTCTTTCATTTTCCAACATGACAATGCCAGACCACACACTGCATCAATTACAACATCATGGCTACGTAGAAGGAGGATCCAGGTACTGAAATGGCCAGCCTGCAGTCCAGATCTTTCAACATTTGGCGCATCATAAAGAGGAAGATGCGACAATGAAGACCTAAGAAAGTTGAGCAACTAGAAGCCTGTATTAGACAAGAATGGGACAACATTCCTATTCCTAAACTTGAGCAACTTGTCTCCTCAGTCCCCAGACGTCCTCAAGCTGTTCCTTATATGTACATTTAACTTTTCCGGCCTCCGGCCTCCTTCATTCCTGACACTTTGGACCCTCTTCAGTTTGCCTATCGTCCCAATAGATCGACTGAAGATGCCATCTCTCATGTCCTCCACTCCTCCCTCACTCACATCGACAGCAAAAGTGGGAACTACGTAAGGCTGCTATTTATTGACTATAGCTCAGCCTTTAACACCATAGTTCCCATTAAGCTAACCGCCAAACCAAACTCCTGGATCTCGGCCTGAATTCTTCTCTCTGCCACTGGATTGAGGACTTCCTCACTGGCAGGCCTCAGGTGGTGAGAGTAGGCCAGTTCACCTCCACCTCCATCAGGCTCCACAGGGCTGTGTCCTGAGTCCCCTGCTTTACTCTCTCTACACACATGACTGTTTGTCCACACACAGCTCCACCTCTATCATCAAATTTGCTGATGATACTGTTGTCCTGAGCCTCATTTCCAACAACAATGAGACGGCATACTTGGACGAGGTGGAGCATCTAACATCATGGTGCCAGGACAACTGTCTCTCTCTGAATGTTGGCAAGACCAAAGAAATGATTGTGGACTTCAGGAAGAGACAGCAACGGACATACTCCCCTCTCATGATCAGTGGGTCACCAGTAGAGAGAGTGAGCAGCTTGAAGTACCTGGGTGTAAACATCTCCGAGGACCTGACCTGGACTGCTCACATTCAGACACAGGTGAAAAAAGCCAGGCAAAGACTGTACCACCTGCGCCAGCTGAGGAAATTCAGGGTTTCACCAGCTATCCTGAAAACTTTCTATTTAGGGGCGATAGAAAGTGTATTAACTGGTATGGGAACAGCACCAGTCATGACTGCAAAGCCCTGCAAAGAGTCGTGTGCTTATCAGAGCATATCTCAGGGTCAGCTCTCCCATCTCTGCAGGACGTCTACACCAAACACTGCAAAGGTAGAGCTACTAAAATCATCAAGGACTCTAATCACCCTGCAATCCCTCATTTCACGCTGCTGCCATCTGGCAAGCGCTTCCGAAGCCTGATGGCCAAAACTGAGAGACTCAGGAGGAGCTTCTTCCCACAGGCCATCAGACTCCTGAACTCAGTCACTTAACATCACGTGACCATCGATATACTGACATTGCACTGCACTTTCTATTCTCGTTGTTACTGTGTAACAACCTGTTATAAACCTGTTTGCACATTATACTTCTTTGTACATTTCTGTTAACCACATATTTATAAGTCTACAGTTTACTCACTGCACAGTTTACTTCACTTATTTTATTCCACTTCCTTATTTTTATTTTTTATTTTTTTTCTACTTGACTTGATTTATTTATAATTCTACAGATATATATATATAGTACTTTTTTATTCTATTTCTATTATAATTTCCTCCTTGTGTTTTTAACTGTGAATTCGCAATCACGGACCTGTTTACAGTTCACTGCCGGTTGTATATATAACTGTGTATGTGACAAATAAAACTCTTGAATTTTGAATCTTATACCTCTTGATACCTGTCCCAACTTTTTTGGAATGTGTAGCTCTCATGAAATCCAAAATGAGCCAATATTTGGCATGCCATTTCAAAATGTCTCACTTTCAACATTTGATATGTTATCTATATTCTATTGTGAATAAAATATAAGTTTATGAGATTTGTAAATTATTGCATTGCTTTTTTTATTCACAATTTGTACAGTGTCCCAACTTTTTTGGAATCAGGTTTGTACAAATATACAGAAGAAAAAAATTATGTTTTTAGTTGAGATTTGAATGAGGATATAGTATCAGTGAAAGAGGGAGCAGAGAAAGAGGGAGAGAATTCCAGAGTTTCAGGGTCACAGCACTGAACAATCTACCACCCACAGTAGAAAGATGTAAACGAGGTCCAGTAAGTAGTAGGGATGCATGATATTTATCAGACAGATAAATTATCGGGCAATATTGGTGAAAATGACGTCATTTTTATTGCTCCTATAGATAAAAGAAATCCGATGGCTAGATCGGATAAAGTACGCTTACTGGTAAATCAGTCTGATTTATCCGAAATTCGTCCGCTTTCCGAGTGCAAGTGACTGTGTCGCACTCATTACGTTATCATCTGTGAACATGTCTTCGCCGGTCTGGAAGTTTTTCTCTGTGGCAGCGGAGGACTATTGCTATTTGCAAAGCATGTTCAGCAAGGATTCTGAGAGAAGGAAAAAGGCGCCAAGTTTTAACACAACAAATCTTATATCTCACTTGAAAGGGCATCATCGCGGCGAAGCTGTATGAAGCAGCGGCGACAGCATCCTCTTCTTAATATCATTAATTCATCCTTGTCATTAGGATATGTACTGAAAACTTTTAAGTTAGCTATTATTAAACCACTTATTAAAAAAAACGCAACTTGAGCCGACAGAATTAGTCAAATACAGGCCAATCACAAATCTACCCTTTTTGTCAAAAATACTAGAAAAGGCAGTGTCCTCATAACCATGCCCCTTTTTAGAAAGAAATGGTATCTGAGAGGATTTCCAGTCAGGATTTAGACCGTATCATAGTACTGAGACTGCTCTCATAAGAGTAACAAATGATTTATTCTTATCATCTTATTGTGTCTGATCTTAGCGCTGCATTCAATACTATCGACCACAACATTCTTTTGAATAGACTCGAAAATTATTTTGGCATTAGTGGAATTGCATTGGCATGGTTTAAATCATACTTATCTGACCATTATCAGTTTGTAGCAGTAAATGAAGAGATGTCACACTGATCACAAGTTCAGTATGGATTACCGCAAGGCTCAGTGCTAGGACCATTGCTTTTCATCCTGTACATGCTACCACTGGGAGATATCATTAGGAAGCGTTATTTTTTTTTTATTGTTATGCTGACAATAACTGCTCTATATTTCTGTTCACCTATATATGCTGACAATAAAATGCTGCTCTATATTTCTTCACACACCCAGACGAAATTTACCAATTCGCAAGATTAACGGAATGCATAGCTGATATAAAAAAAACAACAACTGGATGAGTAATTTCCTGTAACTTAATTCAGAAAAAAAATATTTTTAGTTATTAGACAAAAAAACTCCACAAGTAGTAACCTAGAATACTGTCTAATACTTGATGGCTGCTCTGTCAAGTCCTCGTCGTCAGTTAGGAACCTGGGTGTGCTCTTTGATACCAATCTTTCATTTGAAAGCATTTCTAGCATCTTTAAAACTATATTCTACCATCTTAAAAATATATCTAAAATATGACGCATGCTTTCAATGCAAAATGCTGACCAGTTAGTTCATGCGTTCATGACCTTAAGGCTAGATTATTGTAATGCTCTACTGGGTGGTTGCCTTGCTCACTTAATAAATAAATTGCAGCTGGTCCAAAACGCAGCAGCTTAAGTTCTTACTAGAACCAGGAAGTATGACCATATTAGCCCAGTTCTGTCAACACAGCACTGCACTTCTATTAAACATTGTATAAGTTTTAAAATCTTGCTAATTACTTACAAAGCACTAAATGGTTTAGCTCCCCAGTATTTGAGTGAGCTCTTAACACATTATACTCCATCACGTCTATTGTGGTCTCAAAATTCTGGCCAGTTGATAATACCTAGAATATCAAAATCAACTGCAGGCAGTCGATCCTTTTCCTATTTAGCACCTAAACTCTGGAACAGTCTTCCTAACATTGTTCGGGAAGCAGACACACTGTGTCAGTTTAAATCTAGACAAAAAACACAAATCTCTTTACTATGGCATACACATAGAACATTATCAATTTATATTATTCAGATCAGTTAAATTATTGTTTTAGGCTGCATTAACTAGGTCAGCCGGAACCGGGAACACTTCCCATAACACCTGATGTACTCATAACATCATAAGAATAATGGCATCTACGCTAAAAGTCTCTCTGTTTATATAGAGGTTTACTGCAGTCAGCCGGATCCGGGTTGTCTCCAGATCAGATGGTGGACCTGCACCTAGACATGACCAACGCATCCCTGAAATGTCTGCAGAGACCGTGTCAATTAAACTCCCCCCGTAAATGCCGCATCGACATGACATCCTCATTAAACCCGTATCTGGTGTGACGACTGTGATCTTTCGAATAATCTTTTGAATATCTTTCGATCTAATATGACTTCTGACCTATAATGTTGCCAGAATCATAATCATATCAGTGTATGGTGACGGGCCAGACTAAGAGCAGTTCACAAACCCAATACGAGTCAAATTAAAATCAGGACCGAGACGTCGCCCGGCATGTTGCAGCCAGGCCCGGGGTTGAGGCTCGTATGCGAGCGCCTGGTGGCCGGGCCTACCCCCATGGGGCCCGGTCGGGCTCAGCCCGAATGAGCGACGTGGGGCCACCCTCCCATGGGCTCACCACCTGATCATATGGGGCTGGTGCGTAGTGGTACGGGCGACAGTTGAAGGCTAGGCCCCCGACGACCCGATCTCTGGACACGGAAACTGGCTTTAGGGACGTGGAATGTCACCTCGCTGGCGGGGAATGAGCCTGAGCTTGTGCGGGAGGTTGAGAGGTACCGGCTAGAGATAGTTGGGCTCACTTCCATGCACAGCTTGGGCTCTGGAACCACACTTCTTGAGAGAGGCTGGACTCTCTACCACTCTGGAGTTGCCCATGGTGAGAGGCGGCGGGCTGGAGTGGGTCTGCTTATAGCCCCACAGCTCAGCTGCCATGTGTTGGAGTTCAACCCGGTAAATGAGAGGGTCGCTTCCCTGCGCCTTCGGGTAGGGGATAGTTCGGCATACGGGCCAAACGGCAGTGCGGAGTACCCGGCCCTAATGGGGTCTCTGGGAGGGGTGCTGGAAAGTGCTCCAACTGGAGACTCCATCGTTCTACTGGGGGACTTCAACGCACACGTGGGCAGTGACACCTGGAGGGGCGTGATTGGGAGGAACGGCCCCCCTGATCTGAACCCGAGCGGTGTTCTGTTATTGGATTTCTGTGCTAGTCACGGCTTGTCCATAACAAACACCATGTTCAAGCATAAGGGTGTCCATCAGTGCACATGGCACCAGGACACCCTAGACCAGATGATCGACTTTGTGGTCATCTCATCTGAACTCCGGCTGTATGTCTTGGACACTCGGGTGAAGAGAGGGGTGGAGCTGTCAACTGATCACCACCTGGTGGTTAGTTGGATCTGATGGCGGGGGAGGAAGCTAGACAGACTCGGGAGACCCAAATGTACTGTGAGGGTCTGTTGGGAACGTTTGGCCGAGCCCCCTCTCAGAGAGATCTTCAACTCCCACCTCCGACAGAACTTCGACCGGATCCCGAGGGAGTCTGGAGATACTGAGTCCAAGTGGACCATGTTCTCCACCTCCATTGTCGACGCAGCTGCTCAGAGCTGTGGCCGTAAGGTCTCCGGTGCCTGTCGAGGCGGAAATCCCCGAACCTGGTGGTGAACACCGGAAGTAAGGGATGCCGTCAAGCTGAAGAAGGAGTCCTATCGGGCCTGGTTGTCTTGTGGGACTCCTGAGACAGCTGACGGGTACAGGCAGACCAAGCGGACTGCAGCCCGGGTAGTTGTGGAGGCAAAAAAATCGGGCCTGGGAAGAGTTCGGTGAGGCCATGGAGAAAGACTATCGGTTGGCTTCTAAGAGATTCTGGCAAACTGTTCGCCTCCTCAGGAGGGGGAAACAGTGCCCTACCAACACTGTTTACAGTGGAGATGGGCAGCTGTTGACATCAACTGGGGACATCGTCTGACGGAAGTAGTGGCTGAGGGCTCAGAGGTGGATTCATCCATCACCCGGGCTGAAGTCAAAAAGCTCCTCGGTGGCAAGGCACCGGGGGTCGATGAGATCCGCCCTGAGTACTTCAAGTCTCTGGATGTTGTGGGGCTATCTTGGCTGACACGCCTCTGCAACATCGCGTGGCGGTTGGGGACAGTGCCTCTGGACTGGAAGACCGGGGTGGTGGTCCCTCTTTTCAAGAAGGGGGACCAGAGAGTGTGTTCCAACTACAGGGGGATCACACTTCTCAGCCTCCCCGGGAAAGTCTATGCCAGGGTACTGGAGAGGAGAATTCGGCCGATAGTGGAACCTCGGACTCAGGAGGAACAGTGTGGTTTTTGTCCCGGTCGTGGAACACTGGACCAGCTCTATACCCTTGCCAGGGTGCTGGATAGTTCATGGGAGTTTGCTCAACCAATCCACATATGTTTTGTGGATTTGGAGAAGGCATTCGACTGTGTCCCTCATGGTGTCCTGTGGAGGGTGCTCTGGGAGTATGGGGTCCAGGGCCCCCTGCTTAGAGCTGTTTGGTCTCTGTACATCTGGAGCAGGAGCTTGGTCCGCATTGCCGGCAGCAAGTCAGACTTGTTCCCGGTGCATGTTGGACTCCGGCAGGGCTGCCCTTTGTCACTGGTTCTGTTCATAATTTTTATGGACAGAATTTCTAGGCACAGCCAAGGGCCGGAGAGTGTCCGTTTTGGGAACCACATGATTTCGTTGCTGCTTTTTCCGGATGACGCTGTCGTGTTGGCCTCCTCAGACCAGGACCTTCAGTGTGCACTGGGGTGGTTTGCAGCCGAGTGTGAAGCGGCCGGGATGAGAATCAGCACCTCCAAATCCAAGGCCATAGTTCTCAGTCGGAAAAGGGTGGCTTGCCCACTTCAGGTTGGTGGAGAGTTTCTGCCTCAGGTGGAGGAGTTCAGGTATCTTGGGGTCTTGTTCACTAGTGAGGGAAGGATGGAACGGGAGATTAACAGATGGATTGGTGCAGCTTCTGCAGTAATGCGGTCGATGTACCAGTCTGTCGTGGTAAAGAAGGAGCTGAGCTGTAAGGCGAAGCTCTCGATTTACCGGTCAATCTACAACAAGATCCCGGATACAGGCGGTCAATATGAGCTTTCTCCGCAGAGTGGCTGGGCGCTCCCTTAGAGATAGGGTGAGAAGCCTTATGTTTTTAAGTCCTTGTGTTTTTAACTGTGAATTTGCACTGTCCATGGAGCGGACCTGTTTACATTTCACTGCCGGTTGTATATTCTGTATATAACTGTGTATGTGACAAATAAAACTCTTGAATCTTGAACCTTGAATCTTGAAGCTCAGTTACTTGGGAGGAGCTCAGAGCAGAGCCATTGCTCCTCCACATCGAGAGGAGCAAGTTGAGGTGGCTCAGGCATCTATTTCGGATGCCTCCTGGACCTGATCTGCCTGCATTGACATTATATGATAATTGAAATGAGCTGGATGAGATCACAGTTTTCTCCAGAGCGGCTGTACAGCCGAATCAAATTCTGTTGCATTATTTTCCTGTTTAACACTGTGAAGCTGCTTTGAAACAATCGGCATTGTAAAAAGTGCTATATAAATAAAGGGGACTTGACTTGACACAGTGGACGAGACTAATTAACAAGACACAGGTGACAAGGATAACACAATCAAGTGACAAAGGGGCCAGGGAAACTGAGGGTGACAGATCAAAAACAAACTCTAAACAAGACTAAACAAACTCAAACCGTGACACGTGCATTATTTGTGGTGTATTATAATAAGCTTAATGTTACAACTGCTTAGCATTTCTCATGTAAGCATTTCTTATTCTTTATTGCTATAAAAAATATTGCATGAAAAACACATACAGAACATATATCGTTGTAATCATATATTTATTTGGCTTCATATTTCATCGGTGAAAACATTTCTCTCAGTTGTTTATGTGTGGAACTCAGAACGAGGAAATTAACACAACGTTGTCATTCGGAAGGGCAAGAGTTATGATTACATAACATGATTGACAGCTCTAGAGCGAATTAACTCTCTGACTCATTACAGATACACACGGAGGAAAACAGCGTACCCTCATAAAGTATGTTTAGCATACTGGGACCAGCATGGGATGCTGGTTGGTAGTTTGCTGGTCCCCAGCATGGGAAGCGGAAGTGCTGGTGGACTAGCTACACCAGCTCAGTTTTCCTTGAGAACAGCATGACTATGCTGGTCTACCAGCTAGACCAGCTAGACCAGCAGTATACCAGCTCTAACCAGCATAAACCAACCTGGACCAACATGGAATTGCTGTTTCAAAACTGGGTAATTAACCCAGTTTTCTATAGAGCTGCTTTACAGCAGAATTTAAATCTGTATGCATTTTTTCAATCTTGAAAGTTTTCAAGACTGATTGTTTACTACAGAGAAGTTGCTTTGAAACAACCTGTATTGTATAAAGCGCTATATAGTGAAGGTAACTTGTCTCGACAATGTCAGTAACATGGGTTCAAATCTGACTCAAATTCACCACCTCTTTCCCCCAGTGTAACTTTTTCTGCAGTTGCTATGTGTGTCCTTAGTGCTACTGTGCAAGAAAAGTTACCCACAAAAGTTTAACATATAACATCAGAGTTGTATGAATATTAGTATTTAAAGTATGTGAAATAGTAACCTGTAAGTGATGATAAAAAAGTGAAAAAAGGGTCAAAAATAGAAATATTTAATAAATGGTGCCATACCCAGATATGAATCTCTAATGTCCTCCTCCATATTTGTGGCATTAATAAATGAAGAATTCATAATTTTATGAGTGAAATCCTGCACTATTCCTCCTGACCAGGAGTATGCTCCAACCGCTCCAAACGTCCTCAAACCCTACAGTAGCAAAGAGAAATTAAACTTAATTTATATAATTTGTTATTGCATAACTAGGAAATAATCCTAAGAATTTTTACACCTGCTTGTGAATGTAACTGCATTTATATGGTTTCTTATAGAAACCATATAAGCTCATGAGACAAAATAAGCTCATGAGACGAAATAAGACATGAAATTGGGTTCATGAGAACGAGACAAGATTTTTGCATAGTATTTTTAAGAAATCCTCAATGACAAAATTCATTACTGGAAAAAAAGTCTGCAGGTGCATTGTGAAATGTTTTAACGAATCATCTTGTAATGAATGTCATTTCAGTTCTACTTTCTGAGTATGAATTATCAAATGCATTGAAAGACAACAATTCTCAAGCACTGTAAAAGGTTTTGCCACAAACTCAACTGACTGGCTTCTCCCCTGTATGATTTCACACGACTCTCTTCGTGACCAAAATGGCATTCATGCTGGTTTTTGCTGGATTTTTCAGCAGGTTCTACTACTTATGTTAACATGCGTTATACTTTTTATTAATAGAAAACATTTTAAAAATATAGTGAAATGTTGCTGACCTCAGAGAGGGCCACACTGAAGCCACCCTGTGATAATTCCATCTGAAAAGAGCTGAAGTTCCCTGTGTCAGTTCCTACAGCAACAGAGAGAAAGAATGTTAAGGATTCATCCAATCAGAGTACTGTTTAATGAGTGACATCAGTCAGTACGTAGCAGTCAGTAAGAGATGAACTATAAATGCTCCGATGCAGAATTAACATCTTTGATAGCAGATTTGTGTACTTTAGTGAGTTACTCCGAGCTCATTTGCTCACCAAAGTTTGCTCCCAAAGTTCACCTGTTATGTTATATACAGTGCATACGGAAGTATTCACAGCGCTTCACTTTTTCCACAGTTTGTTATGTTACAGCCTTATTCCAAAATGGTTTAAATTCATTATTTTCCTCACAATTCTACAAACAATACCCCATAATGACAACGTGAAAGAAGTTTGTTTGAAATCTTTGTAAATGTATAATAAATAAATAAAAATCACATGTACATAAGTATTCACAGCCTTTACTCAGTACTTTGTTGAAGCACCTTTGGCACCAATTACAAGCTTGGCACATCTATTTTTTGACAGTTTCTCCCAAGGACCTCTCAAGCTGCATCAGGTTGGATGGGGAGCGTCGGTGCACAGCCATTTCCAAGGGGGTATGACGTAAAAGAGGGAGTGCCCGGTAAAGAGGTGTAAGGGGCACAGGTGGTAGTTAAATACAACGACTGCATGGATCAAGACTGCTTCTATGCTTCTGTTCATCAAAAACATACATGGTGTAAGAAGTGGGATAAAACGGCAAAGGGACTTCTTCTTTCGTCTTTGATGACAACATTGCTGATAACTGGAGGAAGTTTGAAAAGGAATGGCTCATCTACTGTTATGCAGGCCTGTCTGATAAATCAAAGAAAGTACAGGCCTTTTATTGGTTACGGTTTATTGTTAAACCTTGCCGGTCCCGAAGCGGTTGACAAATCTGAAACATTTGTGTATGAGGATGGGGAAGATCATGAAGACCCAGGGGTACTTCTCTGAATTGAGCTTACTCGCAAAAAACGTCATCATGGATAGACGTGTTTAATACCACTGTTCAAAAACCAGGTGAATCTGTGCAAGCATATGTCTTCACTTTGAAAATCCTGGCAAAGAAATGTGAATTCGGATCACTGCAAGATGAACTCATTAGAGACCGCATAGTTTGCGGTATAGAAAATTACACTGTTCACAAACAGTTACTCCATGAAAAAAAACTCACCCAGGACTTGGCTGTTAACATATGTTTGCTGCATGAACAGTCCGAGAAAAGTATAAGGGAGCTGAGAAAAGACACAGGGATATGTGCTTTGCAAAAAACACATTGCTCAAACTGTAATGAGCAACATTCTTCAGGAAAAAACAGGTGCTATGCATACAACAAACGCTGCAACAACTGTGGTAAACTAAACCATTTCGCAAGATGTATATCATACACGACATCTCCTAAAAACAATTGAACAGATCATTGCAGATATGCCTGGTGCTATAGTGTTTACTATTCTGGATGCTAAATGTGGGTTCTGGCAAATCCCCCTTGATGAAGCTTCATCTAAATTCACCACATTTATGTCCCCATTTGGTCATTACAGGTTCTTGTAACTTAACCCTCCTATCGTTTCTTGGGCAGGGTTATTAAATTTTATATCAATGCACCAGTTCAGTTAGAATCTGGAGGTATTTCTTGCGTTTGTAGCTCATATCGTCTTTGAATGGGAATTCCATTTTCGGTCCTGGTTGCAGGAGTTTCCCAGGTTCTGTGATTCGTTGACGTTCTTGTAGTGTCTTTGATCGACGTCTTGGGAAGCCAATCACGTGGCGTGTTGGCAGATGGCTGGAAAGTCTCATGGATGTTGTTTGAAGTTGAAGCGCATGTGGCTGTAGAATCGTTGACTGAAATTTTGAGGTGAAACTTAACTTAGAACATGAGACTCAACGGAAAGAAAAGAAACTAAATAAAAGAAAGGAAAGTGAGATGAGAGTATTTAGATGGCCTGAATGAAATTGGTAACCCATTTTCTCTGATCTTGGTCTGCCTCTGACCAGTCTCGGTCTCTGTCGTGATCTTTTTTCATACTGTTGTCTTAACTAGAACTAGAACTTTGTTAGAGTTCTGAGATTATAAACTCCAAAATATTTGCCCATCCTCTTGGATGGGTTCTGACCAATTAGGTATCATCCTTGGTTCCGAGGTAACTGTCCCCACCCCTCACCATAAATTACTTGTTATCTGTGGTTTCTTAATTTCCCTCTCTAACAAGGTTGTCTGGTATGAGTGTAAATCTCTGTTCATAATTCAGAAGAGGGCATTGATTGAAATCTGTGTAGAATGTATCGTGTTCTTATAATAAAAAATCATGTCTAACTGTACTCTGTTTAGAGAGGGAAATTAAGAGACCACAGATAACAAGTAATTTATGGTGAGGGGTGGGGACAGTTACCTCGGAACCAAGGATGATAACCATTCAATAGTTATAACAATTACAGGAATTGTGAGTGAGTTTTAACCCCCAGAGTTGGCCGTCGCGACGGCACGATAGACTCACTTTTTTTTCTTATCAGTGCCAAGGAGACTCAAATAGCTCTGTCATTTTTTTATCATTCAGGCAACTGTTACACATTATTATAATCTGTTAAGTTTCTATTATTTTTTTGTGTATAGTCACAATAAAAACAAATTGTTGTGCTTCTTGCAAAATAAAGAAAACAAACATTATGCACGATCCGCACCCTCTCTGTCAAAGACGTTCATTCAGATAGTCTTCAGAAAAGGAACTCTAACTTAATAAATATTTGTCTCTCAAACATGAGACATATATAAAGAAACGTTGAAATGTCAGGTTTTAAATAATGTAAATCAGATCAAAAACAAATATTCTGTGTTTATGTAATCTGTTTGAAAAGGGAGAGATGTCAGTCATTCGCGCGCGTCTAAATTATCTTCTCATTACCCGCTAATGCGCCACGCCCACAGAGCAAGAAACGATAGGAGGGTTAAATTAATGATTTATGGTTCGTTCAGGTCATGTGTTTTAAATGCATTTATTGCTAGAAACTTGGGATTTCATAATTTCACTCTCTTAAAACTAATTCTTTCCTCACTTTCCTCCTTTCTGCAACTTGTGTGAATGTGTGTGTGCATGTGTTTGTGTTAGATATTAATTTTACGTGCTAGAGTAATCAATAAAGTTTAGTTTGTATTTAAAGCCTGGTGCAGACTGAATGGCGTCCACTTCATTTTAGGCCATAAATTGTTGAGTTGAGTTTTTGTGTGAATTCTGTTTGAACGAATCATCTGGAAGATTAATTTGTGTCTGGTGTGCCCTCAAATCTTACAATCTGCTTATGGGCGGCCGGATAGCTTGTAGTTTATCTTGCTACAGAGCTTATGGATCAATGAAGTCTGAGTCAAGTTCTGGCCAATCAATTCTGCTCAAGTTTAATCTATTACTAACTGCCTACACTACAGACTTGCAACAAGTGGCACGCCGATGACAGTGACATTTCTACCGTAACCGTAGTAATGCTTATTGATCCACAACTACCACAAGCATTATGCAAAGTTGTGAAGACCTTTCCGAGGTTCTGATGGCCATAGCAGAGCTGCCGAGATTAAGGTTAAGACCTAACCCCCAACCAGTTACTCACCTGATCCCCCTTCCCACGTTTACAGATCAAGAGGAACCGATCTTACCCCCCTTAATTCTATAGAGTACCAATATGTATAGCATATTTTGGGGTGGCAGTGGATTCATTCAATCAGAGCACTATTTACTGAGTAATGTCAGTCAGAGCTTAGAAGTCAGTAAGAGATGAACTATGAATGCTCTGATGCAGAATTAATATCTCCTTTTCCTTCAGTAGTGGACTGAATGAAAGTGAGCAAGTTAATGACAAGAATGTAAGCTGTTTTATTTTCTATTATCCTGTGATCTTTTCAATGTATTTGAAAGTAGATTTGTTTTGCTTGCCATCACGGCAATTCCCACTAAGCGCCACAGTTAGCCACAAATCAGCTGGACCGCCTGGGGATGGAGTCGCCACTCTCCCGGAAGTGTCGACTATCGTGAGAGCTTGTAGGCTGCACAATTGAGCGCACCAGGGATGTGAATGGCCCGAACTGACCTCAAATGCTTCTGACTCCAAGGAGGAGATGGCGGGCGAGTTGCAATATGCCAGTACGTGCTTGCCATGTAGCGGCCCTTTCAGGTGGCCCAGCGCAAGACGTACTGCAAGCAACTCGAGGCAGTTGATGTGCCAATGCAGTTAAGGCCCCATCCAAAGACCCAAAACTGCAAACAACTCAAGGCAGTTGATGTGCCAATGCAGTTAAGGCCCCATCCACAGACCCAAAACTGCATGCCCATTGTATGTGGCCCCCCAGCTGGTGGATGAGGCATCTGTGAACACCATAGCATGCATAGACACTTGTTCTAGGGGAACTCCTGCCCATAGAAATGAAGGGTCTGACCACGGCTGAAGGTTTGGCAACAGAACAGAATAACAGGAACCTGGTACTTGCCACTCTGCCACGCCCATCTCTGGACTCGGCCATGAAGCCAGTGCTGAGGCAGTGTCATATGAAGCAATCCGACTGGCGTTACCGTGGCTGCGGATGCCATATGCCCCAGGAGCCTCTGAAAAGATTTCAGTGGGACCGCCATCCTGCTATTGAACGTATTCAAGCAGTTCAACACTGACCGGACATGTTCCTCTGTGAGGTCTGGTTGACCAAATCCAACTCCATACCGAGATAAGAGATCCTCTGCACTGGGCAGAGTTGCTCTTGTCTCAGTTGACCCAAAGTCCCAACAGGCTAAGATGACTGAGCACCATGTCTCTGTGTTCACACATCTGATCCTGAGACTGAGCCAGTAAGAGCCAGTCATCGAGATAGATGAGAATGCAAACGCTGCGTTCTCTGAGCAGAACAATGGCTGCCTCCACGACCTTCGTAAAGACACGAGGCGACAGGGACAGCCCGAAGGGAAGTTAGAAATTACACAAATGCATCGCTTTGCTTCAGAAGGCCTTTATTAACCCCCCGGAACCGTGTGGAGCAGTTATGATGGATATCGATGCACTTTTATGGACATCAAAAACAGAGCAACATTCACTGCCATTATAAAGCTTGGAAAAGCCAGGACATTTTTTATATAACTCTGATTGTGTTTGTCTGAAAGAAGAATGTCATATACACCTAGGATGGCTTGAGGGTGAGTAAATCATGGGCTAATTTTCATTTTGGGGTGAACTAACCCTTTAAGTTTCTACTTTTATTTGTGCATACTTACAATAAAATCAAAATCTTGTGGTTTTTGCAAAATAAAGAAAACAAATATGTTTGGCAAACATCTGCAGCCTCTATCTCAATGAAGTCTATTCTGATACTCTTTAGAAATTGAACTGTAACTTAGTGAATACTTGTCACACAAAAATTAGACATATGTCTAAGGAAACGTTGAAATGTCAGGTTTTAAATAATGAAATATTCTCTGTTTATGTAATCTGTTTGAAAAGAGATAGATATCAGTCCTTCGCGAGCCTCTTCATTATCCACTAATGTGTCCACGCCCACGGAGGACAAGTTCTTTTGAAATTCTGACGCAATCCATGTGAGTATCCCCACCCGTATCAACTTGAATAAACACATCAAGTTTAGTGCATGTAATTTAGATCGTTTTAAGATGCAGTGAAGAATAATCCTGGAATAATTTACCTCCGAAGAAAAGCTGGCACATTTCATGTAGCAACGGATCCAGTCAATGATTGTGAGGTAAGTTTATTCTGTTAGTGTCTGTGAATATTAAACAGCAAAAAGACTGTTTAATGTTTAAATATTAATCCTGCATGTGTCTGTGTAACGTATTAAACTGCAGATTAACATTTATAAGATCTATAATATAACAACATTTCTTTGGCCTGTTTTGGACAGATTATGAAGTGTTTATTGTAAAATAGCCTAGTGTCACATCAAAAAAAGCTTTTGTTCACAAATTTCTGCTCAGATGCTATAAATATAGTACCACTCAAGCGTTTTGTATACAATAGGCTACTTAAATAGGCTAATGAGCCATTAAAACATATTTTATTTCATATTTATGTTTAAATATTATAGCCTAGTGTTATTTTTTTTATTTAA
The DNA here is from genome assembly GCA_018749465.1 of Paracanthobrama guichenoti. Classification (NCBI taxonomy): domain Eukaryota; kingdom Metazoa; phylum Chordata; class Actinopteri; order Cypriniformes; family Gobionidae; genus Paracanthobrama; species Paracanthobrama guichenoti. The sequence continues at coordinate 953,010 of JAGHMJ010004154.1, forward strand.
TCTATGTTGATTATGAAAAGTGAACAGCATGAGTAAGAAAGGACACATCATAAGATGCACAATATGTCGGGAGACTTCATTAAGTTTTGTTTTGTAGAAAGCCTTTCTTTAAAGTGAATTTCATTTTGTATAAATTGTATCTTAATTTTAATCTATGTTTCATCAGCCAATTACCTGGATTTAATAAATAAGAATCAAACATTGCAGACAATAGCCTATAATATGTGCCGGCACGATCATGCATTGCATGTGAACTGGAGCGCATCTCATGAATGAACACATTACTATGTAGGGTAATGTGTTCGGCAAAGGCTGCAAAGCTGTCCCCTCATTTCAAATATGGCAGGACTATCACCACTGCCACTAAAGACTGCTTTGTAAATAATCTTCCTCATCAGTTCCATCTCCTCAGCATCGCAGATAGCCTAGAGGAACTTGATGTTGCAACAGAAACTATTGACTCTATATTTTCCAGCACTTTAGACACAGTTGCTCCTCTGCGCTTAAAGATTAAAGAAAATAGCCCAACGCCGTGGTTCAACGCGCACACTTAAAACAGCACAGCTGGAAGAAAACAAAATTGGAGGTTTTTCACTTTTTTAAAGTGAGCAAGATTGCACACAGAAAGGCCGTAAAACTGCTAGATCTGCTTATTTTTTGACTCTCTTAGAAGAAAACAAACACAACCCTAGGTATTTATTTAATACAGTGGCTAAATTAACAAGCAATAAAGTTTCAACTTTTGACGTTTGCAAACAACACAGCAGTAACCACTTTATGAACAAAAATGTATAATATTAGGGAGAAAAATTATAACTATGCAACCATCTACCGGATTTACCGGAAATGGCGCCGCTGTGTTTGGTCGCCGTTCAGGTCGCTCCGCGAAGACTGTGCTTTTATTTACTATTTTACTTTCTTTTACTCTCAGTTTTTACAAACTTATCATCTGCATTGATCTACTACGACAGCAAAACTCTTTTGGACATTGGTTACCTCTACACTGGACTGTTTCAGGACACTTTCACCGATCCTCTGTGGCCATCTGAGATTCTTCGCAACGCCGAGTTGAACAATGGACAGAGCCAGCGGCGTAGAACAAAGAAACACCATGGGAAACGTGCTGGTATCCGTAACAGACTGAGGAAAAGGGCATTCAGACCTCCTCTCCCGAGCATTCTTCTAGCAAATGTTCAATCCTTGGATAATAAGATGGACGATCTTAGAGCCAGGATAAGTTTTCAACGGGACATGAGAGACTGTAATATCTACTGTTTGTCCGAAACATGGCTCACGCCCCGCAGTCCCGGACACAGCTGTGACGCCGTCGGAGAACTTCTCTGTTTTTCGGATGGACAGAACAGCCGAGGCGGTAAATCCAAAGGCGGTGGAGTGTGTTTCATGATCAACAAGAAATGGTGCGATCCCAGGAACATCACCATTCTCTCGCGGTCCTGCTCGCCTCATCTGGAACATTTAACAATCATTTGCCGCCCATTCTATCTGCCGAGGGAGTTTTCTGCGGTTGTCGCGACCGCCGTTTACATTCCACCGCAGGCAGACACAGCGCTGGCTTTATCTGGCCTTCATGATGTTGCCAGCGGCGCCATAAACCAACATCCCGACGCGGCATTCATTGTCGCTGGCGATTTTAACAAAGCAAACCTAAAGAAAGTCCTGCCAAACTTTCATCAGCACGCCTCCTGCCCCACACGAGGAGCAAACACACTGGATCACTGCTACTCTCCGCTTAAGAACGCCTATAAAGCGCGGTCACTTCCAGCGCTTGGCAAATCGGATCATGCCGCCATTTTCCTCACTCCCGAATACAAACAAAAGCTCCTCCAGGAACCCCCGGTGAGGCGGGAAGTTAAGCGTTGGTCACCCCACTCAGAGACCGCGCTACAGGCAGCTCTGGGCGATGTGGATTGGGACATGTTCGAACGAGTTCAGCTGACGTAAACGAAGTTCACAGACGTGGCGCTTTGCTTCATCAACACGCTTACAGAGCAAGCCACGCAAACAATAACAATAACGCCCTTCTCAAATCAGAAACCGTGGGTGGACAATTCAATCCGCGGCAGTGAACGACGCGACTGCTGCTTACAACGCCGGTCTCCATTCAGGGAATATGAATGAATACAGATCGTCCTGCTATGCTCTCAGACGAGCAGTTAAAGCCGCAAAACTCCGTTATAAAGACCGAGTGGAGTCTCATTTCCAACTCAACGACTCGCGCGCATGTGGCAAGGTCTGAGGTCCATCTGCTCCTTTGGATCTAAATCCTCTGCAGAGGCAAGCGTTGATCCGTTGCTCGTGAACGAAGTTAAACTCTTTCTATGCTCGCTTTGACTGTAACCGCGTAACGCGACTCCGCCAAGTGGCGCGTTAGAGGAAATTACTCAGAGCAGCAACAATCACGTGATCTCTGTCTCGGAGGATGAAGTTCGAGAGCACTCAAGCGTGTGGACGCCAGGAAAGCTGCCGGGCCGGATGGTATTTCAGGTCGTGGTTCTGCGGTCCTGTGCTGATCAGCTCACCGGGTTGTTTACATCTATCTTTAATGAGTCCTCGCTACATCTGTGGTCCCCACCTCCTTCAAAAATCCACCATCATCCCTGTCCCTAAGAACAGTAAACCCTCTTGCCTAAATGACTATCGTCCAGTGGCTCTCACGCCTATAGTCATGAAGGTCTTTGAGAGACTCATTAAAAACACCATTTGCGCCTTCATTCCTGACACTTTGGACCCTCTTCAGTTTGCCTATCGTCCCAATAGATCGACTGAAGATGCCATCTCTCATGTCCTCCACTCCTCCTCACTCACATCGACAGCAAAAGTGGGAACTACGTAAGACTGCTATTTATTGACTATAGCTCAGCCTTTAACACCATAGTTCCCACCAAGCTAACCTCCAAACTCCTGGATCTCGGCCTGAATCCTTCTCTCTGCCACTGGATTGAGGACTTCCTCACTGGCAGGCCTCAGGTGGTGAGAATAGGCCAGTCCACCTCCACCTCCATCACCCTGAGTGTGGGAGCTCCACAGGGCTGTGTCCTGAGCCCCTGCTCTACTCTCTCTACACGCATGACTGTTTGTCCACACACAGCTCCACCTCTATCATCAAATTTGCTGATGATACTGTTGTCCTGGGCCTCATTTCCAACAACAATGAGACGGCATACTTGGACGAGGTGGAGCATCTAACATCATGGTGCCAGGACAACTGTCTCTCTCTGAATGTTGGCAAGACCAAAGAAATGATTGTGGACTTCAGGAAGAGACAGCAACGGACATACTCCCCCTCATGATCAGCGGGTCACCAGTAGAGAGAGTGAGCAGCTTCAAGTACCTGGGAGTAAACATCTCTCCGAGGACCTGACCTGGACTGCTCACATTCAGACACAGGTGAAAAAGCCAGGCAAAGACTGTACCACCTGCGCCAGCTGAGGAAATTCAGGGTTTCACCAGCTATCCTGAAAACTTTCTATTTAGGGGCGATAGAAAGTGTTTTAACTCAGTGCATCACAGCGTGGTATGGGAACAGCACCAGTCATGACCGCAAAGCCCTGCAAAGAGTAGTGCGCTTATCCGAGTGTATCTCAGGGTCAGCTCTCCGTCTCTGCAGGACGTCTACACCAAACGCTGCAAAGGTAGAGCTACCAAGATCATCAAGGACTCTAATCACCCTGCAAACCCTCATTTCACGCTGCTACCATCTGGTAAGCGCTCCAAGCCTGATGGCCAAAACTGAGAGACTCAGGAGGAGCTTCTTCCCCAGGCCATCAGACTCCTGAACTTAACATCACGTGACTTCACGCCAGGATAAACATCGATACACTGACATTGCACTGCACTTTCTGTTCTCGTTGTTACTGTGTAACAACCTGTCATAAACCTGTTTGCACATTATACTCATACATTTGTTAACCACATATTTATAAGTCTACAGTTTACTCACTGCAAAGTCTACTTCAATTATTTTATTCCACTTTATCCTTATTTGTTACTTTTTTTTTTTCTCTTGACTTGATTATTTATAATTCTACAGATATAGACATTATATATATATATATATATATAGATAGTACTTTTTTTTTATATCCTATTTCTATTATAATTTCTTCCTTGTGTTTTTAACTGTGAATTTGCACTGTCCATGGAGCGGACCTGTTTACATTTCACTGCCGGTTGTATATTCTGTATATAACTGTGTATGTGACAAATAAAACTCTTGAATCTTGAATCTTGAATCTACTACAGTATCACATCAGACAGTGCATTGTAGTATCACTGAGGAAAATATCCACTCATTCACTGCTATAGGAGAAGAATTGGCTGAATTTCGAGCAGAGCATAGCTGTATTAATTCCTCCAGAGTGGTGAGCGCCTTTCTGAAGAACTCGCTCAGTCCACTCAGTGCCGCTCGCTCAACCCGCTCAACCCAGAATTCCCTTTGGTGATTTGCTAGTTTGAGAATCTTTGAAATAGCTAAGCAATAGTGGAGCAATAGGTTATGGAGTTCAAATATTGTTTTAATGAAGTTGCAAGCCTTACACATAAATGCACAGTAAAAATCTAAGTTAAGAACAACCAGGAAGAAGTGAAGATTGAAGAAGAAGATTGATATTGTAATCTAAAGCGGAAGGAAAATCCAACATGGCGCCGTCGTGTTCGGTCGCCGTTCAGGTCGCTCCGCGAAGACTGTGCTTTTATTTACTATTTTACTTTCTTTTGCTCTCAATTTTTACAAATTTAACATCTGCATTGATCTGCTATGACAGCAAAACTCTTTTGGACATTGGTTACCTCTACACTGGACTGTTTCAGGACACTTTCACCGATGCTCTGTGGCCATCTGAGATTCATCGGAACGCCGAGTTGAACAATGGCCAGAGTCGAAGGCGAAGAATCAAGAAACGCACGGGGATCCGTAACAGACTGAGAAAAAGGGCATTCAGCCCACCTCTCCCGAGCATTCTGCTCGCAAATGTCCAATCCTTGAAAAATAAGATGGATGATCTTAGAGCCAGGATAAGTTTTCAACGGGACATGAGAGACTGTAACATCTATTGTTTGTCTGAAACATGGCCCACGCCCGCGGTCTCGGACACAGCTGTGACGCCGTCGGAGAACTTCTCTGTTTTTCGGACGGACAGAACAGCTGAGGCCGGTAAATCCAAAGGTGGTGGAGTATGCTTCATGATCAACAAGAAATGGTGCGACCCCAGGAACATCACCATTCTCTCGTGGTCCAGCTCACCTCATCTGGAACATTTAACAATCATTTGCTGCCCATTCTATCTGCAGAGGGAGTTTTCCTCTGTCGTCGCGACCGCGTTTACATTCCACCACAGGCAGACACAGGGCTGGCTTTATCTGGCCTTCATGATGTTACCAGCGGCTTCATAAACAAACACCCCGATGCTGCGTTCATCGTCACGGGCGATTTTAACAAAGCAAACCTAAAGAAAGTCTTGCCAAACTTTCACCAGCACGTCTCCTGTCCTACACGAGGAGCAAACACACTGGATCATTGCTACTCTCCATTTAAGAACGCCTATAAAGCGCGGTCACTTCCAGCTTTTGGCAAATTGGATCATGCCGCCATTTTCCTCACACCTGAATATAAACAGGTACCCCTGGTGAGGCGGGAAGTCAAACGCTGGTCAGCCCATTCAGAGACCGCGCTACAGGCAGCTCTTGATGACGTCGACTGGGACATGTTCCGGGCGAGTTCATCTGATGTCAGCGAGTTCACGGATGTGGCACTTTGCTTCATCAACACGCTTACAGAGCAAGCCACACAAACAATAACAATAACGTCCTTTTCAAATCAGAAACCGTGGGTGGACAATTCAATCCGCGCTGCAGTGAACACACGCACTGCCGCTTACAACGCCGGTCTCCTATCGGGGAACATGACTGAATACAGATCGTCCTGCTATGCTCTGCGACGCGCAGTTAAAGCCACAAAGCTCCGTTATAAGGATCGAGTGGAGTCTCATTTCCAACTCAACGACTCCCGGCGCATGTGGCAGGGTCTGAGGTCCATCTGTTCTTTTGGATCTAAATCCTCTGCAGAGGTCAGAGCTGATCCGTTACTTGTGAATGAGTTAAACTCTTTCTACACTTTCTACGCATTCCTGACACTTTGGACCCTCTTCAGTTTGCCTATCGTCCCAATAGATCGACTGAAGATGCCATCTCTCATGTCCTCCACTCCTCCCTCACTCACATCGACAGCAAAAGTGGGAACTACGTAAGGCTGCTATTTATTGACTATAGCTCAGCCTTTAACACCATAGTTCCCATTAAGCTAACCGCCAAACTCCTGGATCTCGGCCTGAATTCTTCTCTCTGCCACTGGATTGAGGACTTCCTCACTGGCAGGTGGTGAGAGTAGGCCAGTTCACCTCCACCTCCATCACCCTGAGTGTGGGAGCTCCACAGGGCTGTGTCCTGAGTCCCCTGCTCTACTCTCTCTACACGCATAACTGTTTGTCCACACATAGCTCCACCTCTATCATCAAATTTGCTGATGATACTGTTGTCCTGGGCCTCATTTCCAACAACAATGAAACGGCATACTTGGACGAGGTGGAGCATCTAACATCATGGTGCCAGGACAACTGTCTCTCTCTGAATGTTGGCAAGACCAAAGAAATGATTGTGGACTTCAGGAAGAGACAGCAACGGACATACTCCCCTCTCATGATCAGCGGGTCACCAGTGGAGAGAGTGAGCAGCTTCAAGTACCTGGGTGTAAACATCTCCGAGGACCTGACCTGGACTGCTCACATTCAGACATAGGTGAAAAAAGCCAGGCAAAGACTGTACCACCTGCACCAGCTGAGGAAATTCAGGGTTTCACTAGCTATCCTGAAAACTTTCTATTTAGGGGCGATAGAAAGTGTATTAACTCAGAAAGTGCATCACAGCGTGGTATGGGAACAGCAACAGTCATGACTGCAAAGCCCTGCAAAGAGTCGTGCGCTTATCCGAGCATATCTCAGGGTCAGCTCTCCCGTCTCTGCAGGACATCTACACCAAACGCTGCAAAGGTAGAGCTACTAAAATCATCAAGGACTCTAATCACCCTGCAAACTCTCATTTCCCGCTGCTGCCATCTGGTAAGCGCTTCCGAAGCCTGATGGCCAAAATTGAGAGACTCAGGAGGAGCGTCTTCCCCCAGGCCATCAGACTCCTGAACTCAGTCACTTAACCTCACGTGACCATCGATATACTGACATTGCACTGCACTTTCTGTTCTCGTTGTTACTGTGTAACAACCTGTTATAAACCTGTTTGTACATTATACTTCTTTGTACATTTCTGTTAACCACATATTTATAAGTCTACAGTTTACTCACTGCACAGTTTACTTCACTTATTTTATTCCACTTCTTTATTTTTTTTTCTACTTGACTTGATTTATTTATAATTCTACAGATTTATGAATATATATATATATATAATCCTCTGCAGAGGTCAGAGCTGATCCGTTACTTGTGAATGAGTTAAACTCTTTCTACGCTTTCTCACGCATTCCTGACACTTTGGACCTACTATATATACTATATATATATATATATATATATATATATATATATATATATATATATATATATATATATATATATATATATATATATATATATATATATATATAGTACTTTTTATTCTATTTCTATTATAATTTCCTCCTTGTGTTTTTAACTGTGAATTTGCACTGTCCATGGAGCGGACCTGTTTACATTTCACTGCCGGTTGTATATTCTGTATATAACTGTGTATGTGACAAATAAAACTCTTGAATCTTGAATCTTGAATCATTACCAGAAAGCACAAGGATGTGCTACGCAAACATGGTAGTGCAGCAAAAGGTGAGCTAAATATACCATTCGATAATAAATTAATAGATAAAAGGGTACGGTATGGTAGGTCTATCGTGTTGTACAGAGCTCTGCTCTTATTACATGCAGACAAAAATATATCATGGCCATTGGCCACGTATTAAAATATAATTCCCATGAATTAAGAATTTGTTCTCTCATTTCTAAATCGTAGCCACAAATTAAATTTGTTCCCACAACTTCTTAATTCATTCTCCCTGATTAAGTAAATCGTGGCCACGTTGAACTAATTTGTTCTCTCATTTTATTAAAACTAGGGAACAGATTATTACAATGTGGCCACAATTTAATTAAAATGAGGAAACAAATTATTAAAGCGGGTGGGAACGAACTGTTAATTCGTTATGCAATCACCATATCAATGCAACTAAATATAACCTATAACCAACACACAATATGAATTAGCCTACAGAATTGTAGCTTATTTTTTTATTTTATTTTTTTTGAAGTTAGACAGGTTAGACAGTTTGTTCTTTACAGAAAAAACTGCAACCAATCAAAGGGAGATAAAGATTTTTTGTTCCTCTCCTGCGTCCCCAGATTCCCCAGTTCTCTGTATCAAATGCACGGAAGAAAGAATTAGATGACACATTTTTTAAGATGATTTACTTGCATTATGAACCTCTCACAAAAGGTAAACAAGAGCGTCATTTTGCTACAGTACAGTATGTGATACTCTGATGCCAAATGCTTTTAGCGAGATGGAAGGCAGACTTAGAGAGCTGTTGCAGTTAGGAGATGGCTTTGCGCTTAGTTTAGACATTTGGACAAACAGAAGAGGACACAGCTCTCTGGGTGTTGTGGCAAGTTTCATTGATGAAGTGTTTAATGGTCACTGTGCTGCTGTCCTGTGAACATCTTAAAAGACAACACACAGCAGAGAATATTTTTCATGAATACAAAAGTGTCTTGAAACACTGGAATTTACAACAGTGAGTTGTTAGGGTGGTGACCGACAGCGGTAGCAACATGGTAAAGGCTTTCCACCTCCCAGGGTTTGTTGAAAGTGCAGCTGAAGAGGAGAGTGAGGAAGAGGTCCTTGAAGAAGATGGCTCAGAGGAAGGTCCACTCTCACTATTTCAGCCTGATTTTGCGCAGATCATGGAAAAAATGAGCGCCACATACATCACTGAATCTAATCTCCATGCGATGCCCCATCCATTTACTGCAACTCACCATAAAGGATGCAATAAAAAGTCATGCTGATGTAGACAAAATTATTGCATGAACGACAAAACTTGTAAAGAGTATTAGGAAAAGCACCCTAAACACTGAGGAGGCTGATAAACTAGGTGTGCGTCCCACCGCAGCATGTGTCACCAGGTGGAGCAGTCAGCTATACATGATCAAATCAGTACTGAAAATGTTTGAAAGAGACCCGCAATTCCAAAACAAGCTGAAAATTCCTGAGCACAGTAAACTGACCATGAATGACATTATCTCCAAGCCCTGACTGAGGTGCATTTCCTCTGGCAGAGCTTACAACTGCTTTGCAAAAATGATCCTTGGCATGATTCTTCCAGCTGTAATGAAAATCAAACAGCTTTTGTCCAGTGTGCCTGAGAACTGCTCCCTCCTCATTTGTGCATTTGTGGAGACACTGTCAGATAATGTCTCTACTCATTTTAACAGGTTATATACTGACAAGCACATTGTGTTGGTGACTATTGGATCCACGTTTTAAAACTGAATGGATCATTAGAGATGGTACAGTGAGCAATCAACTCTGAGAGATTTGCAAATTGTTGGTGAGGGAGGCAGAATACAGTGTGGAGACAGTGGACACAGTGACTGAAGCTAGAAGCGCTCCCAAGAAGGCCCACATTTTTGACTCATAAGTGTGGCTGATAGTACCAGAGGAGAGATGGAGGAGTACCTGGGCTCAATGAGAAAAGGTCCATATGAAGATATGAAGAAAATTCTGGATCACTCCCTTGACTAGCCAGGGTCGCCCACAAAATCTTCAGCATCCCCAGTGGTTCGTGCAGTGCTGAACGTGTGTTTTCTGCTGCTGGATTACTGTCCCGGGCACAACTGCATGAGCCTGAAAACTAATACTTTGTCCAAATTAATGTTTCTAAAAGTAAATTCTAAAGTGATGTAAAGATTGAGACGTTTTTGATAGACAGCATTTCCCCACAGTTTTGGTCTATTTAAAGTTTAGAATGCGTGTTTCTTTTATTAACGCCATCCTGTGCTTTGATAAGCTTTTGTTAAGTTAATTTCATCTGTGTGTGCTTTTTATGGGCATGATAATCCAGATGAGTTTTGTGAAGTTCTACACGCATTTCATCTTTTGTGTGTGTTTATTTAATGTGCCTGTTTTGCAACAGAGAATGTTCACGGAAATAAAATAACACAAATCAAATATTTTTTTTCAGGTTATTGCACTTTATAGGCAAGTTTGCCAAAGAGCTAGACATATTTTGTAACTGATAAAGTTAATTTAATGCAAGTACAGAATGTCACCCCAAAATAACTGCTTGCCAATTTATAAATCATACTACTGTATTTGATACATTTATTCAAGAAATTTATAACAAACAGAAAGCAATAAGCCTAATATAGATCAATTTCATGTCGGATCGGGATCTGAGCGGGATTTGTTTTACCGGTGAGCATGAGAGATTCATGAATGGAGCGTACGCTTGGGCCGTGAGCGATTCAGTGGAGCATGCTGGCATAGAGCGGAATATGATTATGAATACTGTATGTGAGCTGAGAGTCACACCGCTCCGCTCACATGCTCTGGTATCTGTGAGGATTTCCAGTCAGGATTTAGACCGTATCATAGTACTGAGACTGCTCTCATAAGAGTTACAAATTAATTGCTCTTATCATCCGATCGTGGTTGTATCTCTATATTAGTGTTACTCGATCTTAGCGCTGTATTCGATACTATCTACCACAACATTCTTTTGAGTCTTTTTAATAGACTCAAAAATTATGTTGGCATTAGTGGAATTGCATTGGCATGGTTTAACTCATACTTATCTGACCGTTATCAGTTTGTAGCAGTAAATGAAGAGATGTCACACCGATCACAGGTTCAGTATGGAGTACCGCAAGCCTCAGTGCTAAGACCGGTGCTTTTCACCCTGTACATGCTACCCTTGGGAGATATCATTAGGAAGTATGGTGTTAGTTTCCACTGTTATGCTGATGATATTCAGCTCTATATTTCTTCGCACCCTGACGAAATTTACCAATTCACAAGATTAACGGAATGCAGAGCTGATATAAAAAAAAAAAATTATTAACTAGTCCTGCAACTTAATTCTTGGACAAAAAAACCTCTACACGTAATAACCTAGAATACTGTCTAACACTTGATGGCTGCTCTGTCAAGTCCTTGTCATCCGTTAGGAACCTGGGTGTGCTCTTTGATACCAATCTTTCATTTGAAAGCCACATTTCTAGCATCTGTAAAACTGCATTCTTCCATCTTAAAAATATATCTAAATTACAGCACATATGCTTTCAATACAAAATGCTGAACAGTCAGTTCATGCGTTCATGACCTCAAGGCTAGATTATTGTAATGCCCTACTAGGTGGTTGCCGTGCTCGCTTAATAAACTGCAGCTGGTCCAAACCAGGAAGTATGACCATATTAGCCCGGTGCTGTCAACACTGCACTGGCTCCCTGTTAAACATTGTATACATTTTAAAGTCTTGCTAATTACTTACAAAGCACTAAATGGTTTAGCTCCCCAGAACTTGAGCAAGCTCTTAACGCATTATACTCCATCACGTCTATTGCGGTCTCAAAATTCTGGAACAGTCTTCCTAGCATTGTTCAGGAAGCAGACACACTCTGTCAGTTTAAATCTAGACTAAAAACAAATCTCTTTACTATGGCATACACATAGAACATTATCAATTTATATTATTCAAATCAATTAAATGATTGTTAGACTGCATTAACTAGGTCTGCCAGAACCGGGAACACTTCCCATAACATCTGATGTACTTGTTACATCATAAGAAGAATGGCATCTACGTTAATGTTAGTCTTTCTGTTTATCCCAAGGTTTACTGTAGTCAGCCGGATCCTGGTCGCATCCAGATCAGATGGTGGACCTGTGCCTAAACACGACCAGTGCATCCCTTAAGTGTCTAAAGAGACTGTGTCAACTAGACTCTCCCCTGTGAAGGCCTCAGCGACACGACATCCTTAACAAACCTGTCTCCAGCGTGATAACTCCAATCTTCAATCATGGTCATACTTCCTGATTCTAGTAAGAACTTGAGCTGCTGCGTTTTGGACCAACTGCAATTTATTTATTAAGCGAGCAGGGCAACCACCCAGTAGAGCATTACAATAATCTAGCCTTGAGGTTATGAACGCATGAACTAACTGTTATACATTTTGCTAACTGTTATGCATTTTGTTATGCATCACTGTTATGCATGTGACGTAATTTAGATATATTTTTAAGATGGTATAATGCAGTTTTACAGATGCTAGAAATGTGGCTTTCAAATGAAAAATTGGTATCAAAGAGCACTCCCAGGTTCCTAACTGACGATGAGGACTTGACAGAGCAGCCATCAAGTGTTAGACAGTATTCTAGGTTACTACTTGTGGAGTTTTTTTTGTCCAATAACTAAAAATTTTTTTTTTTTTTTCTGAATTAAGTTACAGGAAATGACTAGTCATCCAGTTTTTATATCAGTTATGCATTCCGTTAATCTTGTGAATTGGTATGTTTCGTCAGGGCTTTAAGAAATATAGAGCTGAGCATTGTCAGCATTGTTGGATTATCCATGAATAGGCATTGATTAAACACAAGCATCACATTCCAGTGGTCCGGAGACCCACCATTAACTAATCCATGGGGCCAAATGGCCAGAGACACCATCCTCTTTCCCCCATCGTCTGCATTATCTCAAACCCGGTGCAAAGACTGGATTGGTCAATGACTCGGCACTTGTTTATTCAACAGACGTAAAATCTGGCAGAACCACAGGAAGAAAGCAACACCTCCGTAACCCCATGCATAAATTTAAAGTCTTATCGGGACACAAAGAGTCGCTAAAAGCTTTTCAACGGCCCAAAATCAACATAGACATTAAACAGCAACACTTCATCTCCCCCCCCCCTCCCTCGGTCTGCACAGGCACAGTTTTCTGATGAGTCTCTCAAAGCACTTGCTGAAGATGGGTGTGAGAGCAACGGGCCTCCAGTCATTTAAGCAGGTGGTTTTGCTTTTCTTTGGTATTGGCACAATGGTGGATTTTTTGAAGCACGAGGGAACCACAGACAGACAGAGGGAGAGATTGAAAATGTCTGTGAAAACACCGGCTAGTTGTAATGCGCATGCTCGGAGCACGCGGCCGGGGATGCCATCAGGACCCGCAGCCTTCCGGATATTTACCCGTCGGAAGGATCGGGTTACATCCGCGACGGAGACGGTGAGTGCACTCACGTCTCCTGCAGCAGCTGCGGGAGCGCGCTCTGTGTGGGCGGTGTTGTGAGCCTCGAAACGAGCATAAAAGTTATTCAGCTCATCCGGTAGAGGCGGCAATGTTCACCGTAGCTGGTTTATACCCTTTAAAGTCTGTGATGTTATTGATTCCCTGCCACATACTTCTTGCATCGTTGGTGTTGAATTGATCTTCAACTTTGTTTTTATATTGTCTTTTTGCGGCTTTGATGGATTTCCTGAGATCGTAACTGGTTTGTTTGCGATCATCAGCATTACCGGATTTAAAAGCGGATGTTCGTGCTGACAAGGCTGCTCGGACATCGCTATTTATCCACGGTTTTTTGTTGGGGTAGATACGGATTGTTTTAGTCGGCACAACGTCTTCTACACACTTCCTGATGAAACGCGTTACAGTCTCTGAGTACACCTCTATGTCGTCATCAGAAGCTGCCCGGAACATGTCCCAGTCCACGTGATCAAAACAGTCCTGTAGTGTAGCGTCTGATTGGTCCGACCAGCATTGGATTGTCCTGAGGGCGGGTGCTTCCCGTTTCAGTTTCTGCCTGTAAGCAGGCAGGAGCAGGATGGAAGAGTGATCTGATTTGCCGAAAGGTGGGCGCGGGAGAGATTTGTATGCGTCCCGAAAAGGAGAGTAACAGTGGTCCAGTACACGATCACCACGCGTGTTGATGGTGATGTGCTGAAAGTATTTTGGGGCTATTGTTCTGAAGTTGGCTTTGTTAAAGTCCCCCGTAACAACAAACGCTGCTTCTGGGTACGCGGTTTCCTGCTCCCTTATATTCCCATACAGTTCCTTGAGTGCCTGTTCTGTGTTGGCTTGAGGAGGAATATAAACAGCTGTGATTTATGACCGCTGTAAATTCCCTCGGTAGCCAGAATGGTCGGCACAGAAGCATGTGAAATTCCAGATCAGGGGAGCAGAAGGATTTAATGGAGTGTAGGTTCCTTTCGTCACACCACGAGTGGTTGACAAATAAACAAACACCCCCACCTCTGCTTTTCCCCGTGAGCTCTTTCGTTCTGTCCGAACGGTGCACGGAGAACCCCGTGAGCTCGATGGCTGAGTCTGGAACCACTGCAGACATCCAGGTTTCTGTGAGGCAAATAATGCAGCAGTCCCTTGTTTCTCGTTGGTATGAGACGCGTGCCCGCAGTTCACAGAGTTTGTTGTCCAGTGACTGAACGTTAGCCAGCAGAATGGTTGGGAGAGGAGGTCGGAGGGGGCGACGTCTGAGTCTTACTAGGACGCCGGCTCTCTTCCCTCTTTTCCGGCGACTTTTCCTCCGTCACGCCCATGCGACCCAGACAAAGGGCTCTGATGCGGTGTCTGTAAACAGGGCGCCAGCCTTCAAGAACTCAAAGTCCGGTTCGCGCTTCGCGACGTAGGAACCTATGCTTAGTAGCGTGTGTCTATCGTAGACAGTTTTACAAACAACATCCAACACGTAGAACAACATAAAAACAAGTAAAACAAACGAAAAACCGCAAAGTTTGCTCGGTGCTCGCAACACGGCCGCCATACTCGGCGCCATCTTGGGTCATTATGGCCATTGGGTCATTAAGTGTATGTTGGGTCATTAAGGCATGATGTGATAGAGCTGACCTCATTCCCTGCTCTATTTTCTGATTTTTCAGTCACAGACTAGCATGCTATCACATGACATTGATGTTCAGGATGTGAGACCGATAAAGCAACATGCTTATCGAGTTAACGAAATTAAGAGGTCCACTATGAAGACAGAAACTGACTTTTTGTTAGAGAATGATTTAGCTCATCATAGTTATAGTCCGTGGAGTTCCCCATGTCTCCTTGTCTCCTTGTTTTTGTACAGATTATCGAAGGGTAAATGCTGTCACCATGCCTGACTGTTATCCCCTTCCTAGAATGGAAGATTGTGTAGACAGTATTGGTTCTGCTAGGTTTGTGAGCAAACTAGACTTGCTTAAGGGATACTGGCAAGTGCCATTGCCCCACGTGCGTCTGATATATCTGCGTATATATAATGTGTATATATCTGTGTATAGTGCCTAATGTGTATAGTGCCTAATGTGTATAGTGCCTAATGTGTATAGTGCCTAATGTGGTGCTAACTGTATGCATGTACTTTCAGAGTATAATGTGTAATGTAGTACTGACTGTAAGTATGTCCAATAGTACACTGTGTGTACTAACTATATGTATGTGCACATTGCACTTTTTTCTGTTTTTACCTGCTTAAGGTTGTATGGTTATGTTAACTGTTACTGCAATTGTCTGGAGCACGCTCCCAAGAATTTCACTCTCCAAGGCACATGTGCTTTGGTGATGTGACAATAAACTAAACTGAACTGAACTTAACTGTTTGTAACTCCAGACTGCTTCCTACAATACAATATTATGGCCTTCGGGTTACGAAACGCCCCTGCTACGTTCCAGTGGTTAATTCAGACAGTTCTCGCTGGAGTAACACCATGTAAGGCTTATTTGGATGACCTGGTGATATTTTCAAATGACTGGAAAGAGCACTTGTCTTTGCTGCGCACTGTGTTCGAACGTCTGGAGCATGCTTCCTTAACACTTAACCTCGCTAAGTGTATGTTTGGTCAGGCTACAGTGACCTATTTAGGAAAGTTGACTACTCCTAGCGTTTCATGGATTTAGGAGCTAGTTTTAGTGCTAAAATGCTTTGTGAAATACTTTTAGAGCAAAAATGTAGGAGTCCTAAAATTAGGACTGACATGCCCATTATTTTTAAGAGTTTCTCCTAAATCGGCAAGTTAGGAGCTACTTTTAGTCTTTAGATGTTTTGTGAATACGGCCCTAGGTAACTATATAACTCCTTTCAGGAACACCTACCACTTTGTGTAATACTTAAATTATACATGGGTGTGTGTAAAAAAAAAAAAAAAAAAAAAAAAACTAATTTATAGCTGGATTAAATAGGCTTTCTTTAGTGAGCATAAAAAAGTTATTCTAAATAGCCTAAGTTGTCTAAGGCTCACTGTAATTTACAACGGGTTCAATTATTAAACAACGATGCTTTATAGCCGAATTGAACTCATTTCATAATTAACTACACAGTTATCAAACAGATTTAAATAGACACTAAACTGAGCTTTTTATAACTCTATTGAGCACTGAATTCTGTTTGCATCACTGAATCATTTTCCTGTCTATCACTGTAAAGCTGCTTTGAAATCTGTAGTGTATAAAGTGCTATATAAATAAAGGTGACTTGATTTGACTCGATTGGAAACGTGCCATAGAGCTTAAAGTGCAATTTATATAATGGTTGTGTTTCAGAAACACTACTAGTTTGTACTTTACAGTATGTGTACTTATAAAAGTGTTACATCTATGATTATTCTCACATCGCACTCTTCACAAAGAGGAAATGTCATGCGGACCACTTTGCATTGTGGGAAACAGTATACTGTAACAGTAACTGGATTTCAGCAAATATAGTAGGTAATCTGGGGATTCCATGCATACAGAAAATTCACATACTATTCACAGTATACACATTGCATACTGTCTGCAATATAGTAGTTGTATGGTAGTATGCCATTCCGAACACAGCTTCCATGCTGATTTCAGTGTTCCTGAGTTGTATTTAGTAGATGCTGGCAAATATAATCAATATATCATCTGGGTATTCCATGCATACAGAAGATTTGCATACTATGCACAGTACACATACTGGATACTGCAGAAATAGTAAGAGTAGTATGATAGTATGCCATTTCAAACACAGCCTAACTGCATTTAATTTAACCTTTAATTATGTAACCAGGTTTACTGCCTATGATAATGTTTATGTTATTGATTTAACTGTATATCTAATATATTTGGTATTGTCTGCTATTTTCAGACCACTTGCTATTACCACTCAAAACTGAATCAACAGTAAACTCTTGCCAAAACACCAGTGCAGATAAAATTCCTGTTCCAGCACAAATACAATCCTTACATGATTCTCCACAACAGAGAGAGCGTGTAGGATTTCCATTATTGAGACTTATTTAAATATGTTAGTTCTCTACTGTTGCCCAGTACCTTCAATGGAGAATATTTTTTCCCTTAGCTGGTTTAGTATCGTGGTGAGAGCACTGAAACTCTCGGTCTCAAACACAAACTCAGGAGACGAAGCGATCACCTCCAGCTCAGGATGAGAATACTCCTTACCAACCTGACAAAAAACAAAAAGATACCCAGCATTTATGGAGAAGAATGGTCTTTATTTTTTTATTAAATCTATTCAAAGGAATATTATAGGTTAAAAATAAGCCACCTTTACACAATAAATACTGTAAATTACTGTAAAATGGCCATATTGACTTTTCCGGAAAATACACTGCCGTTTAAAATAATTTGTGGGAAATTAATCGGCAATGAGTTCATTATGTGATGCAAGACAAAAACGTCTCGGTTACGTGTGAAACCATGAAGGAGGGAACAGAGACATACATTGGACATAACCGACGAATTGGGATCACTTCTGGGAGCCCCTATCAGCTGCGAGTGTATAGAGAACGGGCCAATGGCCATTGGCGTGTGAGATTTGCATCTCGCGCTCCGCCCCGCATTGCGGGTATAAACAGGAAGTGAATGCAGCACATATTTGTTTTTCACTGAGGAGCCTAAGCTAGTGATTCGGCCATGCAGTGATTGTACAGTAACTATGGCGATGGGACGTACGTCTCCGTTCTCTCCTTCAGGGAATGAGGGTTACGTACATAATCGAGATGTTCCCTTTCAGTCGGTCACGTTCGATGTCATGTTCGATGTACATCGGACGTAACTGACGAATTGGGATCCCTATGGAAAACACCACGGCTGCTGCCACTTCCAGTGCCCCGCGTAAGCCCTTCAGACCAACGTCTGTTTAGGGCGGGGAACTCACACAGGGAGAGTCACTGCTGCTGTTCTGCAGAGTATTGGATAATGCTGGGAAAGCGTGCCCCTAGGGGCCGCTGTGGAAGCCACATCCTACCCGTAGGGAGGCATCATGTGGAAGATACACATATGGACTGGCCATGTGGGCAGTACAACATACGAAGTCCCAGGGGTGGCCCCGGCCAATCGAGGCAGGGGACTACACCGCACAAAGATGGGAAGGGAAGGGAAAGACACAGGCTCGCCATATAGGGAGCCGTACCATGGAAGAATACACATATGGGACCACCATAGGGGTCACAACATATGGATACCCAGCCTAACACAGGTTCCACCAATGCATACAAGTGTTAGACCTGGACGCTCTGCTATGTCGGACTGCCACGGGTTGCAGAGGAGCTCAGCAGGGTTCATCAATCTCGGGAACTCTACTGGAGAATATATGCGCATGTATCCAGTCCATGAGGAGGGGAATGGCACAGCAAGCCGACAATAGAACGGGCACTTCGGTGTTACTGGCTAGTTGAAGCAAGCACACAGGAAGAAACCAGCTCTACACGGAGGCTATAGAATCTAGCGAATGTGTTAGGTGTCGCCCAGCCCGCAGCTCTGCATGTATCTGTCAGCGAGGCACCATGTGCCAGTGCCGAGGAAGAGGCAATACTTGGCACACCTTGGTCTCATACGCCTCTGCTTGGACTGGCACTGGGGTATGGCGCTGAGAACCAAAGAAAACCCGGAAAAGCATAGTCATCAACTCAGGGTCTGTCTCGGGCAATGCTACTCTCCCAGAGGGAGGCAACGCAGCTGAGTCTTCATCTCCCGGGGATTGAAACTCCCCCTCCGATGCACTGATCAACAACCTGTCATCTGCTGGTGCTCCAAAAGTCACCACTGGACGCCCAAGGGAGGGGCCAGCGGGTTCTTCCAGTAACACAACGGGCTGCGGCACTTCAGAGGGATTAGGGGCCCACGGAGGGCCCTAAATGTAATCTTTAGGTCACCCTGGCTATTCGTCGATGTAGGTCTATTCTGCTGGGCAGGAATAGCACTAGATCGGGGTATAGGTAAGGGAACTCCGCCTTCCCATGGGTAGGAGAGTCTCGACCTTAACGCCGAGATAGTCATGTTCCTGCAGTGGGAACACAATCTATCCAGAAACGCTGCCTCAGGGTGCTGAATGCCCAGACAGGTAAGACAACGATTGTGACCATCAGCTGGTGACAGAGAACGACCGCATCCAGAAACGCACGGATGGAATGACATCTTGAAAAAGATGCAGTGTCACACCTGTGTTGCTTTTTAGAAGAAAGCTCTTTTTTTAATGTGCTGAAGCACCCAGGAATGACCGCGGCAAAACACAGGAGAGTAGTGCAGCCTGTGTATGCACTCACCGTTGGGAACGTCCTCACCGAACCAACAGACAAAACAGTGCTGTGAAAACAGCAGTTTATCACTGTACTCAGTGAGCTCACGGCCGCCACTGATCGTGCCTTCTCTCCCAGCACTCAAAGATTTTATGAATTTGACTCTTCTCTCGCTCTCTCTCTCTTTCTCTCTCTGCTGAAGCAGTAACAGTCTCCTTCATTGACATCTCCGAAGTGAATGACAAATGTGCGCTGCATCCGCTTCCTGTTTATACCCGCGATGCGGGGCGGAGTGCGAGATGGAAATCTCGCACGCCAATGGCCATTGGCCCATTCTCTATACACTTGAAGCTGAAAGGGGCTCTCAGAAGTGATCCCAATTTGTTGGTTACGTCCAACGTACGTCCAATGTGACTGACTGAAAGGGAACAAAGATTTTGGAGATTAACTCATTGTGTTTTCTTTTATTTTCTTATTTATCACTTAAAGCAAAACCATGTAAAGTGGTATTTGGATTTGAAAACTACATGCATGTTTGTTGGAGTAGAGTTGAAACTAAATTCTGCAGTGCTGTGTTAATTTATAATAGTATTTTTGTGAGCATTCCAGTGGAAAGATTTTACTCCCTCTCAGGTCTTGTTCACACATGATCTCCAAACTTAAATTTAAGCTGTATTTAACCTAGAATATTCCTTTAATTTTATTTCATTATTCATGTTTACCCCAATGGCAAATCGTGTGATGTTTCTTTCATTGGCTTTTGGGATTACATTCTTAAATTTCTCTTTGGGGTCATTTGATTTTCCATCAGTGATCACCAGCAATAACTTCTGAGAGTTGCTTCGCATGCCCACCTTCTTAGAAAACATCTCTTCACTGAGGGGGAATGAGAACACAATAAACAGCAACTGTTTGGCTTCATATCATAGCAGAACCCATGTATATTACAATTATGGCTGCACTCACAGTACAAAACGTATTGCAGAAGGCGTATATGTATCTCCCTGTGCCTGGGTCACGCCTTTCATTAGTTGGTCAGGGTCTCGATTCACTGCAAAGTTCTCAAAATGAAAGACAGCCGACACTCTGGTGGAGAACTTGGCCACTGCCACCTGAGACACAGAAACAATATGAATATGATACCATAGTAATATAAAAATAAAGGATGGAATTTTTTGTCATTAAATATTTTTATTCAAACTATATGACTTAAAATCTTGAACAGATTTTAAATCATAACTAAGCATCATACATTTGCAGAGTCAAAGGTAGGGTAGGCATTTTTTTATAAATACTTTTTCGTTATACTGCCAAATAAGTGAGTGTTATAAAACTGCGGGATATGATATCGCTTTATATAACATTATTTAGTGTAAATGATAAATCCTGTTTGACATTTGTGCTGGCTACTGTATACAGGGCAACAGTTGCTCCTTTGTGCTTAAAGAAGATAAAATAGTCCAACGCCTTGGTACAATGAACACACTCAGGCCCTTAAAAGAGCAGCCAGAAAAATGGAGTGTAGCTGGAAGAAAACAAAACTAGAGGTTTTTCGCATTTCATGGAAAGAGAGCACGATTGCGTACAGAAAGGCCTTAAAAGCTGCTAGATCTGCTTATTTTTCGACTCTCTTAGAAGAAAACAAACACAACCATAGGTATTTATTTACAGTGGCTAAATTAACAAAAAAATAAAGTGTTTCCAAACAGCACAGCAGTAATGACTTTATGAACTTCTTTACTTGCAAGATTGGTAATATTAGAGAGAAAATTATAACTATGCAACCATCTACTGTCTACTGCTATAGGAGAGGAAGAATTGTCTAAACTTGTTCAATCATCTAAATCAACAACATGTATGCTTGACCCTATACAGACTAAGCTACTAAAACAGATGTTTCCAGAGGTCATAGCTCGTCTCGGGTTATGACTATAACCCTTGTTCCCTGAGAAGGGAATGAGACACTGCGTCTAACGACACTATGAGAACGCCCCCTATCTCCAATCCTGATTGGTGCTGCGTCATGACGTAGTATGTGACGGCATATGCAGAAGCTACAAAGGGATGCCGGTGCATAGTAGTATAGACAGTTTTTGCGATGAAGCAGATGCTCTTCTGCGTGATGAGGGGTGGCGGCGAGACGTAGTGTCCTTCTCAGGGAACAAGGGTTATAGTCATAACCCGAGACATTCCCTTTCGAGGGAACTCGCGCTGCATCTAACAACACTATGGGAACGAAATACCCACTAGCCCACACGGACAATCACGCCTGTCCTAGTGTGAAGCTGGAACCCAGGCACACTTAGGATGTGAGCTCCCTGGCGCCAGGCGTCACAGGAAGCTGCAGACTGTAGAATCTAATGAAGATGTGCGGGGTGGCCCACCCAGCCGCCTCGCAAATCTCCTAAAGCGAGACTCCAGAAAGGAGGGCCACCGAGGAGGCCACGCCCCTGGTGGAATGAACCCTCATGGCCATCGGTGAAGGCAAATTGCGCACCTGATAAGCCGTGGCTATTGGCTGGACAATCTAGTTACTGATTGTCTGTTTTGATGCAGGCAGCCCTTTCCTAGGTGAGCCAAAGCACACCAACAACTGGTCTGACTTCCTCCACTGTGAAGACTTCTGCAAGTACATTTTTAGTGCTCTGACCGGGCAGAGCAGGTGAAGTCTCCCCGCTTCTGCCATCATGTGCACAACCGCCAAGGCCTGAAGGTCCCCCACTCTCCTCAGAGAAATGATAGCAAGGAGAAAAGTCATCTTAAGGGTCAGGTTCTTTGCCTCGGCTGACTTGAGTGGTTCAAAGGGGGCCTCAACCAGCCCTTCAAGTACCACAGTCAGATCCCAGGTTGGGACTCTGGCGTGAGCCGCAGGTCTCATCCTCCGAGCCCCACAGAGGAAATGTACAACCAAATGGTGCCTCCCCAATGGCCCATCACCTATAGGCAAGTGGAAAGCCCCAATGGCAACCACATACACCTTAAGTGTGGACAGGGTAAGACCGGCAATGAAACAATCTTGGAGGAACTCCAGCACTGAAGCCACTGGGCAGTTAACTGGGTCCACCTCATAACCTCTACACCAAGTGGAAAAGACATTCTGTACAGTCTCCTCGTGGAAGGAGCCCTGGAGCTGAGTAAGGCCTCGACAACCCCTGCTGACAGGCCAGCCTCTAGGTACCGGGCCCCCTCAGAGGCCAGACCCAGAGCTCCCACATCTCCACGGCAGTGGGTGGAATATTGTGCCCCCTGTCTGAGACAACAGATTCCTCCTCAGAGGGACCTGCCATGGGAGACCGTCTGGCAGTGCTACAATGTCCGAGAACCATACCCGGGTCGGCCAATAGGGTGCTACTAGAAGTAGGCTGATCCCTTCTCGGGAGACCCACTCCAAGACTCCCGGGAGCAGAGCGATCGGGGGAAATGCATACAGACACAGCCTTGGCGATGTCTGCATCATGCCATCCAACCCCAGCGGGGCTGGATGCCTGAGGGAAAATCACAGTGGACAGTGGGACGTCTCGCGAGATGTGAACAGATCCACTGCCACTGGGCCGAACCTCTCACACATGGCCTTCACCACCTCTGGGTGAAGTCGAAACTCCCCGGGCCTCAGCCCTGCCTGGTTTTGGTCCCCTGGGATGTACGTTGCTCTGAGAGATGACAGTTTTCCCTGGGACCACAGGAGGATCTGCTGTGCCAGTCTGCATAGAGGGCGTGACCTCAGACTCGGATGATTCAGATACGAAACTACAGACATTGTCTGATCGTATTAGGACATGATGGCCGTGGAGGTCTGGGAAAAATCTCCTCAGAGACTTGTAGACCACCAGCATTTCCAGGCAATTTATATGCCAGGAAGAATGTTGGGTCTCCCACAGACCTCTGTGCTGCCATTTTATAGAAGGGGTAAAAGCTAAATTGGACAAGGGAGGGGTCGTGGGCACTGTTTTTAGACCTTCGCAAGGCATTTGACACAGTCAACCACTCAGTGCTGCTGAAGAAATTGAGCAACTACAAACTGTCTCACAGTGCACTGCAGTGGATAAAATCATATCTTAGTGACCGTGTACAGTGAGTGCGAGTCAATAATGTGCTGTCTACATCAAAGGCTTGTGACACAGGTGTCCCAAAGGGCTCTGTTCTTGGGCCACTGCTGTTTACACTCTATATTAATGATCTCCCTTCAGTGTGTGGCAAGGTGGATGTTCAAATGTATGCGGATGATACTATTATTTATGCACATGGAAATGACGCCACTAGTGTGGCTAACAAATTAACTAATATCATGAATAACATCGCAGACTGACTCACCTCTGCTTCTCTTATACTTAATGTAAATAAAACGATGTATTTCACTAAAATTAGAAAACCAACAACCTTTCCATGTGTTTTTGTAAAAGGAAAAAAAGATCAACATAGTAGATGAATTAAAATACTTAGGGGTCATTTTGGAACCAACATTCGGATTTAAAAAATGTCTAATATTTTAAAATACAACATCTCAGTTTTTAGATATATTCAAAATATGCTCACTTATGATGCAGCAAAAATATATCTGGATGCAATGATTGTTTCTCATGTTAACTATTGTATCTCCTGTTGGTGTCAAACAAGTGAAACAACATTAAAACCATTAAAATCACTTTATAACCAGGCTGTAAAAGTATTAGATTAAAAAAAATAAAAATTAAGACATCATCGTCAAATTTTTAAGCGGTTAAATATATTCAATCTCGAGAATTTAATTGTGTACTCAAATGTACGGCTAATTTTTAAGATCCTCAATAATAGCGCACCTCCACCACTGAGGCAATTTGTACAGATCTGCTCAGAGCAGACTACCAGGACATCTAGCTCCACAAGTCAACGACTTTATGAACTTCTTTACGTGTAAGATCGATAATATTAGGAAGAAAATTATAACCATGCAGCCGTCTACTACAGTGTCACATCAGACAGAGCATTGTTGTGTCACTGAGGAAAAAAATTACATTCATTCACTGCTATAGGAGAGGAAGAATTGGCTAAACTCGTTAAATCATCTAAATCAACAACATGTATGCTCGACCCTATACCGACTAGGCTATTAAAAGAGATGCTACCAGAGGTCATAGATCCTCTTCTTAATATAATTAACTCATCTTTGTTATTAGGATATGTCCCGAAAACTTTTAAGTTGGCTATTATCAAACCACTTAATAAAAAACCTCAACATGATCCTACAGAATTAGTCAATTATAGGCCGATCTCAAATCTACCCTTCCTGTCAAAAATACTGGAAAAGGCAGTGTCTTCACAATTATGCTCCTTTTTAGAAAGAAATGGTATCTGTGAGGATTTCCAGTCAGGATTTAGACAGTGAGAATAGTAGCTGTCATATCATAGTACTGAGACTGCTCTCATCAGAGTTACAAATGATTTACTCTTATCATCCGATCGTGGTTATATCTCTCTATTAGTGTTACTCAATCTTAGCACTGCATTCGATACTATCGACCACAACATTCTTTTGAATAGACTCGAAAATTATGTTGGCATTAGTGGAACTGCATTGGCATGGCTTAAATCATACTTATCTGACCGTTATCAGTTTGTAGCAGTAAATGAAGAGATGTCACACCTATCACAAGTTCAGTATGGAGTACCGCAGGGCTCAGTGCTAGGACCGTTGCTCTTCACCCTATACATGCTACCACTGGGAGATATCGTTAGGAAGCATGGTGTTAGTTTTCATTGTTATGCTGACGATACTCAGCTCTATATTTCTTCACGCCCTGATGAAACTTACCAATTCACAAGATTAACGGAATGCATAGCTGATATAAAACATTGGATGTCTAGTAATTTCCTGCAACTTAAAAACTGAATTTTTAATTATTGGAGAAAAAACTCTGCAAATAGTAACCTAGAATACTGTCTAACACTCGATGGCTGCTCTGTCAAGTCCTCGTTGTCAGTTAGGAACCTGGGTGTGCTCTTTGATACCAATCTTTCATTTGAAAGCCACGTTTCTAACATCTGTAAAACTGCATTCTACCATCTTAAAAATATATCTAAATTACAGCACATCCTTTCGATGCAAAATGCTGAACAGTGTAGCATATGGACAGTGCTCATACATGATCAAACAGACCAATACTTTGTGCGAAATGAGTCAACAGGACTCGGCACCGTGAAGTCTACAGACTGACAGGTTAACGGTTCTAAAAGGACACAAACCAGCCTCTTGCAGCCCACGAGAGACCATCATAAATAAAAGCCCCCCACCCATGCACACATACCAAAGCACCCAAAAGGGGTTATATGACTTTTAACTTAGTTATTTTTCATTTTAGATGTGCTGTGTTCCCTGTATGTATGCATGCTTTTTGTTATAACCATTTTAGATGTGTTTGATAGGTTAGAAACTTATAATCAGGAAATGCTTAATGAAGAACAACGTCAAGCCTCACCCTTCCTTTAATTCATAAGTTAAACTCCCCATGCTTGGTCTCAAAATCTTCGTCTCTCAATTTGTAGACCGTCTATGTGCGTTGTGTGGTACTACGATGCATCAAACTCTTTCTTTTATGCCAAAACCCCAAAGTCTGCATACCAAAACCCCAAAGTCTGCATACCTAAGAAAGCCATAAACATGTTAATGAGGTGAGACCCGAAAACAAAGGGAGATTTCCCGCTTCTGAGTTCCTTCACTCCGATTGGCTGTTCCGACAAAAGAGGCGTGCCCCATGAGGGCTCTTCTTAAGTGGCCTCTAGGCTCTCCTCTCACTCTCTTGCCACTCTCTTCGCTCTCTTCGCCCTCTTTGCCCTCTTCCGTTTTTCCGGCTCTCTCTTCGCTCCTCTCTTTCTCTCTCCCTGCTTTTGACCCCCTCTCTGGACTCTTCCTCGACACGGATTTTCGGATTGCCAGTGCGCCATCTTCCAAAGGACATTACTACACAAAGGAACCAAAGTTGAATTTCCCACGGACTCCAAGGACCCACCCTGCAAGATTCAAACACGGACCGGATCGCGGAATTCCCCCACACGCATGAATCCGCGATCAAGGAAACATATGCAAGTATCCCTTAAGCTGTCGTTATAAAATCTTGAGCTTATAGCAATAAGTTGGACTGATTTCTTGCTTGTGCTCAATAGGTTATTGTCGGTAATACCACATTTTCCTTGTCTCACTCTCTCTCTCTCACTCTCTCTCTCTCCTTCCTGCTTTCAGTTAATTTGTGTATGTTTGTTTTATTGTTTGTTGATTTATTAAAATGTATATATTCACACGTGATTGTGACTGAATTGCTCACCCATAGGTCCCTTTTACGGTGAACCGACCCTGTTACAAATTAAAAAGAAAGATACTTCTCCTGGCCAGAGAAGCCTTGTCTAAGAGTTATTAAAAAAAGGAGATAGTTGGTGGACAATTATCCGTCCTTTGAACTCAATTCTAGAATCAAAGAAATTTCTAAAAGTTGAATCAAGCCCTAGATATTAATAGTTGTTATAATCCGTTATAATCAACTGTTAATATCCAAATTCCCCTCTGTGCCGATTTATGCATGTTTGATCGTAACACGATTAAACGCATGCATAAATCCTGCACCATTTCCCCTGGGGCTAGATCTCGCTACAACAGTTAATTCATGCGTTCATGACCTCAAGGCTAGATTACTGTAATGCTTTACTGGGTGGTTGCCCTGCTCGCTTAATAAACAAACTCCAGCTGGTCCAAAACGCAGCAGCTCGAGCTCTTACTAGAACAAGGAAGTATGACCATATTAGCCCAGTTCTGTCAACACTGCACTGGCTCCCTATTAAACATCATATACATTTTTAAATCTTGCTTATTACTTACAAAGCACTAAATGGTTTAGCTCCCCAGTACTTGAGCGAACTCTTAACGCATTATACTCCATCACGTCTATTGCGGTCTCAAAACTCTGGCCAGTTGATAATACCTAGAATATCAAAATCAACTGCAGGCGGTCGATCCTTTTCCTATTTAACGCCTAAACTTTGGAACAGTCTTCCTAGCATTGTTCGGGAAGCAGACACACTCTGTCCGTTTAAATCTAGACTAAAAACGCATCTCTTTACTATGGCTTACACATAAAACATTATCAATTTCTATTACTCAAATCAGTAAATGATTGTTAGGCTGCATTAACTAGGTCAGCCGGAACCGGGAACACTTCCCATAACACTTGATGTACTCGTTACATCATAAGAAGAATGGCATCTACGCTAATGTTAGTCTCTCTGTTTATCCCGAGGTTTACTGCAGTCAGCCGGATCCAGGCCGTATCCAGATCAGATGGTGGACCAGCGCCTGGACATGACCAACGCATCCCTGAAGTGTCTGCAGGGAACATGTCAAATAAACTCCCCCCGTAAATGCTGCATCGACACGACATCCTCATTAAACCCGTCTTCGGCGTGACGACTCCAATCTCTCGAATAATCTAACAAATATCTATTTGCCTAATATGAATTAAGACCTGCTATGTTGCCAGAATTACAATCATACATTGGACTTGTTAAACGCGCTATATAAATAAAGGTGATTTGATTTGATTTGATTTGATTTTCCAGCATTTTTGACAGGAAGGGTAGATTTGAGATCGGCCTGTAATTGACTAATTCTGTAGGATCAAGTTGAGGTTTTTTAATAAGTGGTTTGATAATAGCCAACTTAAAAGTTTTCGGTACATTTCCTAATGACAAAGATGAGTTAATGATATTAAGAAGAGGATATGTGACCTCTGGTAGCATCTCTTTTAATAGCCTACTCGGTATAGGGTCGAGCATACATGTTGTTGATTTTAGATGATTTAATGAGTTTAGCCAGTTCTTCCTCTCCTATAGCAGTGAATGAATGTAATTTTTTCTCAGTGACACAACAATGCTCTGTCTGATGTGACACTGTAGTAGACTGCTGCATGGTTATAATTTTCTTCCTAATATTATCGATCTTACGCGTAAAGAAGTTCATAAAGTCATTACTGCTGTGCTGTTTACAACCATCAGAAGTAGAAGCTTAATTTTTGGTTAACTTAGCCACTGTATCAAATAAATACCTAGGGTTGTGTTTGTTTTCTTCTAAGAGAGTCGAGAAATAAGCAGATCTAGCAGTTTTTACGGCCTTTCTGTATGCGATCATGCTCTCTTTCCATGAATTACGAAAAACCTCTAATTTTGTTTTCTTCCAGCTGCGCTCCATTTTTCTGGCTGCTGTTTTAAGGGCCCGGGTGTGCTCGTTGTACCACAGTGTTGGACTATTTTCTTTAATCTTCTTTAAGCGCCGAGGAGCAACTGTGTCAAAAGTGCTGGAAAAAAGAGAGTCAATAGTTTCTGTTGCAAAATCGAGTTCCTCTAGGCTATCTGAGATGCTGAGGAGATGAAACTGATGAGGAAGATTATTTAAAAAGCAATCTTTAGTGGCGGCAGTGATAGTTCTGCCATATTTGAAGCGAGGGGACGGCTTTGCAGCCTTAGCTAAATTAAGTATACATGATACTAGGTAATGATCTGAGATGTCGTCGCTCTGCTGCAGAATTTCAACGGTATCAACATTTATTCCATGTGACAATATTAGGTCTAGAGTATGATTAAGGCGATGAGTGGGTCCTGACACGTGTTGCCTTACTCCAATAGATTTTAGAATGTCTCTAAATGCTAATCCCAATGTGTCTTTTTCATTATCTACATAGATATTAAAATTACCAACAATTAGTACTTTATCTGCAGCCAGTACTAACTCTGATAGAAAGTCAGCAAATTATTTGATAAAGTCTGTATTGTGCCTTGGTGGCCTGTATACAGTAGCCAGCACAAATGTTAAATGGGATTTATCAATTACACTACATAATGCTACATAAAGCACCAAAACTTCAAAAGAATTATATTTGAAACTAGATTTCTGAGTAATACTGAAGCTATTATTATAAATTACTTTCAGACGCGGCTCGTGTTTATAACAATAATCTTGTGGGGTGGACTCATTTAAAGTAATGTAGTCGTCAGGTTTTAGCCAGGTTTCTGTCAAACACAGCACATCTAGATTATTATCTGTAATCATATCATTAACAATAAGCGCTTTTGGGGAAAGGGATCGAATATTCAGCAACCCAAGCTTTATCATTTGATCATCTGTATTATATCTGTTGTTTATTTGTTGGACATCAATTAAGTTTTTACTGTTGAATGGTCTTGATGGTCTTGATGGTTTTTTGTATTTACTAATTCAGGAAACAGACACAGTCTCTATATGATAATATCTAGGTGAAAGAATCTCTATGTGTTGGGATTTATCTGACTTCTGAAATGGGAGACAGCTAGCAAACGGTCGGGTAAGCCAGTCCGTCTGCTTCCTGACCTGGGCCCCAGTTAGTCAAGGTTTAGCTTTAAGACTATATGCCAAATTACTAGAGAGAAGAGCGGCACCACTCCAAGAAGGATGGATGCCGTCCCTCTTCAACAGGTCAGGTCTGCCCCAAAAGCTTTTTCAATTGTCTATGAACCCTATGTTATTTTGCGGACACCACTTAGACAACCAGCCATTGAGTGATGATAGCCTGCTAAGTATCTCATCACTCCTTTTAACAGCGAGCGGAGCAGAACAAAAAACTGCATCTGCCATCATACTTGCGAGTTCACACACCTCTTTAATGTTAATTTTGGTGATCTCCGACTGGCAAAGTCGAACATCGTTAGTGCCGACGTGAATAATAATCTTAGAGAATTTACAATTAGCTTTAGCCAGCACTTTTAAATTTGCTTTGATGTCAGGCGTCTGGCTCCCGGTAAACATGTGACTATGGTGGTTGGTGTCTCTATTTTCACGTTTCATGTAATAGAATCACCAATAACTAGGGCACTTTCAATAGGATTCTCAGTGGGTGCGTCACTGAGTGGGGAGAACCTGTTTGATGTTCTAATCGGAACGGAAGAGTGTTTTTTTTGATGCGACTATGCCGTCTGACCGTCACCCAACTGCCCTGCTGCATGGGATCTACAGCCGGAACCGAACAATGTACAACGTTCACTAAGCTAGTCGCATCCAAAGCAGTGTCTAAAGCTGTTACATTCTACACTTTCTCCGCTGGCTGAAAAGAGCAAGTCTCCCTCTGCCGATTCTCACCACCTTCTACAGGGGCACCATTGAGAGTGTGTTGACCAGCTGCATCTCTGTCTGGTACGGGAATTGTAGTGCAGCGGACCGCAAGACCCTACAGCGGACACCTACAAGGATCATCGGTGCCTCTCTCCCCTCCATCCTGGATATTTTCCTTGCACGATGCTCCAGCAAAGCAAACAGTATCGTGAAGGACCCCACCCACCCCTCCCACAGTCTCTTCCAGCTCCTTCCATCAGGAAGACGGTTCAGGAGCATCAGAGCCCGCTCCACCAGACTGCTCAACAGCTTTTTCCCCCAGACTGTGAGAGCCCTGAACTCAAACCCCCCCGCCCCTCCCTGAGACCCCATACAAACCCCATACAAACCTGAACTCAAACACTCCCCCCCGCCCCTCCCCTCCCTGAGACCCCATACAAACCCCCTTCCTCCTGAAACATAAACCAAAAAAAATGTGCAATTTGAAGTGTGCTACACACAGGTGAGTGGGCCGAAAAAAAAACACCTGTAGTAACACACTCTCCCCTATGCGCACTAGTCACTTTCACACACTGCTGTGTGTACATAAGCCCACAAAAGACTCTATAATATATGTATGTTTACATGCTCATGCACATTCCTCATCTGTCCTTCAATCCGTGCAGACGTGTTTTTCTCTCTGCTCCCTGCTGGCTCTTGCGCTGTTTTGTTTTGTCTAGTGTTTCGTCTCTTCTCTTCTCTGACTGCTGCTTTGCTGGACTCCTGAAAATACTGAAATGGAATTGATTAACTGGTCAATCAGCGCGATCGACAAGATTTTCTCACTAAGGAAGGGTGCCCCGGGAGAACCCACCTGCCCGGACGGGACCTTTGCCGCAGGGTACGTGAGGGACGCATGGAACAACTGGCAAGTCCTGTGCCTGGAGGCTCTGTCCGTGGAGGATGCGGAAGATTTATACATGATTGGATTATTGATGGCGGGGTTCCTATTCTTTGGCTTTGGGATTGCCCTGACCTATCGGAAGATTGGTAAGACAGCTGCAAGCAAATTCACCCAGCCGCTGTCTGTGGAAATTAAAGAATGCTTCGGGGTTGTGTGTGACCGTCTGAAGGAATTAGATCATAAAGTGATAGGAATTGAGGAACTGAACCGTGGAACAACGCAGTCCGGACTGCGGATACGCAGGGTAGAGTGGGCTCTATCGGGGGTCAGATCGGTGAACTTTTACGGACTGTAACCGGTCTGGCCATGAGGCTGGACGTAATGTCTAGGGAAACT
>JAGHMJ010004154.1:990000-1078706 GCA_018749465.1 Paracanthobrama guichenoti
TTCCTGAACATCTTTTACTAGTGTTGAAGGAAGAAGTGAATCAAATGCTAGCCATGGGTATCATTGAGCCGTCTAGCCGTGGTGTAGCCCAGTGGTCTTGGTACCTAAAAAGATGGGAGTTTACGCTTTTGTGTGGACTTCAAATATCTGAATTCAGTGTCCAAATTTGACTCTTATCCTACCCCATGAATTGATGACTTGATTGACCATCTTGGAAGGTGGTTGACCGCACTTGATTTATGTAAAGACTTCTGGCAAGTCCCATTGAGTGACAATGCGAAGAAGTGGACATCCTTTAAGACTCCCTGGGGGCTCTTCCATTTCTGTACTATGCCCTTTGGCCTGCATGGGGCACCGGCGACATTTCAAAGATTAATGAACCAGGTGCTGGTTGGGTGGAAAGGGTACGCGGCTGCCGCCTACTTAGACAATGTCGTCATTTTCAGTTAATCATCTGGAGCATCTCAAAGAGGTGTTTCTGTGAATTCAATCAGTGGGCCTTACTATCAACCCCCGCAAATGTGCCATAGCCAAGAACAAAATCGAATACATGAGTTATCTGTTTGGCGGTCGTGTTATTAGGCCCTAAATTCAAAAGATACGGGCAATTCAAGACTGTTCCCTTCCTCAAACAAAAACCCAGGTAAGAGCATTCCTGGGCATGGCTGGGTGGTATAGACTATTTGTGCCTAATTTT
This sequence comes from Paracanthobrama guichenoti, assembly GCA_018749465.1. Taxonomy (NCBI): domain Eukaryota; kingdom Metazoa; phylum Chordata; class Actinopteri; order Cypriniformes; family Gobionidae; genus Paracanthobrama; species Paracanthobrama guichenoti. The sequence continues at coordinate 990,698 of JAGHMJ010004154.1, forward strand.
GCTGTTCGAGCAGCAGCTTTAACCGACTTGACACGGAAGAACTGTCCTGTCCAAATTCAGTAAACTGAGGAGGCTCAGAATGCCTTCCAGGACATCAAAAATGCACTATGCAATGAATCAGTGCTGTCTTGTCCCAATTTTAAGGGACTTTTTGTTTTACAGACTGACACTTCTATAATACAGGCATGGGGCAGTGCTGTTACAAGGGGAACTTGGGAATAGGCATCCAGTGGCCTACATAAGTCAAAAGCTGTATCCCAGACAGGTGAAATACTCCACAGTTGAGAAGGAGTGCTTGGCCATTAAATGGGCCCTGGACACGTTCAGGTACTACTTTTTTGAGAGACTCAAATGCACGAATCACTCAATGGTACTTACCTAGGCAACTTTTAACGTTTTAGGGTCCAGCACATACCAGGAAAGAATAATGTCACGGCAGACTTTCTTTCTCGCCTGCCGGCTTGAAAATGGATGTGGGGGAGTGTCACGGAAAGACCGCACATCTAACCTGGACTTGAGCTTATAAATGCACTCACACACACACAGAGAGAGACTGGTCACTGACACAAGAGTTTATTATGATTATCAATCAAAATGTTTTTTTGTTTTTTTAATCATAATAAATCAAACTAAATCATAATTATTAATGTTAATAATAATATAGAGACTCCACAACAACAACAACAACATTCAAAAATGTATTGTCCCTGTTTTTTAATTAAAATATAATAAATTAGATTTTAGTGTTATTTTGACCACTCAAATAGGAAATGTCCCCGGTTTCCATTTCAGAAATATGGTCACTGTTTTCACTACATTAGTTTGAATCACTACATTTTAGTGATGAGAAATATTTGCAATAAATTTAGTCATGGATTATTATCATTTAAAATGTTCAAAATAGTTTCTTCTTTTTTTCAAATGTTTGAATTTTGTATGCGTTTATCTGTTCCAAAGTTTAATAAATCAGACACTGATGGCACAGTGCTCTGTTTTAAGTCTTTTTTCAACCAAAAATACTTTCCGCTGGTTAGGGGGTACTTGTCTGAAAAAATATTTCACAGGGGGTACATCACTGAAAAAAGGTTGAGAACCACTGAGTTAGGCTGCATTAACCAGGTCAGCTGGATCCTGGAACACTTCCAATAACACCTAATGTACTCGTTACATCATAAGAAGAATGGCATCTACGCCAATATTAGTCTCTCTGTATATCCCAAAGTTTACAGTAGTAGTTACAGTTTGCATTCTCGGGCACTGGGCACTGTTGCCGTGCGGATGAATGGCCAGAACACATTAAAGGTTTTCTGTTTTAGTTGAAAATGGTGTCATGTAAGTGGCCCCAAAGTAAATAACTAATGATTTTTTACAATAGAAATGAATCAAAAACTTATTTTAGCTGCATAAAATTTTGTAGAGCTGCTTGTACAACCAAAACAAACATTCTTCCATTCATTTCCTACTGTAAAGCTGCTTTGAAATAATCTGTATTGTAAAAAGCACTATATAAATGTAGGTGATTTGACATATCTTCCTCCTGAACCAAAACAACGAGCTTACGTTCATGTCATGTCATAATCGTCTATTCACGTCACGGGTTGCCACAGACAGAGCTATTAAAGTCCTCAGACTCAGATTCGTTTCTACACTATCAACACCAAAATGAATCAGTCAGGTGGTACAAGTAAGAGCTCTGTAAGTTGTTTACATTCATCATTATTGTAATGTTATGTGCTTTGAGACATGAGGTTGAATGCCTCCAGAAAGAAAATGGGGGAAAATATGGGCAAAAGTTGTGTAATCCAGCCTTAAAAGGCATAGACATACACATGTAGATACACACCTGTGCTTGTGTGTCCAAGAACATGTCAATCAAGTTCTTGATGAATCTGATCATTGTTTTAAAATTTTCAGCAGTGATACTGCCAGAGTCATCAAACAGAATAACTGCATCCAGCGGTGGACTAACATGACACTCTGAAACACACAAAAACACAATCAGAAGGTTGACATAAAACTACATTTCAGCAGTGTTCCACCTGAAAAATCTATAGCATATACAATTTGCACATATTATGATTTGTCCACTAATTGTAATCTTGCATATATTTAGGATGGATATTATAGTTGGAACACAGGCTTTTTCTATAAAAGGCTATAGTCGATGTAGTTGACGAAAATATGTATGTCAAGGGGATACACACACACAAAAATCCAAATCCATGTCCCATATTCCAAAAACAATTACATTCCAAAAATATTTAAAAAAATAAATAAAAATAAATATCTTTATTGAAAATAGTTTAATAAAACTACACAATAAAGATGACATAAAATATTTATATTATGTAATTTTCCCCATAAAACACAAAAATAATAATAATTTTTTATTAGGAAAGAGACAGTGTAATGCATTTTTTTAAAACATAGCATTATAACAGTAATATTGTGACTGAGGAATTGTATTATCTGTTAAGTGTTGTAATACCCTGAAAAGCTGGCTTCATTGTGTTAGCAGCAGTGAAGTGAGGGCTGATCTCCACACACTGTCCATTAAGATAGTTAAAACCTTCACATTTATGCATCAAACGAGGACCACACACCTGGAAGAGAGCCAGAGAGATGTTAAAGAAGAACCTGAGCTTTTAAATTAGGAAAATAATAAATAAACTAATAAATAAATCAAAATGAGAGTTAGAATTCATTTTAAAAAACTTAAAGGACTACAGAAAATAAGAAAGAAACTATATTGGACACAATTGCAAACATACAAACTGTAGGCACTTAAGGCCTTTTTTTTTTTGGTCTGCATTTGTCTTTGTACTTGGGCTTATTTCGGTCTCAGACTAAGAGAACTCTGGTTCCCTTTCAGTCAGTACACTACGAGTTACGTCAGTACTGACATGGGAGTTTCGCCTAGAAGCCAATCGCCTTCGAGATCTACAAAACAAGCCAATGGCATGAAAATGCCATGGGTCTGCGGAATTTGCATAATGCAATTCCGCCCCACCATGTGGGTATATAAAGAGTTGCATTGCAATCTCGCATTATGTTTCTGCTTCAGAGCCGAGTGTATCACTTGCCTTCTGAGCTTCTCTCTACAACTTAGACAAGCGACTCTACAGCAGTGTAGGTGTTACGGTGCGTTCCAGCGAGTTCTGCATTCCTGCTGCTGATCTGTGCAATGATCTGTCACAGAATGTGTGTGTGTTCTCCCTGGGCGCTTCAGCGCTGCTGCAGAGTTTTTTCTCTTCTAAAAGAGCTACACGGGCACATCTTTTTCAAGATGTCTCGCCCGTGTGTTTCTGGGTGCAATTGCGTCATTCTTCTGTCTGACAGCCGCGAGCGCTGTCTCACGTGTTGAGTTATATACGCACTGACGCAGCACTCGCCGATAATTCATGTTTTAAAGGAACATGACCATTGCAATGTTGAGATCAAGACTCAATGACCTCAGAAGGGTTAGAGTCCCCTTTGTCTTACCCCAATTAGTTCCTCTTTGTGAGGACCTACTTTGGCTGATGGAGGGTGATCTGAGGGTTATGGTGTGGTGATGGAACTTTCGGATGCGTTCGTCCACCAGATTGGTCTGCAGCACTGACCTGAAGGAAATGTACTCTCATGTCTCCATTCTTCCCCGACCCAGTCTGGCTCTTCGGTCTGCCTTCGGGGGGTAGGCATACCAGTACACAATTCTCCCATTCTGGTAGCCCTGTCACCTCGCAGCTTCACTGAGGTCATTGAGGCAGCCCTTGTGCCACTTAGGCACACGGGGTTCGCATCCTGAGTTTTTTCGATGACTGGCTAACTAGCTCACTCTCAAGACCGGGTTTTGTGAACACAAGGACCTCGTGCTCCGGCACCTCACCCATTTGGGCCTTCAGGTCATTTGAGGAAAGAGTAAACTCTTCTCAACTCGGTCACCATGCATGCACAGTGTGAGTGCGTGCAGTCAATGCTGACTTTCCGTCACCTTCGGGCAAGAAAGCGGTTCCATTGAAGTTATATTCAGAGGCTCCTGAGGCATATGGCATCTGTAGTCATGGTAACGCCGCTCGGGTTGCTTCATATGAGATTGCTTCAGCACTGACTTGGCATGGCTTGGCATGGGCATGGCAATAGGGCATGCTCCGGGTCCCAGTGGCTCGGGCTTTCCTTCACCCCGCGTGAACCTCATTTTTCTACAGGCTAAATTTCCCTTAGAATGAGTTTCTGGCATACTAACACCAGAAAAAAAGAGCCTGGTTTGTCCCAAGGTTTTTTTCTCCATTCTGGCCCTGTAGGAGTTTTGGTTCCTTGCCACTGTTGCCTTTGGCTTTTGGCTTGCTCAGTTGAGGACACCTAAATTCCAACTATATTACCGATCTGCCCACAATGACACTACATGATAATTGAAATTAGATAACATCACCGTTTTCACCAGAGCGGCTGTACAGCCGAATCAAAATCTGTTGCATTATTTTCCTGTTAACACTGTAAAGCTGCTTTGAAACAATTGGACTTGTAAAACGCGCTATATAAATAAAGGTGATTTGATTTGATTAATGCTGTCACAGGCTGGGGTGCCATACGCAACTGACATGCTGCCTACAAGCTTTCACGGGTTCAGCCACTTAACCGGGGGAATTTGCTAATTTGGGAACAGCTCAGCAACACACAGGTAATCCTGTTGCCTCCCTCTAGTGCTTCCCATTGCCTACTAGGCTCAGCCTTTTGGGGGTCTGCCTTCGGGGGATAGGCAGATGCGCAAGCATGCGTTTTCCCCAGTGAGCCGTCTTGCACTGGTTTTGTATTGATCACAGAGGGCAAAAATTGGCCCAGCCGGACCTGGTTCTATGAAATCTTACTCCTTGCGGCAGCTCCTCCCTGGTCGATCCCTCTGAGGTAGGACATCCTTACTCAGAGACAGGGCACCCTTGGCACCCATGTCCATGTCTGTGGTATCCTACTTATGTGGGTCCTGACGGGATGCGGCAGGTTTCGTACCCTACCACCACGTGGTGGCTACACTTCTGCCAGGGACTTGTCTATGACAGGCCTATGTGCTGAAGTGGAACCTCTTTGTCACCTGGCGCTCTTCCATGGAAGACCCCAGGAAATGCCTGTTCGGGTCTGTGCTCTCCTTCCTCCAAGTAGGGTGGAGTGATAGCGGTCTCCTCTACCCTGAAGGTTTAGGTGGCCGCTATATTGGCTTACCACAACCTGGTGGACTCTAAAATGGTAGGACAGTATGACCTGAACCACAGGTCTTATGCCCTCTTGTGACCTCACAGTGGTGTTATCTACCCTGCTGAGTGCTCCCTTTGAGCCTCGCAGTCATTTCGAATTGTAAGTTCCTTCCAATGAAAATTGACGCTCTTGATTGCCTAGCTCCTATCAAGGGGGTATGAGACCTGCAGGTTTTTTCGGTGACAAAGTGTGCCTGGAATTCAAGCTAGCTTACTCTCACGTGATAACCTGAGACCCCGGCTTGGATGTGTGCCCAAGGTTCCCACCTCTTCAGGTGCTGAACCTGCAAGCGCTGCCTTGGAGGAGGCAGATCCAGCCTTGGCACTGCGCTGTCCAGTACGCGCCCTTGCGCTTAAGTAGACCGATCGCAGTGTTCAGGACCTCTGACCAGTTCTTGTCTGTTACAGAGAGCAGCAGAAAGGGAAGGCTCTCTCCAAGCAGAGGTTGTCACGCCATTAAGCTTATGGTTCAGGGCATGCCATGCCCCCTAGGGGTCTCGGTACACTCCACTGAGTGTTGTCTCCTCTTGGACTTAGCGCCTCGCTAACAGACTTAGAGCTGCAGGCTGGGCGACACCCAACACATTCGCTAGATTCCATAATCTCGGAGTGTAGCCAGTTGCTCTCGTGTACTCACCCCAAGGGGCCAGTAACTGGGCAGGCTCAGGTGTCATCGCTTGCCATTCCACTCCACGGACTGGATGCGTGCACATATTTACTCAGGTGAGTTTCTCAGTGAGCCCTGAGTTCCTCCAGCACTGTTGATGCCGACACCAGAGTGCATGCCCTCTTGGTCAGCCCTCATGTTAGGCTAGGTGCCTCCATGTGCATGGTTCCCCCTCTGGGCAACCCCCACATGTGTATTCCATGGCAAGTCTCTTCGAGCACATGTCTTCCCTTGGCAAGACACCTTGCCACCCCTGGGGTTGAAATTTTCCACCTGCGGCTGGATACCCCAGAGTGTTCCATATGTTAGCTCCTACGAGGGCCATATGTGTGTTCTTAAGTTCTCCCTGTGGGTAGGCATTGTTTTGCATTTCTCCACGTGGGATATGCTTCCCAGTGTACCTTGGTAAGCTGAGCCCAGCCCCTCGTTTGTGACAGGTTTCATGGCAGGGAGCTCAAGTCAGCACAGGATGCTGGAAGAAAGCCATTGTGGTGAGATTGAATTGGGACCCACATTTCATCAGTACTGACATAACTCGGTTACGTATGTAACCCTCGTTCCCTGAAGGAAGGAAACGGAGACGCTACGTCCCCATGCCACAACCGCTGTACCGCTGGTACGGCCGGGGTGCTCGGCCTCGACTCCTCAGCAGGTAAACATAATGCGAGGTTGCAATGCAACTCCTTTTATATCCCCCACACGGTGGGGTGGAGTTGCATTATGCAAATTCCGCAGACCCTTTGCATTTTCATGCCATTGGCTCGTTTTGTAGATCTCGAAGGCAATTGGCTTCTAGGCAAAACTGAGTACTGAACTGAACGTTTCCGTTCCCTCCCTTCCGAGGGTTACATATGTAACAGAGACGATTTTATCTCAAGACCGGTCAAGACCACAACTGCGAGGATATCACTAAATTGCTGGTACACTGTCTGATTTCATCATTAATCATCATTAATGTGGTTTGATGTAAAACTTACTGCTTAAAATGCAATCAATAACAATTTCTAATGTGATTTATTTTGTTACTGTGGTGCCGGGTTTGGAATCAGTGCAGGATTGTTTCAAAAAAGTAAAATTCACAAAATTAATATAAAAGCCCATATAAATTCAAGATATGATTGCAAAAATGTACCTTCATGAGTTTTTGATATAACATAGGATGCAATCAAGCAATATTAAAAGAGCAAGAGAGCTGTTTTCATGAATATGAGCATGACTGTAAATGTGATATTGATTTTATACAAACAATCATAAACAAGAAGATAATATTAATTGACTTAAAGGTGCTTTGAACAAATGGGTTGAATAAATTATTCCATAACTCACTCATTAAGTGTTTTGATTTCAGTTTCATATTTAAAAGCAGACCTATCATTTTATTTTTCAATCACATTTCTATATTCATGTTGTTTTTTAAAACAATCTCAACATTTATGTAGGTTGTAATTGTACCAATTCAGATGCAACTTCTGTGCCACCTCTGCAACACAAAGATTATTGTATTGTTATTTGATTGGTAACAGCTCTATGGTGTCTTATTATTCTAATTGTATTTATTGATTATACACTCACCTGAAGGATTATTAGGAACACCTGTTTAATTTCTCATTAATGCAATTATCTAATCAACCAATCACATGGCAGTTGCTTCAATGCATTTAGGGGTGTGGTCCTGGTCAAAACAATCTCCTGAACTCCAAACTGAATGTCAGAATGGGAAAGAAAGGTGATTTAAGCAATTTTGAGCATGGCATGGTTGTTGGTGCCAGACGGGCCGGTCTGAGTATTTCACAATCTGCTCAGTTACTGGGATTTTCACACACAACCATTTCTAGGGTTTACAAAGAATGGTGTGAAAAGGGAAAAACATCCAGTATGCGGCAGTCCTGTGGGCGAAAATGCCTTGTTGATTCTAGAGGTCAGAGGAGAATGGGCCAACTGATTCAAGCTGATAGAAGAGCAACTTTGACTGAAATAACCACTTGTTACAAACCGAGGTATGCAGCAAAGCAATTGTGAAGCCACAACACGCACAACCTTGAGGCGGATGGGCTACAACAGCAGAAGACCCCACCGGGTACCACTCATCTCCACTACAAATAGGAAAAAGAGGCTACAATTTGCACAAGCTCACCAAAATTGGACAGTTGAAGACTGAAAAAATGTTGCCTGGTCTGATGAGTCTCGATTTCTGTTGAGACATTCAAATGGTAGAGTCAGAATTTGGTGTAAACAGAATGAGAACATGGATCCATCATGCCTTGTTACCACTGTGCGGGCTGGTGGTGGTGGTATAATGGTGTGGGGGATGTTTTCTTGGCACACTTTAGGCCCCTTAGTGCCAGTTGGGCATTGTTTAAATGCCACGGCCTACCTGAGCATTGTTTCTGACCATGTCCATCCCTTTATAACCACCATGTACCCATTCTGATGGCTACTTCCAGCAGGATAATGCACCATGTCACAAAGCTTGAATCATTTCAAATTGGTTTCTTGAACATGACAATGAGTTCACTGTACTAAAATGGCCCCCACAGTCACCAGATCTCAACCCAGTTCTGAAGGCGAAAGGGGGTCAAACACAGTATTAGTATGGTGTTCCTAATAATCCTTTAGGTAAGTGTATATAAGACCTTTCTCAGACAGTAGATAAGGATCTTTTAGATGAATTTGTAGTGGACAGCACATTCCAGGGCCCAGTTTATGGCCGGGCTCCTCTCTGCCCATAACAGTGGACATGACATAACAGTACGGCATGACAGTTCAATCTTTTTCCATCATGTGTGGTGTCTGTTTGTTTAGAATATTGCCAAGGGTATTCTGATGGTGGTTTGGAAAGTGAGAAATGCATTGGTAAACTTTAAAAGACACTTTAAAGTATTCTAACTGTGTACAGTATGTAAATGAGTTCCACAAGGGAAAGAAGGGTGGGCCACACTGTGTGCCCCCTCTGATGCCAGCAGCCAATCACAACACTGGAATGGAGAAGCACCCAATTACAATCTCCTCCTCATCGGAAAGGGATAAAAGTCCTCTTTCAACAGACACTCCTTGTTCTGAGTCTCCCCTAGGAAGAGGCAAACAGTTCACCATGTTCTGAGTCTCCCCTAGGGAGAGGCAAACAGTTCACCATGTTCTGAGTCAGTCTGGCAAGGATGAGACTGTGACAGAGCAACCAAGTCCTGAGTCTGTCTTGGAGCCTCTGGTTAATCCAGAGTGACAACAAAAAATTGGAGGATCTGAGTCTACAGCTTGTGAGGCAGCAACAGATACGACCACGTTCTGAGCCTCCAGCCTGTGAGGAAAGAGACATTAACAAATACTACATTCAGAGTTTTATTCCAGTGAGACAACTACAGCACACCCCAAGTCTCTATGCCAAAGCGGATTGACCAAGTTCTGAGTGTCTGGCCCAGAGAGGCAGAAGACACACACAGAGACATCTGCAACAAGGTTAAGCTCAGGAGAGCAAACCTTCACTTCGAGGTTCCGTCGTCTGCGTGTTACAGATTAAGGACCTTCTGCACCAGGGCCTCATCTGCATGTTCCAGATTTTAGGACCCTTTGCTGCTCCAGGAGATCAGCATCCCACAGATCTTCTGTTGAAATGGAATCCAGCTCCTTTCCCCACTGCATTGTCTCCCAGCACAACCAGTGGAAGAAGTCGGCGCCATCGGCCTGCTTACTCAACCACGTGGAACGTAAATATAACTTAACCAAACCTCTTTCCAGAGACCTTGTCATTGTTGTTTATTATCAGTATATGATTTACATTAGCGGTAATATAATTGATGTTAGTTAATAACAAATAATCTTTCAGTTATTTGTTTGATACATAATAAGTTTCTTCACCTTAGTTTCAGAGAAACAACAGTTTATCTTTCCATAAGATAACGCAACTCTTCCATAGCCACACTCAACTTAATCACATATATTTTATGCATCTTGTGCACTTTATTCATTTATCATTCATTGTATTCATTTAGTAGTTGTGTTAGTTATTCTTGTTTATCTTTGTTAATGAAATTGATTTTATTACAATTGTGTCTTTCCTTGTGCTGATAATACAGAAGAGGCTCTGCAAGTTAGAAATCTCACCAATCTATTAGATAAATCAGCTGACCAACTCTCCCTTACATTCATTCTAAATGATTGGACAGCCTCCTGTTTGGAGTGTTTTCATACAGCCAAAGTAAAAGACCTTGACCCAAACTAAGAGAGGGGGAAGGTGGTCATCTGATATATTCACAACCACACCTTAAGTGACGGGTGATCCAAAAATCACAACTGCCTTAATTCTACGTGGCACTGATTCAACAAGGTGCTGAAAGCATTCATTAGAAATGTTGGCCCATATTGATAGGATAGCATCTTGCAGTTGATGGAGATTTGTGGGATGCACATCCAGGGCACGAAGCTCCCGTTCCACCACATCCAAAAAATGCTCTATTGGGTTGAGATCTGGTGACTGTGGGGGCCATTTTAGTACAGTGAACTCATTGTCATGTTCAAGAAACCAATTTGAAATGATTCAAGCTTTGTGACATGGTGCATTATCCTGCTGGAAGTAGCCATCAGAGAATGGGTACATGGTGGTCATAAAGGGATGGACATGGTCAGAAACAATGCTCAGGTAGGCCGTGGCATTTAAACAATGCCCAATTGGCAATAAGGGGCCTAAAGTGTGCCATGAAAACATCCCCCACACCATTACACCACCACCACCAACCTGCACAGTGGTAACAGGGCATGATGGATCCATGTTCTCATTCTGTTTACGCCAAATTCTGACTCTACCATCTGAAAGTCTCAACAGAAATCGAGACTCATCAGACTAGGCAACATTTTTCCAGTCTTCAACTGTCCAATTTTGGTGAGCTTGTGCAAATTGTAGCCTCTTTTTCCTATTTGTAGTGGAGATGAGTGGTGCCCGGTGGGGTCTTCTGCTGTTGTAGCCCATCCGCCTCAAGGTTGTGCATGTTGTGGCTTCACAATTGCTTTGCTGCATACCTCGGTTGTAATGAGTGGTTATTTCAGTCAAAGTTGCTCTTCTATCAGCTTGAATCAGTCGGCCCATTCTCCTCGGACCTCTAGAATCAACAAGGCATTTTCGCCCACAGGACTGCCGCATACTGGATGTTTTTCTCTTTTCACACCATTCTTTGTAAACCCTAGAAATGGTTGTGCGTGAAAATCCCAGTAACTGAGCAGATTGTGAAATACTCAGACCGGCCCGTCTGGCACCAACAACCATGCCACGCTTAAAATTGCTTAAAATCACCTTTCTTTCCCATTCTGACATTCAGTTTGGAGTTCAGGAGATTGTCTTGACCAGGACCACACCCCTAAATGCATTGAAGCAACTGCCATGTGATTGGTTGATTAGATATTTGCATTAATGAGAAATTGAACAGGTGTTCCTCACCTAATAATCCTTTAGGTGAGTGTATATTATATAAAGATATGACCGCTGAAGCAGTGAGCCAGGCCTTAAAAGGCGCTTCGCTAATAAAGCTTCTTTCCAGCCTAACTCTAAATTGGCCTGTACAACAAATCCAAGCCACATACAAAATATCCCTTGCCCAAGAACAGAATAAAGATTTGTTCCAGGAACTCAAAAATGAGATGGCTGATCTGCGTAGGGATAATTTGAGATTAAGAGCTAAAATATGTAGATTGTCATCAGAGACAAAAAGTTTACAGTCCATTACTGAGGGTCAAGAAGCAGAATTTAAGAGTCAAAACTGACATGGCCACTCTGCAGACAGAGTTGGCCCATACCCAAAATGACCTGACAGAACAGACAGAGAAGTTAAATTCTCTGAGCTCTAGTGAGATAATGATTAAAGCTGAGTTAAGTTCAGCATTGCTCAAAATTTCTGAGCTGAAGAAGCTCCAACAAATTGAGGATGATGTCAACTGGATAGAGTTAAGTGCCTCCCCCAGCAGCAGCCTGAACCACAAAGTGTGCACCCCGCTCCTTTGGTTCAGATGGTAGGGACCTCCTGTTGTATAGCTTTGAACAGAGAAAGCATCACCAGGACAGTGATGTCATAGCCTAACTGTGAGGGACTCTCCTAAAACTTTTCGCTCCTTACCTAAGCTTCATGGCATGCTACCATCTAGCAAAAGACTGCATATTCTTAGAGAATTAGCACGACATAGAGGTTTTTAACCCTGAGACAACTAAACACAACATAGAGTTGTATTTAAAGGATGTAAATCCAGCCTTGACGTACTTTCCTGAGGCCAGCATGGCTGACAAAGACCACATCACCGATTGTCCATGGCTGCATGGATAGACAAAGCCCAGCTATTGCTAACAATTATGACAAATTGTGTAAAGCTCTTCTGGTAGAGTATACTCTATATCAGAATCCATCTGCCTCTCCGTCTCTCAGCTTTCCGAATTAAGCAATGCTGCCATGAGTCTCCCAGAGAGTACTATGAGCGATTAAGGAAAATGTATTTTGCTGGCAAAGATGACGCCAAGGCAGAGGAGGATGTTATGTTTAAGAGTCTGTTTGTAAGTAACCTTTACCCCACTGTTAGGAAACCACTCATACTTCTGGTAGATGTTGAAAATATGTCTGCAGGAGAACTGGGGAAGCTTGCAATGCGAGCCTGGGACAGTGGGAAGGTAGGCACAGACAGGCAAGACAGGCAGCCATGTGCATCTGTGCTTGAATCTAGACATGACTGTAAGACTCTCATTCATATGGTAGAGTCAGAACTTTCCCAGAATAGATTAGTCTACTGCAGCAATTTCCAGCAGAGCACCCAGAGCCCTAAGCTCTCAGGTTACAGGGGACATAACAATCACAGGTATGCCCCCAGAAAGGAGAGCAGACAGTGGCAGTGTGAGGACAGATTGCAAAGACAGAAGAAGAGTAAACATAACTCTGAAAATGGCCAAAAACAGAGTAGTCAGAATAGGAGATCTAGAGGGACTGAAAGTAAGGATGCTGAGAACTTAAAAAGGGGGGGGGTCAAAGCATCCTATGAAATTTCCGATCAACTAATTCACTGGCCACTTGTACAGTAAAATATTGCAGATCACAGCCAGGGGTGGATCATTTGATCTCCATTCCAGTCATTCAAACTTCCTTATAGGAAACCTCCAAAAATAAGAGATAGTGGATTAGACCTGTGGTGCAGCCTTACAGAGGAAACTGCAGACTTTAGCCGGAGCAATCAAATTCCCAACCCCCAGTACTGGTCAACATACAGCCTCTTGAGCTGCACCATCTAGCATAGCCAAGATAATGGATGACATACTACCTGACTACTCTCATTAACAGTCTAAACACATTGAGGAATAATCTTGGAATAATTTACCTCATGAAAAGCTGTTTATTTCTTCGGTCTTTTTGCATTTAATATTCACAGACACTAACAGAATAAACTTACCTCACAATCAGAGGCTGAATCCGTTGCTCTTAGAAATAAACAGCTTTTCATGAGGTAAATTATTCCAGGATTATTCCTCAACGCGTTTAGACTGTTTAGACAAGATTTATTTGGCCTGATTTTGACAGATTATGAAGTGTTTATTGTAAAATAGCCTTGTGTCACATCATTAAAGCTTTTATTCACAAATTTCTGCTCAGATGCTATAACTATAGTACCAGTAAAAGTATTTTGCTTCATATTGATGTTTAAATATTATAGCCTAATATATATTTTTTTTATCTAATATATGTTGATTGTGAAAAGTGAACAGCACGAGTAATAAAGGACACATCATAAGATGTGCAATATATCAGAAGTTTTTGATGGTCATGATTTTGACCACTTTATCAAGTTTTGTTTTGTAGAAAGCCTTTCTTTACAATGAATTTTGTTTTGTATAAATTGTATCTTAATTTTAATCAATGTTTTTAAATATATTTGCTTTTTATTTAATAAATAAGAAGAAAATATAGCAGACAATAGTCTTAGCGCTGTCGCGATCATGCGTTGCACGCATGTCTCATAAATGAACCGAAACTCGAAATTATATTTGAGCATTGTGTGTATCGGATAGTTTACAAAATCAAATGATTCAGAAAATGTTTGCCATTGAAATGACTGGGGAAAAAATTTCTGAATTCACCCTATACTCTTTGAAATCATAATTGCATTGCATTATGTTGAGTGAATTGTGTTCAGTGTCACACAATATTACTGTTTTTTTAGCATGAGACTTCTTTCAAAAACATTAAAAATAGTACACTGTAAAAAAAATGCTCTTCTTGCCTTTTTGCGTTTTGTCATGTTAATTGCCTTGTCGAGTTTACCCTTTAAAACTTCTTATGTGATTTGAATTCTTTGAACTGCATTTCAGTGAAGTCCATCTGGATGGAGAAAAGGGCCTAGATAAGATGTCACATAACATATATGGGCGCACACGCAGGTTAATGATGATTGATTAGATACACTAGGTTAGTGGGTTTGTGCCATATTCTGTATTTTCTGTTAGGCAGATAGTGTAGGGAAGTTTAAGGTCGTCATGGACGCTGAAGACTTTTTCTTTACTTTTTTTAGTTTAGGATTAGTTTGAAACCGTTTAGTAAGACTCTTTTCATTATATTATTTTTGTTTCTTTGGCACAATCCAGTTTTCCCTTGGTTCTCCCCAGATCCTATATTTATGTATGTTTGTTTATTTATCCTGGGTTTATTCATTTGTGGTTAATTAATGGGTTCAATATTGATTTAAATTATTGTTTAATCAATGTTATTTGTGTGGTTGGTCTTGTTATTCTCATCTCACACACAGTGGTCATTATTGGTAGTAATCAGAACTGGGTTTAAAATGTTCCCCTTCTCAATCCCTAGATTGTTAACAGCCAAAGGAGGGTCGTAATACCATTGCATTTAATTTGTATCTGTCGACTTCTTGTGTCTGGTTTAGCATCATCTGTATGTATACCTTGTTTTGTGAGATTGTCTGGAGGTATTCTTCATTATTTCGGACAATTTTAAGTTTATAAAGTAGCTATAATCTGGGGATGGTCTGAATGTACTTCGGTTATGCTATGCTAGTTCATGTGTGTCGTTTGTTAATTACCAGAATGTTGTTTTCATGTATTTCTTCTCATTTTAGCACTATTATATGAGTACAAACAAAATGCAACAGTAATCGTGCAAATCAGCCTTTATTCATGTGGAGCTGAGGGTGTATGAAATTGGCGTGTTGCTAATTTGTCCTTGCTTTTTTGTATGGATTTTTTGTATGGCCCACTTTCTACAGCCAAGTGCTAATGGAGCAGCGCACGCCACCGAGCTACAGGCTACAGAGGAGAGTTCACATGGAAGTACAGCAGCACAGGAGAACCCACAGCGTGCATCGTTAAGCACACGCTCGCAAGTATGTTGTTACGTGAGATCTAGTTCATCGTCAGCCGGGTCTACAGCAGTCAGAGCAAGAGCGAGAGCTGAAACAGCAAAGGCACGCCTACACTATGCTGAAGAGGAAGCTAATCTGAGGCTACAACAAGCTAAGTTGGAAGTGTCTATAGAAATGCTAAAACATAAAAAAAGAGGCTGCAGCAGCCATTGCTGAAGCAGAGGCATTTGAAGCTGCTGCTGATGTAAAGAGTGAAACATTCTCATTCTTCAGAATTGAAGTCATGTGAAAACGGTGACACACAATCAAAGACAGTGCCGGTCCCTAATCACAACGTGTCTCCTTCACCATTAAAGCCTGAAGCCAGTCTCTTTTATCCGCAACAGAACAATACTGCTCCCCATCATCTCATCACAGCAGCCAGCACATATGAGGACAGCCACTGAAGTTTTCTTCGGTCATCGCCACTGCCATTTACATTCCACCACAGGCAGACACAGGGCTGGCTTTATCTGGCCTTCATGATGTTACCAGTGGCTTCATAAACAAACACCCCGATGCTGCTTTCATCGTCGCGGGCAATTTTAACAAATCAAACCTAAAGAAAGTCTTGGCAAACTTTCACCAGCATGTCTCCTGTCCTACACAAGGAGCAAACACACTGGATCATTGCTACTCTCCTTTTAAGAATGCCTATAAAGCTTGGTTACTTCCAGCTTTCGGCAAATCGGATCATGCCGCCATTTTCCTCACACCTGAATACAAACAAAGGCTCGTTCAGGAACCCCCGGTGAGGTGGGAAGTTAAACGCTGGTCACCCCATTCAGAGACCGCGTTACAGGCAGCTCTGGATGACATCGACTGGGACATGTTCTGGGCGAGTTCATGGATGTGGCACTTTGCTTCATCAACACACTTACAGAGCAAGCCACACAAACAATAACAATAATGTCCTTCTCAAATCAGAAACCGTGGGTGGACAATTCAATCCGCGCTGCAGTGAACACACGCACTGCTGTTCTTTTGGATCTAAATCCTCTGCAGAGGTCAGAGCTGATCCGTTGCTTGTGAACGAGTCAAACTCTTAAACTACGCTCGCTTTGATTGTAATCGCGGCAGCGCGACCCCGCCAAGTGACGCGTCAGAGGGTATCACTCAGAGCAGCATTATACTTCTTTGTACATTTCTGTTAACCACATATTTACTTGACTTGATTTATTTATAATTCTACAGATACATATATATATATATATATATATATATATATATATATATATATATATATATATATATATATATGTTACAGGTGAGGCTCCCTCTCCGCTTCCTCCGGATCACCAGAGGGAGCCCTCACCAGAATATTGACTCTCATTCCTACAATTCCCACTGACACTCATACCTGAGACTGATTACATACACACCTGCATCTCATCACATACACTATATTAGCACACCACACACACACCACCATTGCGAAGGCTTGATTTGCTGTGGTGATCATTTCTGAGCATTTATTCCTGGATTGTTATTCTGTTTCTGACCTTGGACTGTTTATCTCTACTTTGACCCTTTTGCTGCCTGCCTCTACCTTGCCTGTTTATCTGGATTTGTGTATGTTTGCCGCCTGCCTCGACCCAAGCCTGTCCCTGTTTATGATTCTGTTTTGCCTCTTATCTGTACTCTGGTTACCCATTGAAATAAAGCTGCAGATGGATTCTCAATCGGCTGACTCCTCGTTACTATATATATATTTTTTTTTTTTTTTAATTCTATTTCTATTATAATTTCCTCCTTGTGTTTTTAACTGTGAATTTGCACTGTCCATAGAGCGGACCTGTTTACATTTCACTGCCGTTTGTATATTCTGTATATAACTGTGTATGTGACAAATAAAACTCTTGAATCTTGAACGAGCCATTCAATATGACGCCTGGAGACGTTTGGCTACCTCACATCAAGTCCAGCGGTGAGCATGCTTCTCCTGCACACCACTTCAGAACACAAAATCACAACACCCAGCCTCCTCCCGCACACCATGCCATACCACCAGACTCCAATAACGACAGCTCATACATAAATGATGGAGGCTCACACATAAATGACTTTGTCAGCTACCTAGCCCGCCGTGAGCTTGTGACAATAGGCTTGCTTCAATTCAATGACAAACCGAAAAACTACAGAGCATGGAAGCGTTCCTTTTTGACTGCCATCAGAGGCCTAAACCTGGAACAGAGTGAGGAGATGGATCTTCTGCTAAAGTGGCTCGGGAAGGAGTCAGCAGAGCATAATGACCAGATAAGGGCAATACACATCAATCGGCCAAGAAGCAGGACTGGCCAAGGCATGGGAAAGGCTTGAGCTAACATATGGCTCAGCTGAAGCAATAGAGAATGCTCTGTTCAAATGCATTGACAGCTTTCCGAAAATAATAAGCTGAGATGGACCTAAGCTGACAAATCTGGGTGATCTACTAATGGAACTGCAGGCCACTAAGGCTGAAGGAGACTTACCAGGCCTGGCTTTCCTTGACACGGCGAGAGGCGTCAACCCAATTGTACAGAAACTCCCTTCTCGTCTCGTCTCGTCTCCAAGACAAGTGGGTGATAGCTGGTGCAGCCTACAAGCATCAAAACCAGGTGAACTATCCTCCCTTTGGCTTCTTTGTCAGCCAGCAGGCATGCATTGCAAATAACCCAAGGCTCAGTCTCATCGGTAACACAGACATGACCCCCAGGACAGAGAAAACAGCGCGGAAGCTGAGCAGACAGCAGGAAGTCTCCGTCCACAAGACAGAGGTGTCAACCAGAGCTACATCTGACACGGACGAGCCTCCAACAAAATCTGACGATGCCGACAAACTGTGTCTGTTACATAAAAAGCCACACCCTCTCAGTAAGTGCCAGGCATTCAGAGAGAAGCCCATTGACGAGTGCAAAACACTCCTCAAAGAAAACTGTGTGCTTTAAATGTCTTTCTTCCTCGTCTCGCATAGCAAAGAATTGCAAACTCAATATCAAGTGTTTTGAATGTAAGAACGACAGGCACAACATAGCACTTCTCCCTGGACCCGCACCCTGGCAGCAGGAGGCTGGCCCTGCTTCTGAGCACAGCGTGGAGGAGGATGAAGCTTCACCGCAGTCTCAGGTCACCAACAAATGCACAAAAGTCTGTGGAGGGGAACTCCCAGACTGCTCCTACTCGAAAATATGCCTTTTCAAAGTGTTCCCAGCTGGCCACAGAGGAAAAGCAGTGAAACTGTATGCAATCATGGACGAGCAGAGCAACAGGTCACTGGTTCGCTCGCAGTTCTTCGACATGTTCGACGACCTAAGTCCAAGCGCTCCCTACACACTGAGAACATGTGCTGGAGTGAGGCAATAAACAGGCAGAAGGGCCAGTGGCTATGAAGTGGAGTCTCTGGATGGAACTGTTCGCATCCCATGGCCAAGACTCATAGAATGTAACGACATACCGAATAACAGAGAGGAGATTCCAACCCAGAAGTTAGACCTGGGCTGAGTCATTGTTGGAACTGTGTGCCTAGGTAATGTTCACAGACCACTGACAATTAGCACATTCCAAACAAATACCACAGAGCTGCAACGGCTTACTCTCTTTGACGCATACCCCAACGTGTTCCATGTGAAGGAGAGGTTCAGTGACACTCAGGCCACCAGTGAGCCTCCAGTGTATCCTGAGGACCAGCCTATCTGTGAAACCAACCACCTTGGATGCACGGTGTTAAGGCGGACCAGGGATGACAACCAGGTGGCTCCCTCCATTCAAGATACAACGTTCATGGAGATAATGGATGAAGGAATTTAAAAATAAACAAAATAACAAAATGAAAATAAAGTGGCATTTTGGGGTTATCATCACCTTTATTTATATAGCACTTTTAACAAGTCCAATTGTTTCAAAGCAGCTTCACATTGTTAACAGGAAAATAATGCAACAGAATTTGTACAGCCGTTCTGGTGAAACGGTGATGTTATCCAGCTAATTTCAAGTAACATACAGTGTCAATGCGGGCAGAACGGTAATATACACTCACCTAAAGGATTATTAGGAACACCATACTAATACTGTGTTTGACCCCCTTTCGCCTTCAGAACTGCCTTAATTCTATGTGGCATTGATTCAACAAGGTGCTGAAAGCATTCTTTAGAAATGTTGGCCCATATTGATAGGATAGCATCTTGCAGTTGATGGAGATTTGTGGGATGCACATCCAGGGCACGAAGCTCCCGTTCCACCACATCCCAAAGATGCTCTATTTGGGTTGAGATCTGGTGACTGTGGGGGCCATTTTAGTACTTCGCCAGTCGGAGATCACCAAAATTAACATTAAAGAGGTATGTGAACTCACAAGTACGATGTCTCAAAAAGTTTATTGTTCTGGTCACCTCCCTGTTAAAAGGAGTGATGAGATACTTAGCAGACTATCATCACTCAATGGCTGGTTGTCTAAGTGGTGTCCACAAAATAACATAGGATTCATAGACAATTGGAAAAGCTTTTGGGGTAAACCTGATCTGTTGAAGAAGGATGGCATTGATCCTTCTTGCAGTGGTGCCGCTCTTCTCTCTAGTAATTTGGCACATCTTAGAGCTAAATCTTGACTTACTGGGGCCCAGGTCAGGAAGCAGACAAAATGGCTAAACTGACTGTCTGCTAGCTGTCTCACGTCACTAGAATCAGATAAATCCCAACACATAGAGACTCTTTCACCTAGATATTATTACACAGAGACTGTGTCTGTTCCCCGAATTAGTAAATACAAAAAAACATCAAAACCATTCAACAGTAAAAACTTAATTGATGCCCAACAAATAAACAACAGATATAATACAAATGAACAAATGATAAAGCTCGGGTTGCTGAATATTCAATCCCTTTCCCCAAAAGCGCTTGTTTGCACCAGGTGTTTGACAGAAACCTGGCTAAAACCTGACGACTATATTACTTTAAATGAGTCCACCCCCCAAGATTATTGTTATAAACACGAGCCGCGTCTGAAAGGCAAAGGGGGAGGGGTTGCTGTAATTTATAATAATATCTTCAGTATTACTCAGAAGTCTAGTTTCAAATATAATTCCTTTGAAGTTTTGGTGCCGTTTGACATTTGTGTTGGCTACTGTATACAGGCCACCAGGGCATAATACAGACTTTATCAAAGAATTTGCTGATTTTCTATCAGAGTCAGTACTGGCTGCAGATAAAGTACTAATTGTTGGTGATTTTAATATCAATGTAGACAATGAAAAAGACGCACTGGTATTGGCATTTAGAGATATTCTAAACTCTACTGGAGTAAGGCAACGTGTCAGGACCCACTCATCGCCGTAATCAAACTTTAGACCTAATACTGTCAACATGGTATAAATGTTGATACCGTTTAAATTCTGCAGCAGAGCGACGACATTTCAGATCATTACCTAGTATCTTATATACTTAATTTAGCCAAGGCTGCAAAGCCGTCCCTTTGCTTTAAATATGGCAGGACTATCACTGCCGCCACTAAAGATTGCTTTGTAAATAATCTTCCTCATCAGTTTCATCTCCTCAGCATCCCAGATAGCTTAGAAGAACTATTGCAACAGAAACTATTGACTGGACTTTTTCCAGCACTTTAGACACAGTTGCTCCCTGCACTTAAAAAAGATTAAAGAAAATAGTCCAACGCTGTGGTACAACGAGCACACTCGGGCCCTCAAAACAGCAGCCAGAAAAATGGAGCACAACTGGAAGAAAACAAAACTAGAGGTTTTTCGCAATTCGTGGAAAGAGAGCATGATCACATACAGAAAGGCCGTAAAAACTGCTAGATCTGCTTATTTCTCGACTCTCTTAGAAGAAAACAAACACAACCCTAGGTATTTATTCAATACAGTGGCTAAAATAACCAAAAATAAAGCTTTTGATGTTTGTAAACAGCACAGCAGTAATGACTTTATGAACTTCTTTATGTGTAAGATTGATAATATTAGGAAGAAAATTATAACCATGCAACAGTCTACTACAGTATCACCAGACAGAGCATTGTTGTGTCACTGAGGAAAAATTACACTCATTCACTGCTATAGGAGAGGAAGAATTGGCTAAACTCATTAAATCATCAAAATCAACAACATGTATGCTCGACCCTAGGCTATTAAAAGAGCTGCTTCCAGAGGTCATAGATCCTCTTCTTAATATTATTAATTCATCCTTGTCATTAGGATATGTACCGAAAACTTTTAAGTTGATTATTATCAAACCACTTATTCAAAAAAATGCAACTTGATCCTACAGAATTAGTCTGAGCTTGGTTTCTCCCAAGGCTTTTTTCTCCATTCTGGCCCTGAAGGAGTTTTGGTTCCTTGCCACCGTTGCCTTTGGCTTTTGGCTTGCTCAGTTGGGGACACCTAAATTTCAACTATATTTCCGATCTGCCCGCATTGACACTATATGATAATTGAAATTAGCTGGACAACATCACCGTTTTCACCAGAGTGGCTGTACAGCCGAATCAAATTCTGTTGCATTATTTTCCTGTTAACACTGTGAAGCTGCTTTGAAACAATTGGACTTTTAAAAAGCGCTATATAAATAAAGGTGGTTTTATTTGATTTGATTTGATTTGATTGTGGACAAAGGTTTGCTACATTTTGATTGGATCTTGCTGGACTAACACAAACAAACTGTCCAACACCATCAGATAAAGATGCTAGGACAACAGCCAGACACCTCTTAGGGGGCAAGAAGAAGACATCTGGTACCAAGCCCAGGAAGGACATGACTTCTCATTGGTCCACATGCAGTTTCTGCCCTTCACCCATCTAGACTTATCCCTAATGTCCTGTTCTGTGACTGCCATACAAATTCCTCAGGACCTCAGCAGTTGTATGTGAAACAAAGAAAGACCACAATGATCCATCTAAATCCATTCATAATTATGTTTGTAAACCTTAAGACTGATGTAAACTACATACATCAATTTCATACTTATTCAGAGAAATAAGTATTCTCAGTGACAGCTATTTGTAATGCAACATCTTACACATATGCATCTGTTAATGAACAAATGAATGAACGCATGACAGTTCAATCTTTTTCCATCATGTTTGGTGTCTATTTGTTTAGAATATTGCCAAGGGTATTCTGATGGTGGTTTGGAAAGTGAGAAATGCACTGGTAAACTTTAAAGATACTAACGGTGTACAGTATGCAAATTAGTTCCACAGAGGAAAGAAGGATGGGCCACACTGTGTGCCCCCTCTGATGCCAGCAACATCTGGAATGGAGGAGCACCCAATTACAATCTCCTCCTCATCAGCAAGGGATAAAGGTATCCTTTCAACAGACACTCCTTGTTCTGAGTCTCCCCTAGGGAGAGGCAAACAGTTCACCATGTTCTGAGTCTCCTCTAGGGAGAGGCAAACAGTTCACCATGTCCAGCAAGGACGAGACTGTGACAGAGCAACCAAGTTCTGAGTCTGTCTTGCAAGGATGAG
Organism: Paracanthobrama guichenoti; assembly: GCA_018749465.1. Classification (NCBI taxonomy): domain Eukaryota; kingdom Metazoa; phylum Chordata; class Actinopteri; order Cypriniformes; family Gobionidae; genus Paracanthobrama; species Paracanthobrama guichenoti. The sequence continues at coordinate 1,013,419 of JAGHMJ010004154.1, forward strand.
ACATAACAGATACACCATAACATTCTGAGCCTCTGGTTAATCCAGAGTGACAACAAAAGATCTGAGGATTTGAGTCTACAGCTCATGAGGCAGCAACAGATACGACCACACTCTAATCCTCCAGCCTGTGAGGAAAGAGACATTAGAAAACACTATGTTCAGAGTTTTAGTCCAGTGAGACGACTATGAAGGAATTGAAAATAATCAAAGATATTTAATTTTTGAAAATGAACAAAGACATTTGCTTTACTGTTTTCAACCCCCATCAGAAGGCCATTTGGACTTCCTAAAGACAAAGAAATTCTGAAGGCCTGTAGGCCAAATGTGTGTCACACCTGTAACACTGTGGGGGAAGTTTGGTCTGATTGGTCAGTTTGAATGTCTCACATTAGGGTTTCAGTCACATGGTCAAGGAATAGATAAAAGAAGATTGTAACTGTTGCTCTGTCTCTTTTATTCTCTGGCTCTCTCTTCTTGGGGGCCTTCCCTTTGCTCTTCCCTTCTTTGCTCTCTTCTCTTCTTTGTCTCTCTCTCCCCCTCTCTCTCTATCCCTCAGGTAACATTCATGCTGGGTACGATTAATGGTATAAGTTTTCATCATCTCATACATTTATTTTGTAACTATTTTAAGTGTAACCATAACTAGATTTTGTCATTAAATTCTTTCAATTACAAATGATGTGCTAACTACACTCACCTAAAGGATTATTAGGAACACCATACTAATACTGTGTTTGACCCCCTTTTGCATTGAATCAACGTGGCATTGATTCAACAAGGTGCTGAAAGCATTCTTTAGAAATGTTGGCTCATATTGATAGGATAGCATCTTGCAGTTGATGGAGATTTGTGGGATGCACATCCAGGGCACAAAGCTCCCGTTCCACCACATCCCAAAGATGCTCTATTGGGTTGAGATCTGGTGACTGTGGGGGTCATTTTAGTACAGTGAACTCATTGTCATGTTCAAAAAACCAATTTGAAATGATTCAAGCTTTGTGACATGGTGCATTATCCTGCTGGAAGTAGCCAGAGAATGGGTACATGGTGGTCATAAAGGGATGGACATGGTCAGAAACAATGCTCAGGTAGGCCGTGGCATTTAATCGATGCCCAATTGGCACTAAGGGGCCTAAAGTGTGCCAAGAAAACATCCCCCACACCATTACACCACCACCAGCAGCCTGCACAGTGGTAACAAGGTATGATGGATCCATGTTCTCATTTTGTTTACGCCAAATTCTGACTCTACCATCTGATTGTCTCAACAGAAATCGAGACTCATCAGACCAAGCAACATTTTTCCAGTCTTCAACTGCCCAATTTTGGTGAGCTCGTGCAAATTGTAGCCTCTTTTTCCTATTTGTAGTGGAGATGAGTGGTACCCGGTGGGGTCTTCTGCTGTTGTAGCCCATCCGCCTCAAGGTTGTGCGTGTTGTGGCTTCACAAATGCTTTGCTGCATACCTCGGTTGTAACGAGTGGTTATTTCAGTCAAAGTTGCTCTTCTATCAGCTTGAATCAGTCGGCCCATTCTCCTCTGACCTCTAGCATCAACAAGGCATTTTCGCCCCACAGGACGGCGCATACTGGATGTTTTTCCCTTTTCACACCATTCTTTGTAAACCCTAGAAATGGTTGTGTGTGAAAATCCCAGTAACTGAGCAGATTGTGAAATACTCAGACCGGCCCGCCTGGCACCAACAACCATGCCACGCTCAAAATTGCTTAAATCACCTTTCTTTCCCATTCTGATATTCAGTTTGGAGTTCAGGAGATTGTCTTGACCAGGACCACACCCCTAAATGCATTGAAGCAACTGCCATGTGATTGGTTGATTAGATAATTGCATTAATGAGAAATTGAACAGGTGTTCCTAATAATCCTTTAGGTGAGTGTAGTTTTGATTTGGTATTGACTTCGAAGTGTTACCTATTGCAATACAATATATTATATATTATATGCAATACATTATATAGCAATGCTCTCCCACATGTTTAGCTATTGTAACTGCGCTTATTTCCGTCGTTGGTATAAGCTGCAGTGGGTGGTAAAGACGAGAAATTTACAGTTTTCTATCATCTTGCTGATAACGTTTCTTTAGTCATTCGGCAACCCTGCAGTCAGAACCACTGCAGGCGATCCACCCTTACAACTACAGCATGTGGTCTCCATGCCAGAGAGACTAAAGCAGATTGACCAAGTTCTGAGTGTCTGGCCCAGAGAGGCAGAATACACACAGAGACATTTGAAACAAGTTATAACTGATGCTAGTTAATAACAAATAATCTTTAATTTATTTGTTTGATGCATAATAATGTTCTTCACCTTAGAAACAACAGTTTATCTTTTCATAAGATAACGCAACTCTTCCATAGCCACACTCAACTTAATCATATATATTGTATGCATCTTATGCACTTTGTTCCTTTATCATTCATTGTATTCATTTAGTAGTTATGTTAGTTACTCTTGTTTATCTTTGTTAATAAAATTGATTTATTACAATTGTGTGTCTTCCTTGTGCTGATAATACAGAAGAGGCTCTGCAAGTTAGAAATCTCACCAATCTTTCAGATAAATCAGCTGACCCCACTTTACATTCATTCTAAATGATTGGACAGCCTCCTGTTTGGAGTGTTCTCATACAGCCAAGGTAAAAGACCTTGACTGGTGTTCCAAACTAAGAGAGGCGGAAGGTGGTCATCTGATGTACTCACAACCACCACCTTAAGTGACGGGTGATCCAAAAATCACAACGTCAGCGGTGACATGAGTACAAATCACTACCTTACTTGGCGTCCTTGGATGGACGAAAGAAACATCACTACAAATTAGAGGAGTGCTGATTTGGTCTTGGTCTTGACTATGTCTCACCCTGCCTGTCTCAAACTGTTTTCTTGAAGATGACAATGAGTTCACTATACTCAAATGGCCTCCACAGTCACCAGGTCTCAATGTTAAAGAGCACCTCTGGGATATGGTGGAATGGGAGATTTGCATCATGGCTAGGGCAGCCAACCAATCTGCAGCATTCTGTATGATGCTATCATTTCAATATGGACCAAAATCACTGAGAAATGTTTCCAACACCTTGAATCAATGACACAAATAATTAATGCAGTTCTGAAGGCAAAATGTGGTCGAAAGAATATACCTATTCTTTGACCTTGTTTTGCTCCAAGTTTGCTTCTATAATAAACAATAATAATTCACAGTCCCTGTGGCAAGCAGGAGGGGACCTCGCTCTGTTCCGATGACTCTCTGCCAATCCCTGCTTACCACAGTCCAATTGTCCTGGACTGCAATATCTCTGACCTCAACCATGTCAGAAGGTCCTGCACAGAAGAAAACATCTGGGAAATAAAGCCAGGGGGATTTCTGCTGATCTTGTAATTCTGAACCCTGCACCTTATAATAACGGCCCTGACTGTGTGCCTGTGAGTTTGTGTAAGTCACAACATGCTTTCTCGCATAAGTTCCTCATTTCCTTTTTACAGAAGAGAGGAACAGAAAGAGGTCAAATACCTAATGGCTGTGTAAGACAACAGCTAGTTCCCAGAGAACAGTTGACAGATACACGCCCTAGTGTAACACCACACATAAACACCATTACAGGGTCTCGGTCATAATGAAACCACACTATGGGAACTTCCTTTCTGTCAACATATCACACAAACGGTAATCATTTGGTTAACCATGACAGCACAGCTGTGTGTCAGTGTTTGTCTCTCTTTAAGGGGTCCTACAGCAGCTGAACAACTGCCATTTAGATGAATGGAAATGCTAATGGATAGCTCTCTTCAGGTAATAAAGAATTGCTTCCAGGAACTAGCAGACTTATGGCCTTTACTTTCACATGTCTGTGAAATCCACAAGGCTGCAGGTCCACAAGGCCATGTCCTATTTGTTGTTTTATGATTCAGGAGGGTCCTTGATATTCCTTTTTACAAACTGGTATGAACTTGTGGACTACTACACAACTATGCACCACCAAAGTGTTGGGTGAGGGCGCAACGTTTGTGTGTAAGGGATAATGTACATTCAGCCAGTCATTACAGTAAGGTTATTTAATCTGGAGAGTCATGTAATATGTCCACATTAATAATATGTACATTAAAAGTGTCTTTTTTTTTTTAGAAACTGTAGTTAATAATCTATATTGTCATAAAAATTAAATAATACTACTTACAATAGCTTGATCTTCATCACAGGCAAGAGACAAGCCAAACGCAATGCCTGGATCAACTGAAAGGGAAATATAAATTACAATTACAATGAACAGGGAAATCTGACATCAGGTTTTTTACATTTATTAATTTAGCATTTATTTAAGTTGTATTTGACTATGAGCTATGAGCACTGTTAATGCTACATTTCAGCAGTTAATGTCAATTCCAATACCAAAAACTACTGTAAAACTGTTTAAATGTAAACTTACTTTAAATGTATATGTATAGCATCTCTCAAAATACAGTTACAATCACATAACTTTAATAGATTTAAAAGAAGTAGTACTGATGTTAATGGCATGTGTTACGACATTTTCATTTCAACATTGTTTCCAGCAGTGTTGAAATGTTCAAACAAAAGTTGGCAATTTACTTCCTTTTTTGAGTGAGGAAACAATCCATTTGTAATAGTTTTAAATGTCAAAGATGTTGATAGCAAAGAAAATAAATAAATAAATTCCAAGGAAATATCCATTCATACTCAACAGTATCAGTTTAACACTTTCATTATGTGATCACTGTGGCCGTTACCAAAAGCAAAACCCATTAAAATAAATGTGACGACTTTTATATTTTCCATCTCACATAAGTGTATGTGAAAGCACTAAACTGAGGTCAAACCAAAACCCAGCAGAGCAGTTGTACATTTATCTGATGGTGCTGGTAAATTTATTTAACCTGATGGTAACCTAATGTCTAACTGCATAGAAGGATATCATTTAATCTGCTGGGCTCATGAGTTTGAGTTTCAAATTAGCTTCCAAGTATGAGTTTCCAAGGTGCACTTGAGGACGCATTAGACAACCCTAGATGGTTAGTGCTCTTTTTCGAGGAGAGGCTTTAGTACACTGAATAAACAGTTTTTTTGTTTTGTTTTTTTGTTGTTGTTGTTTTTGTTTTTTTGAAGGAACAGCTTATTACTATTGGCTATCTTCAATAAGTTTGCCATTAAACATTTATCTTGGATTTATCTATTTTTGGAGTTTACACTGAACTAAATTGTTCTTTTGACAAGAGGAGTCACAAATCATTTTGTGACTGGTAGGATTTGTCAGTGTTGTTGTAGCACTTGTCATTCATTTTTATGTTACAGTGATTGACTGTGTTGTACAACTCTGACAGCAATTCAATAGCATCAATACTATAGACTGTGGAGGTTGGTATATCTCACTATAATAATAATAACATCTCGTCCCTGAAATGGATGAGTCAGATAAGGGGGACATCCAAAATGTGTAGGGAACAGTTGAAACACATTAAATAATGTGTGTGCACCTGACCCCTAATTTTTGCTCCATACATGCATACCACTGTCCTCTTTAATTGGGGGAAATTTAAAGGACATAGGTTTCTCTAATCTGAAGATATAGGAAAAAGTCTATTAGGGGTAAGAATTTTACTTCACCTCTCTTGTTCATAAAACTAATCGTAAAACTAATCTTTGATCGTAAAACTAATCTTTAATGTTTCTTTTAGAGTTATTGTGCAATTTAGAAAAAATATGTGTGGTGGTTAGCAGGGTACAGTTGAAATTGTTACAGTTAATTGTTCAATGATTTACTGATAAACAGTGGGCTATTTAACTCTTAGATGTTCTTGCTAATGAATAAATGATTAGTTGTATACTGTATAATACAGTACAGGAATTAAGTGACGAGCTGAAAAAAAAAATTGTAGAATGATATCTTTTATGACATTTTAACATTTAAAATTATTTGTTTGGGTAAGTTTAGAGCAGGGGTAGCCAACCTATGTCACATGTGCCAACACTGGCGTGTGGAGGGGTAATCGCTGGCACGAAAGCAAAAGCGAGAGAGGTGTATGTATTTTATTTAGATAAAGTACCTCGTACCTGCATACAGATCTACTTTTTGAGGTAATCATTCCTCATATTAACACTGCTTGTTTTATTAAGTTAGGAGTTATAAATGCTATTATTACACATCTCTGTCACACAGCGCCATCCAGTGGTATGTTATACCGATAACAACCGGTAAAAACTGCAAACACAGGCTCATCTGGGTAACTGAAATCGCCACTATGTGCTTGCTAGGAATAGTTTTTCCTCGTGGAAGTTTTGTGTTTGGTGAGCTAATACAGTATTAAAACTCAAATCAATATTTTGCGTACAGTAATTTAATTATGTCATTCAGTATTGCAGACTCTTGTTTCATACAAATGCAGCTGCTGCCATTTTGCGACAATTGTTTTGTACACTGTGGTATATAAGATAACAAACAAGTACGATTGATCAGTTTCTTCTCAATCAATATCTCTTATCCCCATAATTATTTATGTAGCGAAATGCCATGTAATAAGTGGTATGACTGTACCCTATTCCTTAAATGTGCGTCTAGTTTGAACTTGCCACTTGGTAGCAACTATTTTCTCTGCGGAAGCTTTGTATATAAAGATATTTCGGCTGAATGAATATTACAGTTGAAAAAAAAAATCAACTCCAGGCGGTCGATCGTTTTCCTATTTAGCGCCTAAACTCTGGAACAGTCTTCCTAGCATTGTTCGGGAAGCAGAAACACTCTGTCAGTTTAAATCTAGACTAAAAACGCATCTCTTTACTATGGCTTACACGTAAAACATTATCAATTTCTATTATTCAAATCAGTAAATGATTGTTAGGCTGCATAAACTAGGTCAGCCAGAACCGGGAACACTTCCCATAACACCTGATGTACTCGTTACATCATAAGAAGAATGGCATCTATGCTAATGTTTATTCTCTCTGTTTATCCCGAGGTTTACTGCAGTCAGCCGGATCCGGGCCGTATCCAGATCAGATGGTGGACCTGTGCCTGGACATTACCAACGCATCCCTGAAATGTCTGCAGAGAGCGTGTCAAATAAACTCCCCCCGTAAATGCCGCATCAACGCAACATCCTCATTAAACCCATCTTCGGCGTGACAACTCCAATCTTTCAAAAAATCTTACGAATATCTTACGAATGTTTATTTTAATGAATAAAATAATTCATTTTTGATCAGTAAATATGCTGTCATTAAAATATGTTAATATAGAAATATATCTGAAAAATATAGAAACAAAATAATTTTACAAAGTAAAGATTCTGAAAGCATTGAAGGAGATCCCATAATAATTTAATATAGATTTAAAGTAGTGGCAATAAATTATATGATATGATTAATATCACATTTTTAAATCTGATGGTTTCATTATAAATATGGTGATTATCTAGAGATAAGGTGGATACCCAACTTAATATATGATACTTACAATCTGAATCTAATCATGTCATGTCAACAAATGTTAAAGTCAGCCGCTGTTTATTATCATGTTAAATATTGTGCCTTTTGCCCCAACAGCAGGGGTGCCCTTTACCCCAAATACCATACTTTTATATATTCTTCCGTTATTGCAAAACTATTGCTTTAATTACCTTGAACAAAACTGACAAACATTAACAAGACCTTTGTTTCAAAGTACACTCACCTAAAGGATTATTAGGAACACCATACTAATACTGTGTTTGACCCCCTTTCGCCTTCAGAACTGCCTTAAATCTACGTGGCATTGATTCAACAAGGTGCTGAAAGCATTCTTTAGAAATGTTGGCCCATATTGATAGGATAGCATCTTGCAGTTGTTGGAGATTTGTGGGATGCACGTCCAGGACACAAAGCTCTCGTTCCACCACATCCCAAAGATGCTCTATTGGGTTGAGATCTGGTGACTGTGGGGGCCATTTTAGTACAGTGAACTCATTGTCATGTTCAAGAAACCAATTTGAAATGATTCAAGCTTTGTGACATGGTGCATTATCACCTTTCACCTTTCTTTACCATTCTGACATTCAGTTTGGAGTTCAAGGGGATTGTCTTGACCAAGACCACACCCCTAAATGCATTGAAGCAACTGCCACGTGATTGGTTGATTAGATAATTGCATTAATGAGAAATTGAACAGGTAATAATAATAATCTTTTAGGTGAGTGTATATTCAATCATTTTAGCGAATCTTATTTGCTACTTAAATTAACAAAATTTTTAAAAACAACAACTATTAGATCAAATGAGCACAGAATAAACTTTGCTCTGCTGCCCGTGATCACGTCAAAGATCAGACAAATTTCCATGTGCATCTTGAAAAGAGGATGTTTTGCAAAGTGCTGAGGCAAGTTTTTGTGCCATCTAGTGGTTTAGAAGAAAATAAAATCAAAGGGGCCTTTTACCCCATGGAGCCTGTAGTCCCGTTGTACCCTGTAAGGTGAGTGTTTACCTGAAGAAGTAGTTTAGTTGTGTGCTGTGTTCCAGTTCGTTTTTATTTTGCCCTTCACAGTGTTACCTTCCCTCCGTATTGATCACTCGGATGTGTGTCATTGCTTACGTTGCATGAGTGCCCACTACTGGCGGAAATTTGCTATGGGCTGAACTGGAATGTCCTAAGCCCTTGATCACTAATCCACTATGGAGTTAATTTAATTATATATATATATATATATATATATATATATATATATATATATATATATATATATATATTTTTTTTTAATTTATTTTATTTATTTTTTTATTCTATTTGTATATAAGTGTGTTGTTTTAAATGTTTTTAAAATTAATTAAAATATCATAGAGTTGTTTGTGGTGGGGTAAATTAAACGTGATATGCGGTGACGTCACATTCGTGTTACAATGTGGTATATGAAGCTGCCTGAAGTGTACATATGAAGTAGACTCGCTCCCTCTGTCAAAATCGAGGGAGTGAGGGTCTGTCCATATAAACTTCCCTCGCCCACTTCACGAACTGGAACGCACTTCAAAATGGCGGCAGGGATTTCCCCAAGGGGAAGTGCTTAGGGACGTTTGCAAGTGCGTGTCTAAAAGTGGAGTGGAATGCAGCTGTGGTAGAGGGAACACACTTCTTTATGGCTACCTTGAAAAAGTCCTAGTTTTAGAATATGGGAGGAATGTTTATGTTCCCTTTCAGTCGGTCACATTCGACGTACGTCGAACGTATCCAACGAATTGGGATCACTTCTGAGAACCCCTATCAGCTTTGAGTGTATATAGAACAGGCCAATGTCCATTGGCGTGCGAGATTTGCATCTCGCGCTCCGCCCCGCAGCGTGGGTATAAATACGGAAGCGGATGCAGCGCACATTTGTCATTCACTTCAGAGTCATTGTTTTGTGCTGTTCAAAGAGTGCTGGTGTTACGGCGCAAAAGCGAGGACCACAATCTCAACTTTCAAAAGAGCAAACTGCTGTTTTCACAGCAACCTTTTGTTGGTTCGGTGGGGCGATCCTTGTTTGAGTGCAAACACAGGCTCTACACTCCTGTGTGTTGCCGTGGCCATCTCCCTGTGCACTTCAGCACGTTAAGAGTGCAAACTCTCTAAAAGAGCTATTTCCCTAAAAGAGTACACAGGTGTGTTACTGCGTCTTTTTCAAGATGGCATTCCACCCATGTGTTTCTGTTCTGGATGCAGTCGTTTATGTTCCGCCACTGGATTTAGTTTGCCCGGCGGCCCCCCAAGTTCAGGGGCATCCACTTCACCTCCTTGCTGAAGGAGGCTGCTCCTGTGTTATGGCTACTGGCAAAGGACGCGATAGAGCCAGTCCCTCCAGCCGATGTGAAGACAGGCTTCTACAGCCCGTACTTCATTGTACCCAAGAAAGGAACGCAGAACGGTGGTCCGACTAAAACATTTTCAGAGGCTCCTGGGGCATATGGCATCTGCAGCCACAGTAACGGCACTCGGGTTGCCTCAAATAAGGCCACTTCAACACTGGCTACACAACCAAGTCCCAAGATGAGCGTGGCAGAGCGGATCATTCTGTGTTACACCGAATTGCCGCCAAACCTTCAGTCCGTGGGCAGACCCTTCATTTCTATGGACATTTCTAGAGTTCCCCTAGAACAAGTGTCCAGGCATGCTGTGGTCTCCATGGATGCCTCTGCCACCGGCTGGGGGGCCACGTACAACGGGCATGCAGTTTTGGGTCTGTGGACAGGGCCCCAACTGCATTGGCACATCAACTGCCCCACCGCAAGGGGCCGCTACGTGACAAGCACGTCCTGGTCCGTACGGACAACACTGTGACCATTGCGTACATCAACAAACAGGGTGGTCTACGCTCCCGTCGCATGTCGCAACTCGCCCCACATCTCCTCTGGAGTCGCTTCGTGCCACTCACATTCCCGGCTTGCTCAATTGCGCAGCCGATGAGCTCTCATGACAGCAAGTGCCCTCGGGAAAGTGGAGACTCCATCCCCAGGTGGTCCAGACACATAACACATTCGCTAGATTCTATAGCCTCTGTGTAGAACCGGTATCTTTCTGTGTGCTCGCTTCAACCAGCCAGTAACACTGAAGTGCCCGTTCTTGTGTCAGCTTGCTGCGCCATTCCCCTCCTCATGGACCAGATAAGTGCGCATTTCTGCTCCAGTAGAGTTCCCCAGCTAGGCGAACCCTGTGAGTTCCTCCACCACCATACGGTGCTCAGATATGGCGGAGCATCTGATGCCAGGCTCAGCAAGGTAAAGCACACCCCAGTGCTGCGCCCCCTGCTGGGCTAGGTGCCATATGTTGTGACCCCTATGGGCAGGATGTGGACTCCGCAGCGGCACTCCAGGAACGCTTTCCCAATACCTACTGAATGGGTCTTGTGGAACAACAGCAGTGACTCTCCCTGCGAATGTGACCGAATGAAAGGGAACGTCTCAGTTACATATGTAACCCTCATTCCCTGAAGAAGGGAACAGATACGTACGTCCCGTTGCCACGGTTGCTGTACCATCACTACAGGGCAGAGTCACTAATTCGGCTCCTCAGTGAAAAAAAAATGTGCGCTGCATCCAATTCCGTATTTATACCCGCGCTGCGGAAAGCGGAAATCTTACACGCCAATGGCCATTGGCCTGTTCTGTATACACTCGAAGCTGATAGGAGCTCTCAGAAGTGATCCCAATTCGTTGGATATATCCAACGTACATGTCCACTTGGAATATTTGTACTTTTTGAATAAATTGTGCAGTCGTATCTGTCTGTTATATCCTGTGTTTTAGATCATATAATACACAAATGAGTAGGTTTAGGGATGGCATAGGGTTGGGTTATGTGTTAAAAAGTGTCTAAATAGCGTAAAATAAAATAAAATATATATATATATATATATATATATATATATATATATATATATATATATATATATATATATATTTTTTTTTTTTTTTTTTTTTATGTAAATAAAAGTATGCTGGTTAATTAAATTGAGAATCACACTCTAATATATCATAATATAATCCATAATCCAATATATAATTTCATCATGATGACAACATTCCCATGCCCTGTGTATGACGGCAAAGGTTTCTCACTGAAATCAATGGAGCGTTGACTAAAGGGGTGCCCTGTGCGTTATGTTTTTGTATGTAATGCAAAAAATGTGTTCCAACTGTAGACCTTCCACTCTACCCTACAGTCTACCCTATGTGCCTCTGCTTCAAAGCACACTATAGTACTAGCATGATATGATTCCAGTGTTTTTATGTACTAATAGGGTTATGCAGTCTCACCTGTCACTGGGAGCAGCATGCATTTATTACCACTGTAAGAACACCTGTAAAGACCACCAGTCCCATTATGAAGGTGAGGGGCTGTCACCAACACACTAAAAGAGAACAAGAGAATTATGCAAAGTGAGGATGTGCAGTGGAGAAACAGTATCTTTATGCAACATTAGCTGTGTCTCATTTGGAAGGTTGCACCCTTTGCAGGCTGCATGTGTCAGGATTTCTCATTCCAGAAAAGTAACCATCATAAAACTGACTGATATACTTCATGGAGTATAAATTACAGTAATAACTCACTGGCTTTAGAATGGAATGGTTAATATGAGGCAGATTCAATGTCGTATGCAGCAAACAAATGCAACCTTCTAGGTCACAGCCTTTGAAATGAGGAACAGCTATTATTACAACAACATTTTCAGTAAATTTCCTCCCAGAGGACACAGCACGGGGGGAACCGTCATGACCCCCTAGGCCCTCAGAGGGCCTAAATTAGGGCCTAAACTATTTAAAAAATAATCATATTTACAAGCTTTTAAATAATAGTTTAAAAAGTAAATAATTGTAATAAGTCATAAATTCTAATGTAATTTTAGTCATTTATAATTTGACAATAAACTTCTAAGTCTTTCTGAGGAAATAAATCCTTCAAATCTGCCCATTCAGTTTGTGTTGAGTTGTATAGACAGTAGCCGCGTTTCCATTCAAACTGCGCAAATTGAAATTGAAAATTGAAAATACGGCCAATGGAACTGCGTCAATTTTGCAAAAACTCCCATATATCGCAAAACAATTTTTACGCTCACATGAGGTGGTTTTTCAGGCAATCCGAAAAAGGAATTGTAATGCAAAATGTAATTATATGAATTAGATTATATGTAATTAACACATATATTCAAGAAATGTATTAAAAACAGAAAGTTATGCATGTCAATCCATTCCTGACGTTCTTGGTTTGCTTCTTATTTATTAAATATACAGGCAATTGGTTTATGAAACATTGATCAACATACAATTTATACAAAAACGAAATTCACTTTAAAAAAAGACTTTCTACAAAACAAAACTCAATGAAGCGTTCAAAATCATGTCTGACCCCACTCCATGTCTCCAGACATATTGCATCTTATGATGTAGCCTATCTTACTCATGCTGCTCACTTTTCATAATTTATGAAATAAAAAATAATATCAAAGGCTAATATTTAAACATAGCCTAACTATGAAACTAAATAGGCTACATTTTCTTTAACCCTCTGACCGACGAACGCGCCGGCACTTCTGATGGATTTTTTTCCTTTATGACAGGGAATACTTTGTCAGAATACTCTGTAATTTTTAGTCATACAGATAAGTGAAAGACGTAATTATAAAGTATAAACTGTCTATTTTCATTTGTGTACACTCACAATAACAACAAAGACCGTGGATTCAGGGAACAGATTATTTTGCATGCACTCCATTCCAAACAGTCCTCATTTCAAAAATTTATTTTGTTTATTAAATGCCCAGTTTTTAATTTCAAAAGCATTTCTAAATTAAGTGTTCACATTCTAACAAATGAATTTCTGAGCCAAAATAATAAAGTCGTAAAAAAAAAATAAAACACTTTGAGTTACCACCATGCAAAATCAACAATTTCACCCTTCACCTTTCCAAACATGTTTTAATAGAAATAAACGCAAGGCAGACAGACGACGACGACGACATAGCATAACAGTGACCAGACAAAGACTGAGTGAACAAGAGGAACTTAAATAGCAGACTGAAATGAGATAAATAACTAGACACAGCTGAACTAAACTTGACTAATGAGGGTAACCAAGGAAACACAGAAATGGCAGGAAAATAACAAAGGAACATGTGCCAAATCAAAACACACAGAAAAGACAGACAGACATGTGATACACCAGAGCGAGGTTAACTTACCATCACATATACCCTGAACTCTGATTGATTAACCCAAACCTTGCTTACTCGAGGTATGCTGGTTCCAAAAACGAGTCCGGGAGTAAGTTCCCGGTTAACACACAAGATATTCTCAACAGAGCAATGACTCGATGATTCACCATGGAAACAGACGCTAAGAAAGAGCATGCCATACTACTTCCTCTTCATTTCTTTAATGGCGAGTTACATAACCTACTTAGTGCACATCGCCACCTATTTGGTGGTTGTGCAACAATTTTTTCAATGTCTTCGTTTAATAAGTAATCTTTATTCACTGAGAATAAGGATTATATTGTTTGCAGATCCATGTGTGAGATGATAAAATAAATAATAAATATATCTGAAATGAACAAACATTTAAACTTATTTTTATTTATTTTTATTCAAATTTAGAATTAATATATAATATTGTATATTATATAACTGTAACTATATAACAAATTTGGTTATATTAATAACTATATTAATTATATAAAACACATCTGAATACCTCTTAAGCAAACTAACCCTGGAACATAACCTGCTCCGGAGCAGGTTATGTTCAGAGATTGAGTTGCCATGGTTATTTGCATACCTTGAAAGTTACCTCTGTTTTTGGAACTGAAAGTTGAGGTTATCCGCTAACTTGCTCTTAAACATACCCGGGTATGTCACATAACCTGCTTTCTGTAATACCCCCCTGGAATTGTTTGCTGTTTGGGTAAGTTTTTTTAATCTTTTTTATCTAATTACTATTTTATTCTGGCCACCGCTGCCACTGTTTTATATTTTAAGCTTTAGTTGAGAAGTTATTTTGCAGAATTACTGGTCAGTTTGTAAATTTACTATCTGAGTGACCATACACATTTGCTGTAATTCTGCATAATAGTTACATTTTCCCCAAATCATAAGTTTAATACGGTCTGTTACATATATTTAATCGGCTGCTGTGCCAAGTCTAAGAGATTACGTGTTTACGTGTAAATCTAAGATTTATTACATGTTTTGTGTGTGTGTGTGTGTGTGTGTGTGTGTGTGTGTGTGTGTGTGTGTGTGTGTGTGTGTGTGTGATAACTCTCTCGCTCACTCTGATGTTTGCTTGTGGCATTTCTTGTCAAAGGTAACATGCAGTGTTATAAAAGAGAACACTGTAAGCTGACTTTAAAGCTTTAAGGCTGATTTTAGGCCTAGTTTACCTTTTTCCTAGAGAAAAAAATGGGGTGAGAGGGCCACGGTCTAAAAGTCACGGTTCACTACTGCTTAAGCACAACCTCATCATTTTCCAGTTAACAGACTTTTTATTGTCAAGATCAATAGAACCAGAAATTAAAGGTTATTTTGGTCACATTGTAATATAATAACGCAAAATAATCTGTAAGCATCACTTCTCAAACAATGAAAAGTCCACATGTGCAGCCATATTATTCTATTCTATTCTATTATTCTATCTTTTGCAGAAATACATAAAACAGGCATTCTCACCTGTCTCCTTGTGTTGGTCCAAAATGACAAACCCTATGTCCGAAATGAGAGCCTGCTTCGGGCGCAATGAAAACTCTGGGATGCCGTGTCTCTAAACTGAATCCCAAAGAATGATGTGCCACTGAAAAAAAAAAAAAAAAAAAAAAAAAAAAAAAAACTATTACAAAAGCCTTCACTCAAAAGAAAACAAACTGAACAGATTAAAAATCTCTAATAGTGTGCCACAAATTATTGTTTTGTGATGTATAGTATAGTATCAGATAGTAATATCATGGTACTCTTACATATTAGGTGCTGAAAAGCCAGTTTAATAACTTCCATTGTAAAAGCTTACTGCATATAGTGTGAGTTACAACATGTCTCATTGAATATGTGGTATATATTTTTTTTTTTTTAAAAGTATAGTAAAAAAATAGTTTAGTTCTTGAAATACAATCCTAAAATACAGTGTATTGATTAAAAACTCCTTCAGACCCTGTGACCATTGGAAACCATCACATGGTTTTTGGTTTAAACCTGTAAGATTTTATGCTTTTATATGTACTGCCTGGTCACTGATTGGTCCCTGATCAACCAACAGTGTTGTGCAAGTTACTTCCAAACTGTAATACATTATAGATTACTTGTTACTGTTATTTAAAAGTAATTCTTTACATTACAATATTACTGTCTCAGAATTGTAATGCATTACATTACTCCTGTATTACTTTCACCAAAATAATTACAGTAGAACTTAACATTCTAAAATGACCAAATGTAGGCTCCTACAGAGTATTTTATATCCAGTAGAAGGTGATATGATGTAGCATAATGACTGTGGGCTATCCAGGCTACTAACAATATAGCATATAATTGGCAAAGACTCAAGGCTCAAGACAATGCAAGAAAGGATGACAGACAGAATCACAAACGATGAAAATCTGTTAAAAGTATGGCAGAGGTAAAGTGATTATCTGGCAATATCTGGGAATAACTTGGGTCTATTCATATTAGACACAATAGAACTGTATGTAAACTCTAATGCCATGATAAGATGCACATTTGTTATTAGGGCCCAAGCCCTGAAAGGGGCGAAGGCCCTATTGTTCTTCTAAGGATTATTATTAGGCCCCAAGCCCTGAAAGGGGCGATGGCCCTATTGTTCTTCTAAGGATTATTATTATTAGGGCCCAAGCCTGAAAGGGCGAAGGCCCAATTGTTCTTCTAAGGATTATTAGGGCCCAAGCCTGAAAGGGCGAAGGCCCTATTGTTCTTCTTAGGATTATTATTATATTATTATTATTATTATTATTATTATTATTATTATTATTATTATTATTATTATTATTATTATTGGGGCCCAAGCCTGAAAGGGCGAAGGCCCTATTGTTCTTCTAAGGATTATTAGGGCCCAAGCCCTGAAAGGGCGAAGGCCCTATTGTTCTTCTAAGGATTATTATTATTATTATTATTATTATTATTATTATTATTATTATTATTATTAGGCCCAAGCCCTGAAAGGGCAAAGGCCTATTGTTCTTCTAAGGATTATTATTATTATTATTATTATTATTATTATTATTATTATTATTATTATTATTATTATTATTATTATTATTAGGCCCAAGCCTGAAAAGGCGAAGGCCCTATTGTTCTTCTAAGGATTATTATTAGGGCCCAAGCCCTGAAAGGGCGAAGGCCCTATTGTTTTTCTAAGGATTATTATTATTAGGGCCCAAACTCCTGAAAGGGCGAAGGCCCTATTGTTCTTCTAAGGATTATTATTATTATTATTATTATTATTATTATTATTATTATTATTATTATTATTATTATTAGGCCCAAGCCTGAAAGGGCGAAGGCCCTATTGTTCTTCTAAGGATTATTATTATTATTATTAGGGCCCAAGCCCTGAAAGGGCGTAAGGCCCTATTGTTCTTCTAAGGATTATTATTATTATTATTATTATTATTATTTATTTTTTTTATTTTTATTTTTTTTTATTTTGCCTTTTTGCCCTTTTTGGGGCCCTTAACATGCTCGAAAACTCTTGAAACTTTGCACACTCGCCGGAACGCGCTGCCATCAGGGTTTGGGCTGGGTTTGGTACCGGCGTGTGGCAGGGGGCTCGACAGCGCCCCTTGAAAAAAAAAAAAAGAAAACTGTCCATAAATCAAAAACGCTTGCATGTATTAGTATGAAACTCGGTACACATATAGAGCTCATTGGGCCGAAAAACTTTCGCGCTCTAAGTTATGCGTCAGCCCAACAGGAAGTGAGCTATTATGGGTCGTTTTAAAACGCATACTGTGGAATTTGAAATACTCCTCCTAGGCGATTAACCCGATCAGCACCAAACTCGGTGAGCATGAAGTCAAGGCATTGAGGATGCTAAATTGCGAGCGGATTTTTGATATCTCGAACGGTTTGGCCGTGGCAGGAGACGAAATTATGGCGAGAAATGGGAAACAGGAAGTGTGTTATAACTTTAGCATACATTGACCGATTTGGATGAAACTTCAGCTGTGTGTTCATTGTAAGAGGCCGATTACATGGATATGACTTTTGTGAGTCAAAGTTATAGCGCCACCAACTGGCAGCAGGAAGTGCTTGTTTTATCAAAAATGCTTTGAATCACCGTCTTATTTTCACCCGATTTACTTCAAACTTCATCAGTATAATGTCAAAACATGGCAGATATAGACATATGAATGGATTCCTGATATTTTAAATACTGTTGCCGTGGCAACGTGTCAAAGTTTAATAATCTTTTGGGGTGTTTTTGAGACTCTTAGCATGCTTGAAATGGCATGAAACTGAACACACACATCAGTGATGCCTTCCAGTATATATGGCCAAACGGGCGTGGTGGAGGGGCTCAGTAGCGCCACCTTTTGACAAAAGTGGGGGGGTTAGTTTTATCTACAGTCACCAAACTCTGTATATATATTGTTCTCATCAAGCCGGACATCTTTCTAATTTACAGTCATTAGCTCTGACCAACAGGAAGTCAGATATTTTGGTTTGAATTTGGAATTTTGGATAAATCAGGCTCTGAGTTATTATAAACTATTCGTAGGAGATGCATGGAATCGACACCAAACTCGGTCAACATGAAACAAAGACACTGAAGATGCTATAGTGCGAACGATTATAGGATATCTCAAACGCTGCTGCTATGGCGAGGGATTAAATGAAGGACAAAAAAGGGAAACAGAAAATGTCTAATTTCTTGTAAAATCATTGTTTGATTTAAATTAAATTAAGATTGTATGTTCGGTAATTGAACCTGGGTGAATTTAAAATTAATGTACTATTTTTCAGATCAATATATTTATTTTATTTAATATATTTAATCTTAATCTTATTTTGTCTGCCCTCCCTTCATTGTCCAATAGATGGCACTGTTGACTTAGTTTTGATGGGGAAAAAAACCCTATTTCCCTCTCTGTCTCTGTCTCTGGCTCTGTGTGTGTGTGTGTGTGTGTGGAGGGGGGGATGGGTAGCTGACAGCTAAAGCATGGCTCTCTGTCTATGCCTCTGGCTCTTTCTCTCTGTGTGTGTGTGTGTGTGTGTGTGTGTGTGTGTGTGTGTGTGTGTGTGTGTGTGTGTGTGTGTGTGTGTGTGTGTGTGTGTGTGTGTGTATGTGTTTGTGAGTGTGTGTAGGGGGGATGGGTGGCTGACAGCTAAAGCATTCCTCTCTGTCTCTGGCTCTTTCTCTCTCTGTGTGTGTGTGTGTGTGTGGAGGGGGTGGGGTGGGTGGCTGACAGCTAAAGCATGCCTCTCTGTCTATGCCTCTGGCTCTTTCTGTGTGGGTGTGTGGGTGTGTGTAGGGGGGGATGGGTGGCTGACAGCTAATGCATGCAACTCTGTCTTTGCATTCTCTCTCTCTCTCTGTGTGTGTGTGTGTGTGTGTGTGTGTGTGTGTGTGTGTGTGTGTGTGTGTGTGTGTGTGTGTGTGTGTGTGTGTGTGTGTGTGTGTGTGTGTGTGTGTGTGTGTGTAAGGGGAATGGGTGCACCTGCAGTATTCTGAATGTCATTCTGAACTCAATTTATAGAGCACTGCAATATAGTTTTATATAATTAGCTTAATAATTATGTTAATAAAAATATAAAAAGACCTTTAGATAAATACTAGACTTAAGGAATTTAAAAAATGTAAAATGCTAAAGCATTCCTCTCTGTCTCTGCATTCTCTTTGTGTGTGTGTGTGTGTGTGTGTGTGTGTGTGTGTGTGTGTGTGTGTGTGTGTGTGTGTGTGTGTGTGTGTGTGTGTGTGTGTTTTCTATACAAGATACATGGGCTTTACAGAAGGACATGTGCTGTGTTTGCAAAGATCACGTATGATGCATGTCTTTAAATGAATTATTTACTGATAGAATTCAAATTTATTAAAAAAGTAAATTTCACATGATTTTATAAAAGTGGCTGTTTATAATAAACTTCCATAAAATTTAGACACGCATCTTACTCTTACCTGACACTGATATTAAAATCGACGTTATGTTTCTGTGATTTGGCTCCATTTATTAATTTTGTAATTAACACTTTTATTGGATACCTCCCATATTTAAATGAAAGCACACTTTTTGGTGCATGAGATTGGTGAACAAACAGTAGCTAAGGTAGGTCAAAAACACATGAAGAGAAATGTTAGGATAATACAACATCAGCATTTGGACGGTATTCTGCACTCATTTGAAATTGACCTTTGACATCATCTGACATGAAATTCATGTAAATTGAATTGATCTCATAGATGTTGTGGTTTGTGCTCATAGCAGCACTGACTGCTGCAGTTAATAAGGTGAATTCAAATGACTTTGACAGTCATTTTATTAAAACATTATTTTCACTGCAAAAAATAAATAAACAACTTGTCTAACGTACTTTACGTAATGATGATTGATCTTAAGATATTTTAACGTATAATATATGTTGTGCGTACCCATGTTTACACGTACGCAACAATAGAGTTTAGATGCGTTTCATATCATAGGCTATCACAAATAACTATCACTTTAGTGTGAACAATTTTTTTTTTTTTTTAACTATACAAATACCTTTAATTAAATACTGGCCTTCTGGACTTATGCATTTTTGAGCTGCAAAAGATAACTTTGCGCATATTTGAAAGTTACCTATTATATCCTGTGACAATAAAATTAATCTATATTTCAATGACATCATGGGTGTGGCTTGTGGTCATAGTGGCACCAGCTGCTGCGGTAAATGTGGCATATTTAAAATATTTGTAAAAAAATATTCTCCTGTTTAAATGCATATTGTCTGTCGTGCACAGTCGCCCTGAAACCACCGGGGTGGCGGTGCCACCGGCTTGGGCCCGTCATCGCTGCTCGCAGCTTTAATTTTCTTATTGTTGTCATTATTTTATTATCTTAGAATTCAAAAGGTCCACAACACAAAAACGTCCTTGCAAGTGCAAAAAGTGCAAGAGATGTTTTTATTTTATTTATTTATTTATTTATTTTTTAATTGCTAGTGCTATTTTGCGACGTTGATAGTTCTTTCTGTTTTAGACAAAGGTTGCATTTGACTGCATTTTCATTTGATTCTTCTAGTCCTGATCTCTGACAAACTCGAAGTAATGCGCATACGTCCATCTTGCGAACGTACAGTCTTCTTCTATGAGGGGTGGATTATACAAAATATGATGATTACTAAGGAAACTGAGAGAACTAATGTGTATACGCTCGCCAGCCGTCTGGCCAAAATCCCATAGTATTCAGGTGTCAGACGTAAGATACCAGGCGTTAGACGTCACTGTCACGTGTCGGAGCTGTGCTCAAAGTGCGTGGCAGCAATGTGTGAAAGTATATTTTTTACTTTGCGTCTGAATAACATACATGTGGTTAAATGCCTGGATAACGTACATGTGAATAAATGCCTGGATAACGTACGTGTGGATAAACGCCTGGATAACTTACGTTTGGATAAACGTCTGGATATATACATCAGTCAAAATTTGGAAACTGTAGCCTACTATTTGGATTGTTTTTGTAAGAAGTCTCTTCTGCTCACCAAGGCTGCATTTATTTGATCCTAAATACAGCAAAAACAATATTGTGAAATATTTTTACAATTTAGAATAACTAATGCTATTTTTATTCCTGTGATCAAAGCTGAATTTATCATCATTACTCCAGTCTTCAGTGTCGCATGATCCTTCACAAATTATTCTAATATGAGGATTTGAACTCAAGAAACATTTATTACTATTATCAATAGAGAAAACAGTTGTGTACAATTTTTTTTCAGGATTATATAATGAATAGAAAGTTAAAAAGAACAGATTTTTGGGGAAACGTATTCAGCAAGGACACATTAAATTGATGAAGTGACAGTATACACATTTATAATGTTGCAAAAGCTTTATATTTTTATTTATCTTAAATATAAAGCTTTTGCATTATAAATATAGGCTATTTTTAACCCTCTGCCCGACGAAAGTGCCGGCGCATTTTTTCCTTAATGGAAACCACTCACAATACTCCGTCATTTTTATCCATACAGATAAGTGCAAGACATAATTATACACTATAAACGGTCTACTTTTATTTGTGTACACTCACAATAACAACAAAAGGCCGTGAACTCAGGGAACATTGTTTTGCATGCACTCCACTCCAAACCCTGTCTTCACTTAAAATATATACAAACCTGATTCCAAAAAAGTTGGGACACTGTACAAATTGTGAATAAAAAAGCAATGCAATGCAGTGTGTGGTCTGGCATTGTCATGTTGGAAAATGCAAGTCTTCCCTGAAAGAGACGACGTCTGGATGGGAGCATATGTTGTTCTAGAACTTAGATTTACCTTTCAGCATTGATGGTGCCTTTCCAGATGTGTAAGCTGCCCATGCCACACGCATTCATGCAACCCCATACCATCAGAGATGCAGGCTTCTGGACTGAGCGCTGATAACAACTTGGGTTGTCCTTGTCCTCTTTAGTCCGGACGACATGGCATCCCAGTTTTCCAAAAAGAACTTAAAATTTTGATTCATCTGACCACAAAACAGTTTTCCACTTTGCCACAGTCCATTTTAAATGAGCCTTGGCCCAGAGAAAACACCTGCGCTTCTGGATCATGTTTAGATATGGCTTCTTTTTTGACCTATAGAGTTTTAGCCGGCAACGGTGAATTGCACGGTGGATTGTGTTCACCGACGCCCATGTTGTGATACCCATTACAGTAGCATTCCTGTATGTGATGCAGTGCTGTCTAAGGGCCTGAAGATCACAGGCATCCAGTATGGTTTTCCGGCCTTGACCCTTACGCACAGAGATTGTTCCAGTTTCTCTGAATCTTTGGATGATATTATGCACTGTAGATGATGATAACTTCAAACTCTTTGCAATTTTTCTCTGAGAAACTCCTTTCTGATATTGCTCCACTATATGATGCCGCATCATTGGGGGAATTGGTGATCCTCTGCCCATCTTGACTTCTGAGAGACACTGCCACTCTGAGAGGATCTTTTAATACCCAATCATGTTGCCAATTGACCTAATAAGTTGCAAATTGGTTGTTACGTCCCACACTTTGTCTAGGGGTTCAGGGACATAACATGGCAACCTTTGGTGTACTTAAGGCTGGCTCTGCCAAGTATAAACA
Source organism: Paracanthobrama guichenoti (assembly GCA_018749465.1). NCBI lineage: Eukaryota > Metazoa > Chordata > Actinopteri > Cypriniformes > Gobionidae > Paracanthobrama > Paracanthobrama guichenoti. The sequence continues at coordinate 1,036,223 of JAGHMJ010004154.1, forward strand.
CCACAAGCTCAAGACAAAAAAGTAATTTATTAACAAACACAAGATTATAAAAAAAACAATACAACTTAGGAGGAACAATCTCTTCAGAAGGGGGTAAAGGCCAAAATAATAAACCAAAACAGGTCATCTACCTGAGAGTTAACCCTCTTACTAAACCTATAAAGAAAAGAAAACAAAATACAAACATTTACTCTAACTCCCTAACTAAGGTGAAACAAACAGGAGAAAAGAAGTCAAACAAAATTGGCACCTGCCTTCCTACAGTTCCTATAAACAAACTAAATCCCAAAAATGGTATAACATGTGACAAACAATAAATAAAGATAAAGCAACAAGCCCAAGCCAAACACAAATCACTTGGACAAAAGAAATGTAGGTACACAGTCTTAACATGTGCAAATCCAACAACGACAGCTGTTCCTTATATGTACATTTAATTTTTCCAGCCACTTATTGCTACCTGTCTCAACTTTTTTGGAATGTGTAGCTCTCATGAAATCCAAAATGAGCCAATATTTGGCATTACATTTCAAAATGTCTCACTTTCAACAATTGATATGTTATCTATATTCCGTTGTGAATAAAATATAAGTTTATGAGATTTGTACATTATTGCATTCCTTTTTTATTCACAATTTGTACAGTGTCCCAACTTTTTTGGAATTGGGTTTGTATATATTTTTTTTATTAAACGCAAAGTTTTTCATTCAAAAGCATTTCTAAATTCAGCTCATATTTACAACAAACGAAATTCCAAGGCAAAAAAACAAACAAAAAAAACTTACTTTAAAAACTTACTTAAAACTTACTTGAGTTACCACCATGCAAATTCAAACATTTCGCCCTTCACGGTAATGGTAATTAACTAAATGTTCTAAATAAATATGCACACACGACTCAGTGTGACAAAGGCACATAGGCTAGGGGAGCACGGGGCACAACCTAACGCGGGGTTAGTTGTATGTTTTAACACTTTCCACACAAGCCAGGATGACGAAACTTAGTGTCAACATTATTTATATAATCAATGGATGGATCACAAGGACGATCAGGTATCCGCCACTGCCAAGGCATTAGTAGCGCAGGTGTCCGAGCTCTCGGCCCAGCTGAGATCGCCCACTGCACCCACCCCGCCGTCCATTCCCCACAACCCCATCGACCTCACCAACCAACACGAGCCCCTGATGCCAACGCCTGAAAGATACACGGATGAGCCTGATCTATGCAGATCGTTCTTGACTAGATGCTCTTTGTTCTTTTCCCTACAACCCGTCATGTTTGCAACCGAGAGATTCAGGGTGGTGTTAGTATTAAATTTGTTATCTGGACGTGCGGTTCTTTGGGGAACGGCAATCCGCTGCCCGGCAAAAGGTCAAGCCCGGCAGTAGAGAGGAGGCTACTGTCGGGTGGAGCGTCGTTGGGGAAATCCTCATTCTCATCCGGAAATCCTCATACTCTCAATGGACAGACACTCCCCACCACCACACACACCACCGACCCCATCACCTTGAATGTATCTGGCAACCACACTGAGACTATCAAATTTCCTTGGTTCCTATCATCCTCGGTCATCCCTGGTTGGTCAAGCACAACCCCAGGGTTGACTGGGGACACAATTCTGTCACTGCCTGGAGTAATCTGTGTCTCTTGTCTTGTGTCTGCCCGTTCATCTGTGGCTAGTTCTGTGTTTCAGGAGGAGATGGTGAATTTGTCTAACGACTCCCATTCTTGTCGCCCCTGATCCATCACATCAGTTTGTGGTGGAGGTGGACGCGTCAGAGGTGGGGGTAGGCGCAGTTCTTTCCCAGCGCTCTTCCTTGGACGACAAGATGCATCCTTGCGCATTTTTTTTCCCATCGATTGTCACCAGCCGAATGCAATTGTGACATTGGTAACAGAGAGTTGTTGGCAGTCAAGTTCGCTTTGGACTGATCATAAGAATCTGGAATACATCAGATCTGCTAAAAGACTCAATTCCAGGCAGGCTCGGTGGACTCTTTTTTTCAGATTTCTTTTTGATTCCTCTATTTTGTATCGCCCGGGTTCTAAAAACATCAAACCCGATTGCTTTATCTCGCGTTTTTGACCGCTCCGAGCGTCCGACTACTCCCGAGTGCATTTTTTCGGAGAGACTCATTATCTCTACACTCACATGGGAGGTCGAATCGAAGGTCAGAGCAGCCTTAGAAGGGGTAATGCCTCTGCCCGGCAGACCACCTAGTCGATTATTTGTGCCTGAGGGAGTAAGGTCCGACGTTATACAATGGGGTCATGGTTCCAATGTAGCCTGTCACCCGGGAGTTAATAGAACCAAGTTTTTGGTTAAGCAACAATTCTGGTGGCCCGGAATGGCTGGCGACATTCGGGAATTTGCTTTGGCGTGTTCGGTTTCTGCCATGGGTAAGACGTCGAATCGCTCCCCAGATGGGTTACTCCAACCGCTGTCTGTTACTTCGAGACCCTGGTCCCACATAGCGCTAGATTTTATCACCTACCTCCCACCCTCCCTGGGCAAGACGGTCGTTTCCCTTGCCCAAATTACCCTCTGCCAAGGAGACAGCGGTAGCTGTCGATCATGTCTTTCATTTACATGGCCTTCTGATGGACGTGGTCTCCGACAGGGGCCCCCAATTTGTATCCAAATTTTTGCGTGAATTCTGTAAATTACTTGGGGCGATGGTTAGTCTGTCTTCGGGTTTTCATCCCCAGAGCAATGGTCAAACCGAGCGGGCCAACCAGGATCTTGAGAGAGTGTTGCAATGTTTGGTCCCTAAGAATCCTTCCTCCGGGAGTCAGCAATTATCTTGGGCTGAGTACGCACATAACTCGTTACCAGTGTCGGCTACGGGCCGTTTAAGTGTAGTTTAGGTTACCAGCCACCTATTTTTCCCAGTATGGAATCCAAAGTCGCGGTTCCCTCCACTCACACCTTCGTCCAGAAGTGTCGTCACACATGGAGCAGAACCCGTGAGGCTCCGGGTGGGAAGACGCACCAAGGCCCAAGCTGATCTCCACCGGTCTAAGCCTCCCATTTACGTCGTGGGTCAAAAAGTGTGGCTTTCATCCAAGAACATTCCTCTCTGTTCCGTGAGTAATAAACTAGCTCCCAAATTCATTGTTCCGTTCACTGTCACCAAGATCCTTAGTCCGGTGGCAGCTGCACTCATTATCCACCATATTTATATGCGTCTCTCACATACCCTTGTTGTCAGTCGTTGCAGTTGTCCTGTGGGTCCCTGTCTGTCAGTGTGTTCCTCCTGAGTGTGTGCTTCATTCCGGATTCCAGGATTCCGCCGGTTCTGTGTGCCTGTTGCTTCCCTGCACTGCCTGATGTCCTTCTCCTGGACTGGAGCTGTTTTTCCCTGTGCTGCTGAACCTTTCTTTGTGCATTGTCACAGTGATACTGAGAGTAATAAATACTGTTCTAACTCGCTATTGGATCTTCCTGTTTTCTGTCAGCGAAAGCAACAGTGCCCCACTCTCCCCTATATAAATGATCTAATGTGGAAAAATGCATATTTTGTATTTTCTCCTAATAAGGACGTGTTTAACTGGTTTAGCTTCTGGCTGAATTTAAACACACCTTTTTTAATTGGGCATTACTAACTGTATAGTTTTATAATATTGATGTACACTAAAATCTGTAAAATGCACGATTTAATACATTTATTTACCTTTTTCTAATTGGCTGAATTAAGTAATATAAGCTAACTCTTTTCGCATTCCAGTATTAGCGTCCTACTATATTACATTTTGTAAATAAATATATTACTTGTTTTTGAATTTACAGGGATTAACTGGCAAAAACACATAGGCTATCCATCAGTCCTCCTCACTGGGCTAATTGTTAATGCACAGAGCTTACTGTAATTACGTCAACTTCGAACATTGATGGGGTTTTTTTTTTTTTTTGGATAACTAGCAAAACTTCAGACTACACGCGCAGACGTCACATAGCTTCTCAGGTGAGTATGTAGGTGACGAAAGTGTAACTTCTTATCACTTGTCATTGGTCACAGCTTCTGCTCACGGCAAGGTACGCGACAATCGACACGACTAATTGCTTAGTCAGCAAAGTAAATATAAATGACATCCCATATTCTTCTGCCATCTTCAGCCATTAAGCCTTGTTTATACTTTTGTTTGTCTCCGCAGCGCAAGCCTCCGCTGACTCCGCGCATGCCTCGTCTGTTTGGGCAGGTGATTATACACGACACGCTCACCGTCGTGCTATTCTTTGAAACGACAGAGCCTTCTTTAAACGATTTTCCATTGGCCAGTGTGAGCACACAAGAGGCCGAAATCATGCCTCGCGGCACTCCAGTAAAACCCGCCCTGAACACGCCTTCTTTGGACTATGTCACACAATACAAAGGTACACCAGCAAGAGGGAGATGAATGAAATAAATTGCTATACAAATATAATCAGAAGCTGCCATTTAGTCTTTATTTACAAACTTGGACACCACACGCGGCTATTGACTGACCACGAACAGGTAACTTACTTGCATTTTTCATTAGTTAATGTCTCGCTGTTTTATTTATTTATTTATTTATTTATTTATTTATTTATTTATTTATTTATTTATTTTTAACAGTTGAATTTAGGGCTAAAAGTGTGTTGTAACGCAGGCATTTCTGAAAATGTACAGAGTAAAATATTACTGAAAATTGATTAGTAATGCCTTACACTACTGCGTTACAGCAGAAAGTAATATGTTACTGTAATGCATTACTTTTGTAACGCGTTACTCCCAACACTAAAACACAAGGATGTCGGTTTCAGATTTATCCACTCTGGGACCCGGTTTCAAAAAATACCGGTTTCAGGCTACCAAAACGCCGGATCCATGAAGAAGAAGGTTTAACGTAAATTGTAGCTTTTTAACACAAACTACAACATGAAACTAATCCATATGAATTAAGCGGTTTAGTCAAAATTTTCTGAAGAGACAAAATCACTTTATTTGATGAACATATTGAATTTGGGCTTTTATTCATTTATTGTGAAAGCTAATCACAATGGACATTAGGTTTTAATCAAATTAATTATTAATATGATTTTATTAACTGCAACCAACAAAAAGAATCAAACTAGTTGAGACTTCATCTTATCATACCTTTTTCTAAATTTTATTGCATTGCTCTGTTACAGTATGTGTTCTTTTCAAAATTTTCAATGATAATTCACATACTGTTTAAACTTTTCATAGTATATAGTTAAAATATGAATATGATTTTTTTGTTTGTTTGTTTGTTTGTTTTTTGCTTCAGACCTGGTGTCCATTGACATGAAAAAAAAAAAAAAAAAAGTCTAATAAAAAAATGTTGACTTTATACATTGGAGAAGAGCAAATATCAAGTGGATTATTTTTATTTATTTTTTTGCTCAGAAGAAATTCACGTCTGAATGGGTTCACTACAAGATCACTGCAATAAAAAAAGTATTTTAATTGCTGTAAAAGTTTTGTAAAGTGTCTACGTTTTTATAAGGCCATACATCCTGTAGCCCTATAAAAAGTATTTTATAAGAAAAGAAAACTTTGAAAACCAACTTTCTTTTAAGATCATGTTTAGTGGATGGATTTATACATTGACATTTGTAAATTTTAAAAGTGTTAAAAAGTAAATTAAAGTGTTAGTTAAGTGTGCAAGAACAGTGGGGCCACTGCATTTAAAAAGATAATAGACAAATTAGATTACTTACGCAAGGGAAATCCAAAAAATAAATAAATAAAAATCAATTGATGTAGGTGAAAGATCCAGTACAGGGTCGGTTTAGGCTGCAAGGATGGTTTAAATTGATACATATTCATATTTGTCAGAGATTGTTGAGGATAAAGAGAAATGTTTTGAGTGAAAGCAAATCCGTTCACTGCCAAGTTCCGCAATGAGAGTGAAGTGAAACGAAGCTGTAATGCTGTATTTGATGTGAGTTATCATGTGGGGGTTGCAGCATGAGAAAGTTCCGTGAAGGGCAATGAAACCGCCCACCAGTTATGGCAAGCCGGCAAGCATATAAAACTATGGTTTGACTATCAATTAATATATTTTGGATAGTTACAATTGTATTTTGTCGAGTCAAAATTATAATTTGACTAGTCAGAATGATGTTTAGAGATAACTGCAATTATAATTGCACTAGTAAGAAATCTGATTTGGCTGGACTTCTGGTTATGGTGGTGCAATGAGACATGGCGCAAGGTGCTCCTAAACAATTTAATCTAAATAATCCTCCTTAAAGTCTTTTAACATGACAAAATAACTTTCTTTAAAATAATGTACTTCAGACATTCCGATAAATATGCAGAATCCAAAGAAAACGGACAGTAAGAAAGAAGATGCTCAAGACACAAGACTGCCATTATCGGACCTTCAGCCATGGTTTCATGCAGAAATGGAAAAGGGATTTCTCAGAATTCAGGAGTAGTTAATTCGCCTGAGTAAATTCGCAGAATCCTTGGAGAAAATGAGTAATGAACTACAATCAATAAATATGAGAATGGTGGCTAGCTTTACCTTCTGGGGAAGGAGGACGAGATCTACAAAACTGAAAGAGCTCACCTCACTTTGCAACAACGACCAGTGGAAAATGGCAAGCCACGGGCGATTCTGATCCACCTACTTCGGTATGGAGATACACTTAAGATCCTCAATGCGGCCAGAGAAAAAGCCGAGCTCACCTATGGCAACTGTATATCATGAGTTTTCATTACGTCATCGACCTTGTTCAGAAAGCGACAAGAATTCAGCTCTCTCAAAAGACATCTAGGCAATAACGACGTTACTTATGCTGTGCTTCACCCTGTGAAGTTGAGCATTCAGCTGTCGGAGGGACAAAGATCCTTCAACTCCAAAGCATCAGCAGAGACTTATTTTCGACAACACCATTCACTCTTGACTGTCGGATAAGACACCAGCAAATGGCATAGAGAATGCAGAGGATTCACGTAAAATCTACTAAAGTAATCACCCAAAGACTATGCAAGAAAAACTGTTACCAGGGTGAGTGGTTTTTCTTCTGGATGAACATTAATGACACAATTCTGTCATGGGTGAACTATATACTTATAAAAGGTAAAAAATAAATAAAAATCTCATTTTTTTAATGTTTTAGATTTCGATCAGTTTCTTACCTTGAAATTACATAATTTAGGTCAAACATTTTACTGGATATGACAGTACTTGGGAGCTATTTGGACAAGGAAGAGGAAGCCAAGTTCGACTGTTGGTTGCGGTGCACAGTCATGGGGGTTCAAAGATTTACACTTCGTTTGGGGAAGTTGTGGGGGAGTGGGGAGTGGTGGGGTTGGGTGGGCAGAACACATGTTTTGTTTATTTCATTTCTGGGCTGCTTGGAGAGAATTTCTTTAGATGCCCCTGGATGTAAATATAGTGACTAATCCATAGTTAAGTGCACTGAAATAGAAGTATGTTACATGGAATGTTAATGGGTTAAATCAAACTCTTAAAAGGAAAAAAGTGATTCTATACCTTAGAAAACATAATATTGGAATTGCTTTGCTACCAGAAACACATTTGACTGACTCTGAACATCAAAATCTTAAAAAGCAGTGGCCTGGACAGGTATTCTTTTCTTCCTTTACATTACAATCCAGAGGCATGGTTATACTTATTGAAAAAAATATTCCCTTTCAAATGGAATCTGTTGATAAACAGGAAAAAGTGATTCTATACCTTGATTGTATACCTTGTTGATAAACAGATTCCAGATTTGTTGATAAAGACAAATCGGTAGATATATTATTTCGGAGGGCAAATAGCGTGCCTTGTTGGCAAATGCTATTCACACTAGCTTCTCCTAACAATGCATGGTTGGGACAAACAAGATTAAGAAAAGACGCACAGTTTAATGTCTTCAGTGGTGTAGTCAGTAAACTGTAGGGCTTAAAGATCTAGGTTTTGACACAATCGACCCTGGTTCGAATCCACCTTTCACCGAACTCGCTCCTTTTGCCATCACATATCACATCGGAAAAGTATTTACTTTCAATAAAAATTAAGAAAATGTTCTAAAAATGGAGATAAAGTGCCTAACAAAATGTTTAATAATAATAATTTATTGGGTAGGGTTAGAATATTTCAATGGCTTAGTAAATATCACAGTAAACATATCTGAAGTTAAACATGTATTAACTTCATAAAATCTCTAAATATCATTTACTTGATGTATTGAGTTGAACATACCAAAATAATTGACTAAAAATCCAAGTTAATTTTGTCTAAAATGTACAGTTATACAAGTTTTTTTTTTCACTGAAAGAATTTAGTATTTGAATAACCAATTATTTATTTCAAATATAATTAATATATTTGTGAAATTACTATCAAAATAGTTGAGAATGGAGAATTAAATCTATCTGTTTCAAGAACCACAAATATTACTTAATTAAATTCAAGATTATTAATATTTAAAACACTGAAGAAATTAAGTTTACTTGATTAAAACAATGCACTCCTCCCCCGGCCCCTGATGTGACGACAGCTCGACGGCTGTTTCTTCAGAAAAGGATACAGAAAATATATAGCCTGAGGGAGCAGCTCTTAAAACAAACAGGAAAATATATACAATCTTAGTGACAAAAATAAAGATTTATAAGGAAGAAAAAAAAGAAAAATATATACAAATTTGGGAGATGATTTCACAATTCTACATTTGTGAATGAAGAATTTAGCTAAACATACGATTGTATTAATACAAAGCTCATCACCCTTGTTTTGCAATATCAATCCAAATGTTATGTCATCTCTAGAGAAAGATTTGGGAGTGAAGGCATCTTTAGCTTAGCCCATTTATATATATACACTCACCTAAAGGATTATTAGGAACACCATACTTATATTGTGTTTGACCCCCTTTCGCCTTCAGAACTGCCTTAATTCTACGTGGCATTGATTCAACAAGGTGCTGAAAGCATTCTTTAGAAATGTTGGCCCATATTGATAGGATAGCATCTTGCAGTTGATGGAGATTTGTGGGATGCACATCCAGGGCACGAAGCTCCCGTTCCACCACATCCCAAAGATGCTCTTTTGGGTTGAGATCTGGTGACTGTGGGGGCCATTTTAGTACAGTGAAATCTTTGTCATGTTCAAGAAACCAATTTGAAATGATTCAAGCTTTGTTACATGGTGCATTATCCTGCTGGAAGTAGCCATCAGAGAATGGGTACATGGTGGTCATAAAGGGATGGACATGGTCAGAAACAATGCTCAGGTAGGCCGTGGCATTTAAACAATGCCCAATTGGCACTAAGAGGCCTAAAGTGTGCCAAGAAAACATCCCCCACACCATTACACCACCACCAGCAGCCTGCACAGTGGTAACAAGGCATGATGGATCTATGTTCTCATTCTGTTTACGCCAAATTCTGACTCTACCATCTGAATGTCTCAACAGAAATCGAGACTCATCAGACCAGGCAACATTTTTCCAGTCTTCAACTGTCCAATTTTGGTGAGCTCGTGCAAATTGCAGCCTCTTTTTCCTATTTGTAGTGGAGATGAGTGGTACCCGGTGGGGTCTTCTGCTGTTGTAGCCCATCCGCCTCAAGGTTGTGCGTGTTGTGACTTCACAAATGCTTTGCTGCATACCTCAGTTGTAATGAGAGGTTATTTCAGTCAAAGTTGCTCTTCTATCAGCTTGAATCAGTCGACCCATTCTCCTCTGACCTCTAGCATCAACAAGGCATTTTTGCCCACAGGATTGCCACATACTGGATGTTTTTCCCTTTTCACACCATTCTTTCAATTACTGAAAATTCCAGTAACTGAGCAGATTGTGAAATACTCAGACCGGCCCGTCTGGCACCAACAACCATGCCACGCTCAAAATTGCTTAAATCACCTTTGTTTCCCATTCTGACATTCAGTTTGGAGTTCAGGAGATTGTCTTGACCAGGACCACACCCCTAAACGCATTGAAGCAACTGCTATGTGATTGGTTGTCCAAATGTTTCAAAGCAGCTTCACATTGTTAACAAGAAAATAATGCAACAGAATTTGTACAGCCGTTCTGGTGAAACGGTGATGTTATCCAGCTAATTTCAAGTATCATATAGTGTCAATGCGGGCAGATCGGTAATATAGATGAAATTTAGGTGTCCCCAACTGAGCAAGCCAAAAGCCAGAGGCAATGGTGGCAAGGAACCAAAACTCCTTCAGGGTCAGAATGGAGAAAAAAAACCTTGGGAGAAACCAGGCTCAGTCGGGGTGCCAGTTCTCCTCTGGCCGACGAACAAACAGTGTATGATTATAATTCTGGCAACATAGCAGGTCTTAATTCATATTAGGCAAATAGATATTTGTAAGATTATTTGAAAGATTGGAGTCGTCACGCCGAAGACGGGTTTAATGAGGATGTCGTGTCGATGCAGCATTTACGGGGGGAGTTTATTTGACATGTTCTCTGCAGACATTTCAGGGATGTGTTGGTCATGTCCAGGCGCTGGTCCACCATCTGATCTGATCTGGGTTTGAGTACCCGAATGACCCTGGGAGCTATGTTGTCTGGGGCTATATGCCCCTGGTAGGGTCTCCCAAGGCAAAAAGGTCCTTGGTGACGCGCCAGACTAAGAGCAGTTCACAAACCCAATATGAGTCTAATTAAAACCAGGACCGAAACGTCGCCCAGCATGGCGCAGCCGGGGCCTCACCCTGGAGCCAGGCCCGGGTTTGGGGCTCGTATGCGAGCGCCTGATGGCCGAGCCTACCCCAATGGGGCCCGGCCGGGCTCAGCCCGAATGAGCGACGTGGGGCCACCCTCCCGTGGGCTCACCACCTGCAGGAGGGATCATATGGGGCCGGTGCATAGTGGATCGGGCGACAGTCGAAGGCTAAGCCCCCGACGACCCGATCTCTGGACACGGAAACTGGCTTTAGGGACATGGAATGTCACCTCGCTGGCGGGGAAGGAGACTGAGCTTGTGCGGGAGGTTGAGAGGTACCTGCTAGAGATAGTCAGGCTCACTTCCACGCACAGCTTGGGCTCTGGAACCACACTTCTTGAAAGAGGCTGGACTCTCTACCACTCTGGAGTTGCCCATGGTGAGTGGCGGCGGGCTGGAGTGGGTTTGCTTATAGCCCCCCAGTTCAGCTGCCATGTGTTGGAATTCAACCCGGTGAATGAGAGGGTCGTTTCCCTGCGCCTTCGGGTAGGGGATAGGTCTCTCACTGTCGTTAGTGCATACAGGCCAAATGGCAGTGCGGAGTACCCGGCCCTAATGGGGTCTCTGGGAGGTGTGCTGGAAAGTGCTCCAACTGGAGACTCCATCGTTCTACTGGGGGACTTCAACGCGCACGTGGGCAGTGACAGTGATACCTGGAGGGGTGTGATTGGGAGGAACGACCCCCCTGATCTGACACTTGAGCCTACATCTAACGGTTTAGGAGTTATGAGCCATTTGTGCTTTTGACCGCTGTAGCGCCCCCGTCAGGCTGATCGGGGCGCGCCTCGCTGTCATTCATAGTCGGATTGAATACTACCAGCCCTGAAAGTTTCAAGTCTCTACGGCTTACGGTTTGGTCTGCCCGGTCACTTTTAGATGGAGAATGGGAAATCATGGGACATTTAACAATTACAATAGGGTTTCAGCCTTTCAGGCTTGAACCCCTAATAAAAAGGGCATAAAAAGGGCCTAAAAAGGCCATTAAAAAAAGTATAGGGTGTCAGCACTTGGTTATTGAGCTGCTGGTTACAAAAATTTTATAGAACATTTTGACATGCACATCAGAGAGGAAAATGGTAGCTTTTCGCATTTTCAGCTCATTTATCATGGAAATGTGGCTTTTTTTTAACCTTTTAAACTTTAGTACCTCTACCGATGGCCCGATCTCCGTAAAAGTTTGCACGCTTCTTTAGAATAATATGGTGCACGTGCTCAGCTAATCTGGTGAAGTTCTACGCAGAGCAGACAATTTTTAGTCATTTAAATGTCATTTTGCATAAGATAATATAGTTGACCTTTATAACAGTTAAATCGCCACCGATGGCCCGACGTCCATAAAAGTCTGCAAGCTTCCTTAGGGTCATGTGACGCATGCGCACGCCCGATTTTGTGAAGTTGTATGCAAATCAGGCATGAAGAGGGGCCGCTTTCAGCCATTCAATGGGATTTGCCATAGAAATACATCATTTTGACACCTTTTTAACCGCTATAGCGCCACCCAGTGGCCAGTCGCCGCACCCTTTTTCACGCTACCGCAGAATGAGCTCTTACATAGGCATGCTGAGTTTGATGAAAATATTTTGTTCGTTACAATTTAGTAAAAGTGGCTCCTCCCACTTGGAACGTTTTGCTGGCACTTAGGGACCGTGAACCCAAATTTCCACTTTTTTTGATAACTTTTGACATTCAGACTCCAGAGAATCTTGCTGCTCTGGTTTGGTTCCGGTCGGGCCAAAAACCTAGGACTAGTTCGCAAAAGTAGGTTTTTGGAAAAAGCCAAAATAGCCACAAATTTTCCCCGGGTGACGAGCCAATCCAAAGATTGAGTCTTGTCCGTCTTGAGCCAAGGATTCCAACGATGTAAAACACTCGAGCCTACGTCTAAAGGTTTAGGAGTTACGAGCTGTTTCGTACTTTTGACCACTGTAGCGCCCCCGTCAGGCCAATTGGGGCGCGCCTCGCTGTCGTTCGCAGTCGGTGTGTGTACTACCAGCCCTGAAAGTTTCAAGTCTCTACGACTTACAGTTTGGTCTGCCCGATCAGTTTTAGATGAAGAACGATTTTGTGAAGCTGTATGCAAATCAGGCATGAAGAGGGGCCGCTTTCAGCCATTCAATGGGATTTGCCATAGAAATACATCATTTTGACACCTTTTTAACCGTTATAGCGCCACCCAGTGGCCAGTCGCCGCGCCCTTTTTCACGCCACCGCAGAATGAGCTCTTACATAGGCGTGCTGAGTTTGATGAAAATATTTTGTTCGTTACAATTTAGTAAAAGTGGCTCCTCCCACTTGGAACGGTTTGCCAGCACTTAGGGTTTAGGAGTTACGAGCCATTTCATGCTATTGACGGTTGTAGCACACCCTTCAGGCCGATTGGGGCGCGTCGCGCTGTTGTTCGCAGTCGGTGTGAGTACTACCAGCCCTGAAAGTTTCAAGTCTCTACGGCTTAAAGTTAAAGGTCTGCCTTATCACTTTTAGATGGAGAATGAAGCATCATGGGAAATTTAACAGTTACAATAGGGTTTCAGCCTTTCAGGCTTGACCCCTAATAAAAAAGGGCATAAAAACGGCTTAAAAAGGCCTATAAAAAAAAGGCCTATAAAAAAAAAAAAAAGTATAGGGTCTCAGCAATAGGGTCTAGTGCAATGCATACAAAACTCATTGGATCATTTGAAGAGATTAGTGTTTTGCAATGCATAAAAACTCAAAAACTGCAATGCATGAGCATTCAATAAATTAGTGCGTTTGCATTGCATTCTAATTGTACAAAAGCACTCATTGTGCATTGAGAGATTGTGCGTCTGCATTAACTTGAATACAATAACTTGTGCATTAAAGAAATATTAATTTTGCATTTCATTCAAGAACTCGTTGTGCATTGAAGAGATTAGTGCTTTTGCATCGCAATGCATACAAAACTCGTTATACAATAGATTAGTGCGTTTCCATTGCATTGCATTGTACACAATTACTTTATTAAAGTCATAAAGTTTATTAAAGTCATATGAGCTTTTTAATTGCATTCAAGAACTCGTTGTGCATTGAAGAGTTTAGTGCTTTTGCAGTGCAATGCAGACAAAACTCGTTCTAAATTTGAGATTAGTGCGTTTGCATTGCATTCAAGAACTCATTGTGCATTGAGAGATCAGTACGTCTGCATTGCCTTGCATACAATAACTCGTGCATTAAAATATGAATTTTGCATTGCATTCAAGAACTCGTTGTGAAGTTTAGTGCTTTTGCAGTGCAATACATACAAAACTCATTGTGCATTGAAGAGATTAGTGCGTTTCCATTGTATTGCAAAATAAATGAATGCGTGAATTAAAGAAAAATATGAATTTTGCATTGCATTCAAGAAGTCGTTGTGAAGAGTTTAGTGCTTTTGCAGTGCAATCATACAAAACTCGTTGTGCATTAAAGACATTAGTGTGTTTCCATTGCATTCAAGAACTCGTTGTGCATTGAAGAGATTTTTGCTTTGCAATGCTACAAAACTCGTTGTGCATTGAAGAGATTTTTGCTTTTGCAATGCAATGCATACAAATGTCTTTGTGCATTGAAGAGATTAATGCGTTTCCATTGCATTCAAGAACTCGTTGTGCATTGAAGAGATTAGTGCGTTTCTATTGCATTGCATACAATAACTTGTGCGCTAAAGAAATATTAATTTTGCATTTTGTTATGAATTGAAGAGATTTTCAATGAGATTTTGAATACAATAACTCGTGCATTAAAGAAATATAAGTTTTGCATTGCATTCAAGAACTCGTTGTGAAGAGTTTAGTGCTTTTGCAGTGCAATGCAGACAAAACTCGTTCTAAATTTAAAAGATTAGTGCGCTTGCATTGCATTCAAGAACTCATTGTGCATTGAGGATATTAGCTGTATCCCCCAACCGAAGGAAATGTAGGCCCACGCAAAGACACACGCCAGGGTGTAGATTGAAACTTTGGTAAAAGAATTAAACCAAATATTGTTTAAAATATAATTTAGTTACTTTAGTTATTTACTCATTCTTTGAACTTTGAAGCAGCTGACCCCTAGCACAATCACCCCACACCACACACACCCACACAGACAGTTGAACGAATAAACTTTTACGACATCTTACAGAAATGTAAATACTTTGTATCATGCTTCTTTGGATAACAAGAAAGGATGTGTGGTCGAGACGTAGAATCAGTAAAGCGTCAAAAGCTGTAAAACATGTTCTAAAGATGTTTTGCGATGTTTTCCAACACAGCTCTGGTAAATCTGCAAGGGTCTGTCATTGTGAACTTTGGATGGCATTACAAACCTTTACATATAGCCTATATAAAATGTAGGGTTCTCTCAAGAAACTGATAAAACATTATAAAGACATTAATACAACTTTGTTACATCAAAAACGTTACATTTCATTTCACTTACACCCACATTTATTTTTCCTCAGTTAGCCATAATATAGCTTTATTTCTGTATTTTTTCAAAACTAAAACCATGATGCTCTAAATCATGGATTCAAATTAAATGACCAAAAGTCAATTTAAACATTTATACGTGCTTGTGTGTCACAAAACCCAGAAAACCTACATTTCAAATTAATTACCCGAAGTGTTTTAACAACCACAGCGAGTACCCAGTAGCTGTGCTAAAATCTTGTGCATATTTTTACACGGCTAAATATTTTGTCAGGACTATGTCACACCGATGTGATACAAAGTTCCACACTCTTGTAAAGGCTAAGATAAATTTCAACCATAAACTCTAATACAGGACTTATGTGTATCTAGAACATCCATGTCAAATTCAAAAGACCAAATAACTAAGAAAAGAGGGCACAGCACCAATGTGTGAGGTACCAATTATAATGTTAGACAAATTTTAGTCATCTTGTTCAGAAAGCAGATGACACTGTACACATTTGTGTGTTGGACTGTATGTGTTTTTAGGTGAAGACTCTTTTTGAGAGCTGTCAACATTCAATGTTTATTGTAATAAATAAAATAAAATAATGATAGTCTTTCTGTTTGAGAAGGTTTAATCAAAAATTGACATTTCTTTTAGTGAAACTTTACAGCTATCGCATAAAGAAAAACATGAAATTAATTTGTGCTGTTTACACTTAAAACAATTAGGCCTACAACTGAATCCCATCTGACTATTGTCAGTCCGAGGCTGTTAAACAAAGGTCAAATGGAATGAAAGGTAAAAATGATGTGTGTACAAAACACCATGTAGATCAAGAGCCCAAATAACAAAATATAGCTCAAGTATACACCATACAAGAAAAGCACTGCTTATAATGCATACAGAAAATTCATGTATGAGCAATTTGGTAGGGTGAGAAAGATTGAAACATATGAGAATTGTGTTCTCCTTTTTTGAGTGGTATCTTCAAAGATATCTGATTCTCTCGCCAAAACTAGGTGTTTGTGTTACAAATATTTACAACCCTCTTGTTTAAGGAAGGGTAGCAGGGCTGCCATTTGCGAACAACAGCCAGAGCCCCCATGCAGTGTTGTGTCAGTGACCTTGAGACATTCACACACACTGCATGTACTATGCCAGACACAATGACTCTTTGAAACTATTTTCATTTTTCTTGGTAATTGTATTTTATATTCTTATGCTGAAAGTTGTGTAGCATGGATTCATGTTTAATTATGTTATTTAAATTCTGTCTGGCTAAAATAAACCTTTGTCTTGATTTACCTTGTATTATTCTGAAACCATTTATTCTAGTATGGATCAATTCGGAGTCCTTTATTTCTGCAATTCTTTTGTCAGAATAGATCAAACTGAGGACCCCCGACTGAAGCATGGAGCGCAGCATGCGGGATAATCTGATTTCTGACTATTACTGTATTAGCAAGTTGCAGCTTTCGTGACTATTACTAAAATTACACTTTTTGTTTGAGTAAGCAGGTGCGACCACTTAAAGGTGAAATATTCACTCTGCAATCCTCTGACTAATATCAGAACTGGCTAGGTTGTGATCGTGAGCGAGCGGAACCGGACGCTTCGTCTCTGTGCGATATATCGGGTCCCTTGATGAACGAATATTTGAAATTAAGAGATACTTAAAAATCAACGATCCAAATTAAATCACAACTAAAATTATGATCAGCTGTTACGTTACGTTACGTTACGACAAACATAACAAATTTAACGAAGTTAAATCAACCAGACCGTTAGATTCCGTTCTTGGGCTAACGGATGGACCTTACAAAATGGTGACCCGGACCTCCGTGATCTCCAGGATGCGAGTGTCTTTTCGGCGAAGTATTGGGATTGCAACAAGCAAGAGGTTTGATTTCCTTCTCTTTCTTCAGCTCCATTCTTATTTGCCTGTTAGAAATAGCAACGAAAAAGAACAAATGGCCACGTTAACTTGTGAATAAAATCTTACTGAAAAAGATCTTTCTGCAATCCTTTGTGTGTAAAATCTGAAGGTGGACAAAACTGATTCAGGACTGATGTCACAATTATAAAGGTGTTGTGAAATATAGCATTTTACTATGGTCTTATTTCAGACATCGGAATCGCTGCACTTTTGTGTCTTCATTAGTGTCTCAAAAGAGACTGAGAAAATTAACAGAACAAAGATAAACGTTGTCTTTCTCCATCAGACCTGTGTTTGTCAAACCTTTCTTTTCATATGCAAATAGATTCTCCAAAGAATGCAACTGATAACATCTCAGCCAAAAACAAGAAAATTGTGCCCAATTTTATATTGTGTAGTCTCAAAAATCTTTAAATTGAGCAATGATTTGACCTGCGCTCTCTGCGTTTGCAGTTTATTGAACATTCACAGCAATTAAGTTGATAACTGGTTTCCAGTTTGGTCTTGTTGCTGTGTCACACAATGATCATGCCAGCACAGCAGGGAGCTGCAGGTCCAATCTGAAAGATCAGTGAGATTATAACAAATTATTTGGACAAATGAACCTCTTGAGACTAGCAAATAAAATTAGTTTTTAATTCATACTATTTTAATATAATATGATTTATATTATGATTATAATGTAAATTATATTATAATGGCCAGGAATGGCTTTTGATCTCATTATGATTCAGCATTATTTAGAAGATGAAAGATTGTTGAAGGAGTAGAAGAAGGATCAGAAGGTAGAAAGATGGGATGTACAGGTAGGGAACAAATGATGGGAAGGAGAACATAGTTGGTTAAAGAAAGAACGGTTAAGAAAGAAAACTGAAGTTAAAAACCTAAAGAGAAAGAACTTCTTTACCTTCTATTTCTGCAAGAATCTTTAATGGGAAAAATTACAATGCTCAGTTAAATGATTAACCTGATTGCTGTAACAAATCATTTACATGATTGACCTAATCATTTACAAATCAAATCTTCAAACCCAGGGAGAAAGAGAAGGTGCAAGCTTTCCATTGTAATACAACCACAAACAAAGTGGCGCAAGTTTTGATTCTGAGATCTGATTGGGGAAGTTATTTACTGGAAATGTAATGAAAGCTGTGTGTTATGTTATGTTCTTGTGTTTGTCCAACAACTCTCTTTTCTCATCTTACAATAACCAGAAATTCATCAGTGTTCAATTATTGCATGGTTATTCAGATGTTGTTCAGGTTTCTCACACACAATGGAGCATCATCAGTGAAATGATTCCTTCACCCATGGAGATCTGACCTGCCCAGCAAATCAAACCTTCTGCTTGAAGGTGACCAAGGACTTTCTCAAAGGGTCTATAGCTATAGCTAAGAATCCTGGGGAGGACAAGGACACAGATGCTTCCTCAAAGTGCAAAGACACTTTCTGCTCATGCTAATGGACACAACAGACTTGGGACAACAAGTCATTCTACAGACTGAAAACTATCACAATCAAGTGCAGGTGGAAGCAAACCTGACCAACAGGATCATAGATATCCTGTGCAATTGCGACAGCATCCAGTCAGCGCAGTATGCCTACACCTAAAAAGGGACTGTGCCACAGAGGTGTATTTTGCAGGGTTTTCATCTTCATGTTCAGCCTGTCTTAATGTTGTTATTTCAGGTGACTACTTGATTCCTGCACCCATGGACTTGTGCTGTTAACAAGGATCAGCACCATGAACACTCTGGAAACAACATCCAAAACATGGAAACAGGGAATATCCAAATATGTCCCCTTGGAAACTCATATGAGTTAGTCCCAAGGGGCCAGGGGCCGTCTGTAAGTAGCGGTTTTACTGCTAAGACAAAAGCTGAGATCCAGCGCCCTGCAATAAAACAATAAAACTTAATCTGAAGAGAAGATCTCACAGAGAAACTGTAGGACACCACCCTGACGATAAACTTCTCCTCCTCTCTACTTCCTTCCTCCTCCCTTTCCCCCCTTTTCCCCCCTGATTCAAGTCCTATTGTTTTATCCCTTTCATGTCTGGTGTCTTTTTAAAGGTCACAGTGCGATTGGTAAAATTGTCTCAACTTCACTGTAGTCACTGGTAGGGTAAGAAAGATTGTTGAAGGAGTAGAAGAAGGATCAGAAGGTAGAAAGATGGGATGTACAGGTAGGGAACAAATGATGGGAAGGAGAACATAGTTGGTTAAAGAAAGAACGGTTAAGAAAGAAAACTGAAGTAAAAAACCTAAAGAGAAAGAACTTCTTCTTTACCTTCTATTTCTGCAAGAATCTTTAATGGGAAAAATTACAATGCCCAGTTAAATGATTAACCTGATTGCTGTAACAAATCATTTACATGATTGACCTAATCATTTACGTTCCAATCTTAAACCCAGGGAGAATGAGAAGGTGCAAGCTTTCTATTGTAATAGGACCACAAACAAAGTGGCGCAAGTTTTAGAAAACTCCTCTCTGGGAGCATTAGATGGCATGAGATCTGATTGGGGAAGTTATTTACTGGAAATGTAATGAAAGCTGTGTGTTATGTTATGTTCTTGTGTTTGTCCAACAACTCTTTCTCATCTTACAATAACCAGAAATTCATCAGTGTTCAATTATTGCATGGTTATTCAGATGTCGTTCAGGTTTCTCACACACAATGGAGCATCATCAGTGAAATGATTCCTTCACCCATGGAGATCTGACCTGCCTGGCAAATCAAACCTTCTGCTTGAAGGTGACCAAGGACTTTCTATAAGGGTCTATAGATATAGCTAAGAATCCTGGGGAGGAAAGGACACAGATGCTTCCTCAAAGTGTAAAGACACTTTCTGCTCATGCTAATGGACACAACAGACTTGGGACAACAAGTCATTCTACAGACTGAAAACTATCGCAATCAAGTGCAGGTGGAAGCAAACGTGACCAACAGAATCATAGTTATCCTGTGCAATTGCGACAGCATCCAGTCAGCGCAGTATGCCTACACCTAAAGGGACTGTGCCACAGAGGTGTATTTTGCAGGGTTTTCATCTTCATGTTCAGCCTGTCTTAATGTTGTTATTTCAGGTGACTACTTGATTCCTGCACCCATGGACTTGTGCTGTTAACAAGGATCAGCACCATGAACACTCTGGCAACAACATCCAAAATATGGAAACAGGGAATATCCAAATATGTCCCCTTGGAAACTCATATGAGTTAGTCCCAAGGGGCCAGAGGCTGTCTGTAAGTAGCGGTTTTACTGCTAAGACAAAAGCTGAGATCCAGCGCCCTGAAATAAAACAATAAAACTTAATCTGAAGAGAAGATCTCACAGAGAAACTGTAGGACACCACCCTGACGATAACCTTCTCCCCCTCTCTACTTCCTTCCTCCTCCCTTTCCCCCCTTCCCCCTGATTCAAGTCCTATTGTTTTATCCCTTTCATGTCTGGTGTCTTTTTAAAGGTCACAGTGCAATTGGTAAAATTGTCTCAACTTCACTGTAGTCACTGGTAGGGTCAGAAAGATTGTTGAAGGAGTAGAAGAAGGATCAGAAGGTAGAAAGATGGGATGTACAGGTAGGGAACAAATGATGGGAAAGAGAACATAGTTGGTTAAAGAAAGAACGGTTAAGAAAGAAAACTGAAGTTAAAAACCTAAAGAGAAAGAACTTCTTCTTTACCTTCTATTTCTGCAAGAATCTTTAATGGGAAAAATTACAATGCCCAGTTAAATGATTAACCTGATTGCTGTAACAAATCATTTACATTCCAATCTTAAACCCAGGGAGAATGAGAAGGTGCAAGCTTTCTATTGTAATAGGACCACAAACAAAGTGGCGTAAGTTTTAGAAAACTCCTCTCTGGGAGCATTAGATGGCATGAGATCTGATTGGGAAGTTATTTACTGGAAATGTAATGAAAGCTGTGTGTTATGTTATGTTCTTGTGTTTGTCCAACAACTCTTTCTCATCTTACAATAACCAGAAATTCATCAGTGTTCAATTATTGCATGGTTATTCAGATGTCGTTCAGGTTTCTCACACACAATGGAGCATCATCAGTGAAATGATTCCTTCACCCATGGAGATCTGACCTGCCTGGCAAATCAAACCTTCTGCTTGAAGGTGACCAAGGACTTTCTATAAGGGTCTATAGATATAGCTAAGAATCCTGGGGAGGAAAGGACACAGATGCTTCCTCAAAGTATAAAGACACTTTCTGCTCATGCTAATGGACACAACAGACTTGGGACAACAAGTCATTCTACAGACTGAAAACTATCGCAATCAAGTGCAGGTGGAAGCAAACGTGACCAACAGAATCATAGTTATCCTGTGCAATTGCGACAGCATCCAGTCAGCGCAGTATGCCTACACCTAAAGGGACTGTGCCACAGAGGTGTATTTTGCAGGGTTTTCATCTTCATGTTCAGCCTGTCTTAATGTTGTTATTTCAGGTGACTACTTGATTCCTGCACCCATGGACTTGTGCTGTTAACAAGGATCAGCACCATGAACACTCTGGCAACAACATCCAAAATATGGAAACAGGGAAGATCCAAATATGTCCCCTTGGAAACTCCTTCCTCCTCCCTTTCCCCCCTTCCCCCTGATTTAAGTCCTATTGTTTTATCCTTTTCATGTCTGGTGTCTTTTTAAAGGTCACTGTGCGATTGGTAAAATTGTCTCAACTTCACTGTAGTCACTGGTAGGGTGAGAAAGATTGAAACATATGAGAATTGTGTTCTCCCTTTTTGAGTGGTCTCTTCAAAGATATCTGATCCTCTCGCCGAAACTAGGTGTTTGTGTTACAAATATTTACAACCCGTGCGTTGGTAGCATAAGGATGGTAGCAGGGCTGCCATTTGGAAACATTCTGTAGCCAGAGCCCCCATGCAGTGTTGTGTCAGTGTCCTCGAGACATTCACACACACTTGTACTCACACACGTGTACTGTGCCAGACACAATGACTCTTTGAAACTATTTTCATATGGACATGGATTCATGTTTAATTGTTTTTTAAGTTCTGTCTGGCTAAAATAAACTTTTGTCTTGATTTACCTTGTATTATTCTGAAACCATTTATTCTAGCATGGTTCAATTCGGAGTCCTTTATTTCCGCAATTCTTTTGTCAGAATAGATCAAACCGAGGACCCCCGACTGAAGCATGGTGCGCAGCATGCGGGATAATCTGATTTCTGACTATTACTGTATATTAGCAAGTTGCAGCTTTCGTGACTATTACTAAAATTACACTTTTTGTTGAGTAAGCAGGTGACCACTTAAAGGTGAAATATTCACTCTGCAATCCTCTGACTAATATCGGAACGTACGCTTTGTCTGATAATTCACAGTTATGTGAAACCAACTCAGTCACATCAGAGTTGGGTTCTAGTTTACATTAAACAGTTCTTGTCCCTAGCATGTTCATCAGCGATTATATGTTTAACAAAGTTTACACAAGTCACAAAGTTTTCACTGACTCTGAAACCATACCAAGAATTTTATGCGTGTAACAGTTGCATTCGTGCATTAAATAAATACATTTTTGCATTCGTATTGTATTGCATTCGTGCATTGAAGAGATTCGTACTTTTGCATTGCAATGCATACAAAACTCGTTGTGCATGAAAAGAAATTGATTTGTGCTTTTGCATTGGATTAAGAGCTAGTCGTGAATAGTTAGTGCTTTTGCATTGCATTGCGTACAATACATTTTTTGTGCATTGAAGAGATTTTTGCTTTTGCTTTGCAATGCTACAAAACTCGTTGTGCATTAAAGAGATGATTAAAGAGTGCGTTTCCATTGAATTGCATATATAAATGAATGCGTGAGTTAAAGAAATATTAATTTTGAAGTGCATTCAAGTGCATTCAAGTGCAAAAGTGCATTCAAGTGCATTCAAGTGCAAAAGTGCATTCAAGAGAGAGATCAGTGCGTCTGCATTAACTTGAATACAATAACTCGTGCATTAAAGAAATATGAAATTTGCATTGCACTCAAGAACTCTTTTTGCATTGAATTGATTAGTGCTTTTGCAATGGATTAAGAGCTAGTCGTGTATTGAATAGTTTAGTGCTTTTTGCATTGCATTGCATACAATAAATTGTTTGTGCATTGAAGAGATTAGTACGTTTCGATTGGAATGCATATATAAATGAATGCGTGAATTAGATCAATATTAATTTTGAAGTGCATTTAAGAGCTCATTGTGCATTGAAGAGTTTAGTGCTTTTGTACTAACTTGAACACAATAACTCGTGCATTAAAGAAATATGAATTTTGCATTGCACACAAGAACTCTTTGTGCATTGAAGAGATTAGTACTTTTGCATTGCAATGCATACAAAACTCGTTGTGCATTGAATTGATTAGTGCATTTGCATTGCAATCAAGAACTCATTGTACATTGAGATTAGTGCGTCTGCATTAACTTGAATACAATAAATCGTGCATTAAAGAAATATGTTTTGCATTGCATTCAAGAACTCGTTGTGAAGAGTTTAGTGCTTTTGCAGTGCAGTGCATACAAAACTCGTTGTGCATTGAAGAGATTAGTGCTTTTGCATTGTATTAAGAACTAGTCGTGTATTGAATAGTTTAGTGCTTTTGCATTGCATACAATAAATAGTTTGTGCATTGAAGAGATTAGTGCGTCTGCATTAACTTGAATACAATAACTCGTGCATTAAAGAAATATGTTTTGCATTGCATTCAAGAACTCGTTGTGCATTGAAGAGATTAGTACTTTTGCATTGCAATGCATACAAAACTCGTTGTGCATTGAATTGATTAGTGCATTTGCATTGCAATCAAGAACTCATTGTACATTGAGAGATTAGTGCGTCTGCATTAACTTGAATACAATAAATCGTGCATTAAAGAAATATGTTTTGCATTGCATTCAAGAACTCGTTGTGAAGAGTTTAGTGCTTTTGCAGTGCAGTGCATACAAAACTCGTTGTGCATTGAAGAGATTAGTGCTTTTGCATTGTATTAAGAACTAGTCGTGTATTGAATAGTTTAGTGCTTTTGCATTGCATACAATAAATAGTTTGTGCATTGAAGAGATTAGTGCTTTTGCATTAATTTGAATACAATAACTCCGTGCATTAAAGAAATATGAGTTTTGCATTGTACTCAAGAACTAGTTGTGAAGAGTTTAGTGCTTTTGCAGTGCATTGCACACAATATTCGTTCTAAATTTAAGAATTAGTGCTTTTGCATTGCAATGCATCCAAAACTGGTGCATTGAAGCGATTAGTGCTTTTGCATTGCTATGCATACAAATGTCGTTGTGGATTGAAGAGATTAGTGCGTCTGCATTAACTTGAATACAATAACTCGTGCATTAAAGAAATTATGAGTTTTGCATTGCATTCAAGAACTCGTTGTGAAGAGTTTAGCATGCAATGCAGACAAAACTCGTTGGATCATTTTTGAAGAGAGTAGTTTTTGCAGTGCAATGCATAAAAACTCGTTGTGCATTAAAGAGATTAGCGTGTTTCCATTGCATTGAAGAGATTTTTGCTTTGCTTTGCAATGCTACAAAACTCGTTGTGCATTGAAGAAATTTCTTTTGCATTGAATTGCATACAATAACTTGTTTGTGTATTGAAGAGATTTTTGATTTGCAGTGCAATGCACACAATATTCGTTCTAAATTTAAGAGATTAGTGCGTTTGCATTTGCATTCAAGAAGGCATTGTGTATTGAAGATCAGTGCTTCTGCGTTGCCTTGCACACAATAACTCGTGCATTAAAGAAATATGAATTGTGCATTACATTCAAGAACTCGTTGTGCATTGAAGAGATTTTTGCTTTTGCAGTGCAATGCATACAAATGTCATTTGTGCATTGAAGAGATTAGTTCGTTTCCATTGCATTCAAGAACTCATTGTGCATTGAGAGATTAGTGCGTCTACATTAACTTGAATACAATAACTCGTGCATTAAAAGAAATATGAATTTTGCATTACACTCAAAAACTCTGTGCATTGTAGAATTTAGTGCTTTTGCATTGCAATGCATACAAACTCGTTGTGCATTGAAGACTTTATGCTTTTGCATTAACTTGAATACAAATAACTCGTTGTAACATAACATACAATAACATTGTATTAAAGAAATATGAATTTTGCATTGCATTAAGAACTATTTGTGCATTGAAGAGATTAGTGCTTTTGCAGTGTAATGTAAAACTTGTTCTAAATTTAAGAAATTGGTTATTTTGCATTGCAATGCATACAAAACTCATTGAGTATTCAAGAGATTAGGACATTTGCATTGCATTCAAAGAACTCTTTGTGCATTGAATAGTTTAGTGCTTTTGCATTGCATTGCATACAATAAATTGTTTGTGCATTGAAGAGTTTAGTGCTTTTGTACTAACTTGAACACAATAACTCGTGCATTAAAGAAATATGAATTTTGCATTGCACACAAGAATTCTTTGTGCATTGAAGAGTTAGTACTTTTGCATTGTATTAAGAACTAGTCATGTATTGAATAGTTTAGTGCTTTTGCATTGCATACAATAAATAGTTTGTGCATTGAAGAGATTAGTGCGTCTGCATTAACTTGAATACAATAACTCGTGCATTAAAGAAATATGTTTTGCATTGCATTCAAGAATTAATTGAAGATAGTTTTTGCATTGCAATGCATACAAAACTCGTTGTAATTGAATTGATTAGTGCATTTGCATTGCAATCAAGAACTCATTGTACATTGAGAGATTAGTGCGTCTGCATTAACTTGAATACAATAACTCGTGCATTAAAGAAATATGAATTTTGCATTGCACACAAGAATTCTTTGTGCATTGAAGAGATTAGTACTTTTGCATTGCAATGCATACAAAACTCGTTGTGCATTGAATTGATTAGTGCATTTGCATTGCAATCAAGAACTCATTGTGCATTGAGAGATTAGTGCGTCTGCATTAACTTGAATACAATAACTCGTGCATTAAAGAAATATGTTTTGCATTGCATTCAAGAACTCGTTGTGAAGAGTTTAGTGCTTTTGCAGTGCAGTGCATACAAAACTCGTTGTGCATTGAAGAGATTAGTGCTTTTGCATTGTATTAAGAACTTGTCGTGTATTGAATAGTTTAGTGCTTTTGCATTGCATACAATACATAGTTTGTGCATTGAAGAGATTAGTGCTTTTGCAGTGTAATGTAAAACTTGTTCTAAATTTAAGAAATTGGTTATTTTGCATTGCAATGCATACAAAACTCATTGAGTATTCAAGAGATTAGGACATTTGCATTGCATTCAAAGAACTCTTTGTGCATTGAATAGTTTAGTGCTTTTGCATTGCATTGCATATAATAACTCGTTTGTGCATTGAAGAGAAAAGTGCTTTTTGCATTAACTTGAAAACAATAACTCGTGCAT
This sequence comes from Paracanthobrama guichenoti, assembly GCA_018749465.1. Taxonomy (NCBI): domain Eukaryota; kingdom Metazoa; phylum Chordata; class Actinopteri; order Cypriniformes; family Gobionidae; genus Paracanthobrama; species Paracanthobrama guichenoti. The sequence goes on from JAGHMJ010004154.1 coordinate 1,062,649, forward strand.
TGCATTCAAGAACTCGTGCATTGCATACAATAAATTGTTTGTGCATTGAAGAGATTAGTACGTTTCGATTGCAATGCATATATAAAATGAATGCGTGAATTAAATATTAATTTTGAAATGCATTTAAGAGCTCATTGTGCATTGAAGAGTTTAGTGCTTTTGTACTAACTTGAACACAATAACTCGTGCATTAAAGAAATATGAATTTTGCATTGCACACAAGAATTCTTTGTGCATTGAAGAGTTAGTACTTTTGCATTGCAATGCATACAAAACTCGTTGTGCATTGAATTGATTAGTGCATTTGCATTGCAATCAAGAACTCATTGTGCATTGAGAGATTAGTGCGTCTACATTAACTTGAATACAATAACTCGTGCATTAAAGAAATATGTTTTGCATTGCATTCAAGAACTCGTTGTGAAGAGTTTAGTGCTTTTGCAGTGCAGTGCATACAAAACTCGTTGTGCATTGAAGAGATTAGTGCTTTTGCATTGTATTAAGAACTAGTCATGTATTGAATAGTTTAGTGCTTTTGCATTGCATACAATAAATAGTTTGTGCATTGAAGAGATTAGTGCGTCTGCATTAACTTGAATACAATAACTCGTGTATTAAAGAAATATGTTTTGCATTGCATTCAAGAACTCGTTGTGCATTGAAGAGATTAGTACTTTTGCATTGCAATGCATACAAAACTCGTTGTGCATTGAATTGATTAGTGCATTTGCATTGCAATCAAGAACTCATTGTACATTGAGAGATTAGTGCGTCTGCATTAACTTGAATACAATAAATCGTGCATTAAAGAAATATGTTTTGCATTGCATTCAAGAACTCGTTGTGAAGAGTTTAGTGCTTTTGCAGTGCAGTGCATACAAAACTCGTTGTGCATTGAAGAGATTAGTGCTTTTGCATTGTATTAAGAACTAGTCGTGTATTGAATAGTTTAGTGCTTTTGCATTGCATACAATAAATAGTTTGTGCATTGAAGAGATTAGTGCTTTTGCATTAATTTGAATACAATAACTCCGTGCATTAAAGAAATATGAGTTTTGCATTGTACTCAAGAACTAGTTGTGAAGAGTTTAGTGCTTTTGCAGTGCATTGCACACAATATTCGTTCTAAATTTAAGAATTAGTGCTTTTGCATTGCAATGCATCCAAAACTCGTGCATTGAAGAGATTAGTGCTTTTGCATTGCTATGCATACAAATGTCGTTGTGGATTGAAGAGTTTAGTGCTTTTGTACTAACTTGAACACAATAACTCGTGCATTAAAGAAATATGAATTTTGCATTGCACACAAGAACTCTTTGTGCATTGAAGAGTTAGTACTTTTGCATTGCACTGCATACAAAACTCATTGTGCATTGAGAGATTAGTGCGTCTGCATTAACTTGAATACAATAACTCGTGCATTAAAGAAATATGAGTTTTGCATTGCATTCAAGAACTCGTTGTGAAGAGTTTAGCATGCAATGCAGACAAAACTCGTTGGATCATTTTTGAAGAGAGTAGTGTTTTTGCAGTGCAATGCATAAAAACTCGTTGTGCATTAAAGAGATTAGCGTGTTTCCATTGCATTGAAGAGATTTTTGCTTTGCTTTGCAATGCTACAAAAGTCGTTGTGCATTGAAGAAATTTATTTTGCATTGAATTGCATACAATAACTTGTGTATTGAAGAGATTTTTGATTTGCAGTGCAATGCACACAATATTCGTTCTAAATTTAAGAGATTAGTGCGTTTGCATTTGCATTCAAGAAGGCATTGTGTATTGGAGATCAGTGCTTCTGCGTTGCCTTGCACACAATAACTCGTGCATTAAAGAAATATGAATTGTGCATTACATTCAAGAACTCGTTGTGCATTGAAGAGATTTTTGCTTTTGCAGTGCAATGCATACAAATGTCATTTGTGCATTGAAGAGATTAGTTCGTTTCCATTGCATTCAAGAACTCATTGTGCATTGAGAGATTAGTGCGTCTACATTAACTTGAATACAATAACTCGTGCATTAAAAGAAATATGAATTTTGCATTACACTCAAAAACTCTGCATTGTAGAATTTAGTGCTTTTGCATTGCAATGCATACAAACTCTTTGTGCATTGAAGAGTTTATGCTTTTGCATTAACTTGAATACAAATAACTCGTTGTAACATAACATACAATAACATTGTATTAAAGAAATATGAATTTTGCATTGCATTAAGAACTATTTGTGCATTGAAGAGATTAGTGCTTTTGCAGTGTAATGTAAAACTTGTTCTAAATTTAAGAAATTGGTTATTTTGCATTGCAATGCATACAAAACTCATTGAGTATTCAAGAGATTAGGACATTTGCATTGCATTCAAAGAACTCGTTGTGCATTGAATAGTTTAGTGCTTTTGCATTGCATTGCATATAATAACTCGTTTGTGCATTGAAGAGATAAGTGCTTTTGCATTAACTTGAAAACAATAACTCGTGCATTGCATTCAAGAACTCGTGCATTGCATACAATAAATTGTTTGTGCATTGAAGAGATTAGTACGTTTCGATTGCAATGCATATATAAATGAATGCGTGAATTAAATATTAATTTTGAAGTGCATTTAAGAGCTCATTGTGCATTGAAGAGTTTAGTGCTTTTGTACTAGAACACAATAACTCGTGGATTAAAGAAATATGAATTTTGCATTGCACACAAGAATTCTTTGTGCATTGAAGAGATTAGTACTTTTGCATTGCAATGCATACAAAACTCGTTGTGCATTGAATTGATTAGTGCATTTGCATTGCAATCAAGAACTCATTGTGCATTGAGAGATTAGTGCGTCTGCATTAACTTGAATACAATAACTCGTGCATTAAAGAAATATGTTTTGCATTGCATTCAAGAACTCGTTGTGAAGAGTTTAGTGCTTTTGCAGTGCAGTGCATACAAAACTCGTTGTGCATTGAAGAGATTAGTGCTTTTGCATTGTATTAAGAACTAGTCGTGTATTGAATAGTTTAGTGCTTTTGCATTGCATACAATACATAGTTTGTGCATTGAAGAGATTAGTGCTTTTGCAGTGTAATGTAAAACTTGTTCTAAATTTAAGAAATTGGTTATTTTGCATTGCAATGCATACAAAACTCATTGAGTATTCAAGAGATTAGGACATTTGCATTGCATTCAAAGAACTCTTTGTGCATTGAATAGTTTAGTGCTTTTGCATTGCATTGCATATAATAACTCGTTTGTGCATTGAAGAGAAAAGTGCTTTTGCATTAACTTGAAAACAATAACTCGTGCATTGCATTCAAGAACTCGTGCATTGCATACAATAAATTGTTTGTGCATTGAAGAGATTAGTACGTTTCGATTGCAATGCATATATAAAATGAATGCGTGAATTAAATATTAATTTTGAAATGCATTTAAGAGCTCATTGTGCATTGAAGAGTTTAGTGCTTTTGTACTAACTTGAACACAATAACTCGTGCATTAAAGAAATATGAATTTTGCATTGCACACAAGAATTCTTTGTGCATTGAAGAGTTAGTACTTTTGCATTGCAATGCATACAAAACTCGTTGTGCATTGAATTGATTAGTGCATTTGCATTGCAATCAAGAACTCATTGTGCATTGAGAGATTAGTGCGTCTACATTAACTTGAATACAATAACTCGTGCATTAAAGAAATATGTTTTGCATTGCATTCAAGAACTCGTTGTGAAGAGTTTAGTGCTTTTGCAGTGCAGTGCATACAAAACTCGTTGTGCATTGAAGAGATTAGTGCTTTTGCATTGTATTAAGAACTAGTCATGTATTGAATAGTTTAGTGCTTTTGCATTGCATACAATAAATAGTTTGTGCATTGAAGAGATTAGTGCGTCTGCATTAACTTGAATACAATAACTCGTGTATTAAAGAAATATGTTTTGCATTGCATTCAAGAACTCGTTGTGCATTGAAGAGATTAGTACTTTTGCATTGCAATGCATACAAAACTCGTTGTGCATTGAATTGATTAGTGCATTTGCATTGCAATCAAGAACTCATTGTACATTGAGAGATTAGTGCGTCTGCATTAACTTGAATACAATAAATCGTGCATTAAAGAAATATGTTTTGCATTGCATTCAAGAACTCGTTGTGAAGAGTTTAGTGCTTTTGCAGTGCAGTGCATACAAAACTCGTTGTGCATTGAAGAGATTAGTGCTTTTGCATTGTATTAAGAACTAGTCGTGTATTGAATAGTTTAGTGCTTTTGCATTGCATACAATAAATAGTTTGTGCATTGAAGAGATTAGTGCTTTTGCATTAATTTGAATACAATAACTCCGTGCATTAAAGAAATATGAGTTTTGCATTGTACTCAAGAACTAGTTGTGAAGAGTTTAGTGCTTTTGCAGTGCATTGCACACAATATTCGTTCTAAATTTAAGAATTAGTGCTTTTGCATTGCAATGCATCCAAAACTCGTGCATTGAAGAGATTAGTGCTTTTGCATTGCTATGCATACAAATGTCGTTGTGGATTGAAGAGTTTAGTGCTTTTGTACTAACTTGAACACAATAACTCGTGCATTAAAGAAATATGAATTTTGCATTGCACACAAGAACTCTTTGTGCATTGAAGAGTTAGTACTTTTGCATTGCACTGCATACAAAACTCATTGTGCATTGAGAGATTAGTGCGTCTGCATTAACTTGAATACAATAACTCGTGCATTAAAGAAATATGAGTTTTGCATTGCATTCAAGAACTCGTTGTGAAGAGTTTAGCATGCAATGCAGACAAAACTCGTTGGATCATTTTTGAAGAGAGTAGTGTTTTTGCAGTGCAATGCATAAAAACTCGTTGTGCATTAAAGAGATTAGCGTGTTTCCATTGCATTGAAGAGATTTTTGCTTTGCTTTGCAATGCTACAAAAGTCGTTGTGCATTGAAGAAATTTCTTTTGCATTGAATTGCATACAATTGTTTGTGTATTGAAGAGATTTTTGATTTGCAGTGCAATGCACACAATATTCGTTCTAAATTTAAGAGATTAGTGCGTTTGCATTTGCATTCAAGAAGGCATTGTGTATTGGAGATCAGTGCTTCTGCGTTGCCTTGCACACAATAACTCGTGCATTAAAGAAATATGAATTGTGCATTACATTCAAGAACTCGTTGTGCATTGAAGAGATTTTTGCTTTTGCAGTGCAATGCATACAAATGTCATTTGTGCATTGAAGAGATTAGTTCGTTTCCATTGCATTCAAGAACTCATTGTGCATTGAGAGATTAGTGCGTCTACATTAACTTGAATACAATAACTCGTGCATTAAAAGAAATATGAATTTTGCATTACACTCAAAAACTCTGCATTGTAGAATTTAGTGCTTTTGCATTGCAATGCATACAAACTCTTTGTGCATTGAAGAGTTTATGCTTTTGCATTAACTTGAATACAAATAACTCGTTGTAACATAACATACAATAACATTGTATTAAAGAAATATGAATTTTGCATTGCATTAAGAACTATTTGTGCATTGAAGAGATTAGTGCTTTTGCAGTGTAATGTAAAACTTGTTCTAAATTTAAGAAATTGGTTATTTTGCATTGCAATGCATACAAAACTCATTGAGTATTCAAGAGATTAGGACATTTGCATTGCATTCAAAGAACTCGTTGTGCATTGAATAGTTTAGTGCTTTTGCATTGCATTGCATATAATAACTCGTTTGTGCATTGAAGAGATAAGTGCTTTTGCATTAACTTGAAAACAATAACTCGTGCATTGCATTCAAGAACTCGTGCATTGCATACAATAAATTGTTTGTGCATTGAAGAGATTAGTACGTTTCGATTGCAATGCATATATAAATGAATGCGTGAATTAAATATTAATTTTGAAGTGCATTTAAGAGCTCATTGTGCATTGAAGAGTTTAGTGCTTTTGTACTAGAACACAATAACTCGTGCATTAAAGAAATATGAATTTTGCATTGCACACAAGAATTCTTTGTGCATTGAAGAGATTAGTACTTTTGCATTGCAATGCATACAAAACTCGTTGTGCATTGAATTGATTAGTGCATTTGCATTGCAATCAAGAACTCATTGTGCATTGAGAGATTAGTGCGTCTGCATTAACTTGAATACAATAACTCGTGCATTAAAGAAATATGTTTTGCATTGCATTCAAGAACTCGTTGTGAAGAGTTTAGTGCTTTTGCAGTGCAGTGCATACAAAACTCGTTGTGCATTGAAGAGATTAGTGCTTTTGCATTGTATTAAGAACTAGTCGTGTATTGAATAGTTTAGTGCTTTTGCATTGCATACAATACATAGTTTGTGCATTGAAGAGATTAGTGCTTTTGCAGTGTAATGTAAAACTTGTTCTAAATTTAAGAAATTGGTTATTTTGCATTGCAATGCATACAAAACTCATTGAGTATTCAAGAGATTAGGACATTTGCATTGCATTCAAAGAACTCTTTGTGCATTGAATAGTTTAGTGCTTTTGCATTGCATTGCATATAATAACTCGTTTGTGCATTGAAGAGAAAAGTGCTTTTGCATTAACTTGAAAACAATAACTCGTGCATTGCATTCAAGAACTCGTGCATTGCATACAATAAATTGTTTGTGCATTGAAGAGATTAGTACGTTTCGATTGCAATGCATATATAAAATGAATGCGTGAATTAAATATTAATTTTGAAATGCATTTAAGAGCTCATTGTGCATTGAAGAGTTTAGTGCTTTTGTACTAACTTGAACACAATAACTCGTGCATTAAAGAAATATGAATTTTGCATTGCACACAAGAATTCTTTGTGCATTGAAGAGTTAGTACTTTTGCATTGCAATGCATACAAAACTCGTTGTGCATTGAATTGATTAGTGCATTTGCATTGCAATCAAGAACTCATTGTGCATTGAGAGATTAGTGCGTCTACATTAACTTGAATACAATAACTCGTGCATTAAAGAAATATGTTTTGCATTGCATTCAAGAACTCGTTGTGAAGAGTTTAGTGCTTTTGTGCATACAAAACTCGTTGTGCATTGAAGAGATTAGTGCTTTTGCATTGTATTAAGAACTAGTCATGTATTGAATAGTTTAGTGCTTTTGCATTGCATACAATAAATAGTTTGTGCATTGAAGAGATTAGTGCGTCTGCATTAACTTGAATACAATAACTCGTGTATTAAAGAAATATGTTTTGCATTGCATTCAAGAACTCGTTGTGCATTGAAGAGATTAGTACTTTTGCATTGCAATGCATACAAAACTCGTTGTGCATTGAATTGATTAGTGCATTTGCATTGCAATCAAGAACTCATTGTACATTGAGAGATTAGTGCGTCTGCATTAACTTGAATACAATAAATCGTGCATTAAAGAAATATGTTTTGCATTGCATTCAAGAACTCGTTGTGAAGAGTTTAGTGCTTTTGCAGTGCAGTGCATACAAAACTCGTTGTGCATTGAAGAGATTAGTGCTTTTGCATTGTATTAAGAACTAGTCGTGTATTGAATAGTTTAGTGCTTTTGCATTGCATACAATAAATAGTTTGTGCATTGAAGAGATTAGTGCTTTTGCATTAATTTGAATACAATAACTCCGTGCATTAAAGAAATATGAGTTTTGCATTGTACTCAAGAACTAGTTGTGAAGAGTTTAGTGCTTTTGCAGTGCATTGCACACAATATTCGTTCTAAATTTAAGAATTAGTGCTTTTGCATTGCAATGCATCCAAAACTGGTGCATTGAAGCGATTAGTGCTTTTGCATTGCTATGCATACAAATGTCGATTGAAGAGTTTATTGAAGCATTAAAGAAATTGAAGCATTGCAAGAACTCTGCATTGAAGAGTTAGTACTTTTGAATACAAAAATAATTCGTCTGCATGAATACAAAAGAAATTATGAGTTTTGCATTGCATTCAAGAACTCGTTGTGAAGAGTTTAGCATGCAATGCAGACAAAACTCGTTGGATCATTTTTGAAGAGAGTAGTGTTTTTGCAGTGCAATGCATAAAAACTCGTTGTGCATTAAAGAGATTAGCGTGTTTCCATTGCATTGAAGAGATTTTTGCTTTGCTTTGCAATGCTACAAAACTCGTTGTGCATTGAAGAAATTTCTTTTGCATTGAATTGCATACAATAACTTGTTTGTGTATTGAAGAGATTTTTGATTTGCAGTGCAATGCACACAATATTCGTTCTAAATTTAAGAGATTAGTGCGTTTGCATTTGCATTCAAGAAGGCATTGTGTATTGAAGATCAGTGCTTCTGCGTTGCCTTGCACACAATAACTCGTGCATTAAAGAAATATGAATTGTGCATTACATTCAAGAACTCGTTGTGCATTGAAGAGATTTTTGCTTTTGCAGTGCAATGCATACAAATGTCATTTGTGCATTGAAGAGATTAGTTCGTTTCCATTGCATTCAAGAACTCATTGTGCATTGAGAGATTAGTGCGTCTACATTAACTTGAATACAATAACTCGTGCATTAAAAGAAATATGAATTTTGCATTACACTCAAAAACTCTGTGCATTGTAGAATTTAGTGCTTTTGCATTGCAATGCATACAAACTCGTTGTGCATTGAAGACTTTATGCTTTTGCATTAACTTGAATACAAATAACTCGTTGTAACATAACATACAATAACATTGTATTAAAGAAATATGAATTTTGCATTGCATTAAGAACTATTTGTGCATTGAAGAGATTAGTGCTTTTGCAGTGTAATGTAAAACTTGTTCTAAATTTAAGAAATTGGTTATTTTGCATTGCAATGCATACAAAACTCATTGAGTATTCAAGAGATTAGGACATTTGCATTGCATTCAAAGAACTCGTTGTGCATTGAATAGTTTAGTGCTTTTGCATTGCATTGCATATAATAACTCGTTTGTGCATTGAAGAGATAAGTGCTTTTTTGCATTAACTTGAAAACAATAACTCGTGCATTGCATTCAAGAACTCGTGCATTGCATACAATAAATTGTTTGTGCATTGAAGAGATTAGTACGTTTCGATTGCAATGCATATATAAATGAATGCGTGAATTAAATATTAATTTTGAAGTGCATTTAAGAGCTCATTGTGCATTGAAGAGTTTAGTGCTTTTGTACTAGAGAACACAATAACTCGTGCATTAAAGAAATATGAATTTTGCATTGCACACAAGAATTCTTTGTGCATTGAAGAGATTAGTACTTTTGCATTGCAATGCATACAAAACTCGTTGTGCATTGAATTGATTAGTGCATTTGCATTGCAATCAAGAACTCATTGTGCATTGAGAGATTAGTGCGTCTGCATTAACTTGAATACAATAACTCGTGCATTAAAGAAATATGTTTTGCATTGCATTCAAGAACTCGTTGTGAAGAGTTTAGTGCTTTTGCAGTGCAGTGCATACAAAACTCGTTGTGCATTGAAGAGATTAGTGCTTTTGCATTGTATTAAGAACTAGTCGTGTATTGAATAGTTTAGTGCTTTTGCATTGCATACAATACATAGTTTGTGCATTGAAGAGATTAGTGCTTTTGCAGTGTAATGTAAAACTTGTTCTAAATTTAAGAAATTGGTTATTTTGCATTGCAATGCATACAAAACTCATTGAGTATTCAAGAGATTAGGACATTTGCATTGCATTCAAAGAACTCTTTGTGCATTGAATAGTTTAGTGCTTTTGCATTGCATTGCATATAATAACTCGTTTGTGCATTGAAGAGAAAAGTGCTTTTTGCATTAACTTGAAAACAATAACTCGTGCATTGCATTCAAGAACTCGTGCATTGCATACAATAAATTGTTTGTGCATTGAAGAGATTAGTACGTTTCGATTGCAATGCATATATAAAATGAATGCGTGAATTAAATATTAATTTTGAAATGCATTTAAGAGCTCATTGTGCATTGAAGAGTTTAGTGCTTTTGTACTAACTTGAACACAATAACTCGTGCATTAAAGAAATATGAATTTTGCATTGCACACAAGAATTCTTTGTGCATTGAAGAGTTAGTACTTTTGCATTGCAATGCATACAAAACTCGTTGTGCATTGAATTGATTAGTGCATTTGCATTGCAATCAAGAACTCATTGTGCATTGAGAGATTAGTGCGTCTACATTAACTTGAATACAATAACTCGTGCATTAAAGAAATATGTTTTGCATTGCATTCAAGAACTCGTTGTGAAGAGTTTAGTGCTTTTGCAGTGCAGTGCATACAAAACTCGTTGTGCATTGAAGAGATTAGTGCTTTTGCATTGTATTAAGAACTAGTCATGTATTGAATAGTTTAGTGCTTTTGCATTGCATACAATAAATAGTTTGTGCATTGAAGAGATTAGTGCGTCTGCATTAACTTGAATACAATAACTCGTGTATTAAAGAAATATGTTTTGCATTGCATTCAAGAACTCGTTGTGCATTGAAGAGATTAGTACTTTTGCATTGCAATGCATACAAAACTCGTTGTGCATTGAATTGATTAGTGCATTTGCATTGCAATCAAGAACTCATTGTACATTGAGAGATTAGTGCGTCTGCATTAACTTGAATACAATAAATCGTGCATTAAAGAAATATGTTTTGCATTGCATTCAAGAACTCGTTGTGAAGAGTTTAGTGCTTTTGCAGTGCAGTGCATACAAAACTCGTTGTGCATTGAAGAGATTAGTGCTTTTGCATTGTATTAAGAACTAGTCGTGTATTGAATAGTTTAGTGCTTTTGCATTGCATACAATAAATAGTTTGTGCATTGAAGAGATTAGTGCTTTTGCATTAATTTGAATACAATAACTCCGTGCATTAAAGAAATATGAGTTTTGCATTGTACTCAAGAACTAGTTGTGAAGAGTTTAGTGCTTTTGCAGTGCATTGCACACAATATTCGTTCTAAATTTAAGAATTAGTGCTTTTGCATTGCAATGCATCCAAAACTCGTGCATTGAAGAGATTAGTGCTTTTGCATTGCTATGCATACAAATGTCGTTGTGGATTGAAGAGTTTAGTGCTTTGTACTAACTTGAACACAATAACTCGTGCATTAAAGAAATATGAATTTTGCATTGCACACAAGAACTCTTTGTGCATTGAAGAGTTAGTACTTTTGCATTGCACTGCATACAAAACTCATTGTGCATTGAGAGATTAGTGCGTCTGCATTAACTTGAATACAATAACTCGTGCATTAAAGAAATATGAGTTTTGCATTGCATTCAAGAACTCGTTGTGAAGAGTTTAGCATGCAATGCAGACAAAACTCGTTGGATCATTTTTGAAGAGAGTAGTGTTTTTGCAGTGCAATGCATAAAAACTCGTTGTGCATTAAAGAGATTAGCGTGTTTCCATTGCATTGAAGAGATTTTTGCTTTGCTTTGCAATGCTACAAAAGTCGTTGTGCATTGAAGAAATTTCTTTTGCATTGAATTGCATACAATAACTTGTGTATTGAAGAGATTTTTGATTTGCAGTGCAATGCACACAATATTCGTTCTAAATTTAAGAGATTAGTGCGTTTGCATTTGCATTCAAGAAGGCATTGTGTATTGGAGATCAGTGCTTCTGCGTTGCCTTGCACACAATAACTCGTGCATTAAAGAAATATGAATTGTGCATTACATTCAAGAACTCGTTGTGCATTGAAGAGATTTTTGCTTTTGCAGTGCAATGCATACAAATGTCATTTGTGCATTGAAGAGATTAGTTCGTTTCCATTGCATTCAAGAACTCATTGTGCATTGAGAGATTAGTGCGTCTACATTAACTTGAATACAATAACTCGTGCATTAAAAGAAATATGAATTTTGCATTACACTCAAAAACTCTGCATTGTAGAATTTAGTGCTTTTGCATTGCAATGCATACAAACTCTTTGTGCATTGAAGAGTTTATGCTTTTGCATTAACTTGAATACAAATAACTCGTTGTAACATAACATACAATAACATTGTATTAAAGAAATATGAATTTTGCATTGCATTAAGAACTATTTGTGCATTGAAGAGATTAGTGCTTTTGCAGTGTAATGTAAAACTTGTTCTAAATTTAAGAAATTGGTTATTTTGCATTGCAATGCATACAAAACTCATTGAGTATTCAAGAGATTAGGACATTTGCATTGCATTCAAAAAGAACTCGTTGTGCATTGAATAGTTTAGTGCTTTTGCATTGCATTGCATATAATAACTCGTTTGTGCATTGAAGAGATAAGTGCTTTTGCATTAACTTGAAAACAATAACTCGTGCATTGCATTCAAGAACTCGTGCATTGCATACAATAAATTGTTTGTGCATTGAAGAGATTAGTACGTTTCGATTGCAATGCATATATAAATGAATGCGTGAATTAAATATTAATTTTGAAGTGCATTTAAGAGCTCATTGTGCATTGAAGAGTTTAGTGCTTTTGTACTAAGAACACAATAACTCGTGCATTAAAGAAATATGAATTTTGCATTGCACACAAGAATTCTTTGTGCATTGAAGAGATTAGTACTTTTGCATTGCAATGCATACAAAACTCGTTGTGCATTGAATTGATTAGTGCATTTTGCATTGCAATCAAGAACTCATTGTGCATTGAGAGATTAGTGCGTCTGCATTAACTTGAATACAATAACTCGTGCATTAAAGAAATATGTTTTGCATTGCATTCAAGAACTCGTTGTGCAAGAAGAGATTAGTGCTTTTGCAGTGCAATGCATACAAAACTCGTTGTGCATTGAAGAGATTAGTGCATTTGCATTGTATCAAGAACTCATTGTGTATTGAATAGTTTAGTGCTTTTGCATTAACTACAATACAATAAATCGTGCATTAAAGAAATATGTTTTGCATTGCATTCAAGAACTCGTTGTGAAGAGTTTAGTGCATTGCATTTTTGCAGTGCAGTGCATACAAAAAGAACTCGTTGTGCATTGAAGAGATTAGTGCTTTTGCATTGTATTAAGAACTAGTCGTGTATTGAATAGTTTAGTGCTTTTGCATTGCATTACAATAAATAGTTTGTGCATTGAAGAGATTAGTGCTTTTGCATTAATTTGAATACAATAACTCCGTGCATTAAAGAAATATGATTTTGCATTTGTACTCAAGAACTAGTTGTGAAGAGTTTAGTGCTTTTGTAGTGCATTGCACACAATATTCGTTCTAAAAGAAATATTAGTGCTTTTGCATTGCAATGCATCCAAAACTGGTGCATTGAAGCGATTAGTGCTTTTGCATTGCTATGCATACAAATGTCGTTGTGGATTGAAGAGATTAGTGCGTCTGCATTAACTTGAATACAATAACTCGTGCATTAAAGAAATTATGAGTTTGCATTGCATTCAAGAACTCGTTGTGAAGAGTTTAGCATGCAATGCAGACAAAACTCGTTGGATCATTTTTGAAGAGAGTAGTGTTTTTGCAGTGCAATGCATAAAAACTCGTTGTGCATTAAAGAGATTAGCGTGTTTCCATTGCATTGAAGAGATTTTTGCTTTGCTTTGCAATGCTACAAAACTCGTTGTGCATTGAAGAAATTTCTTTTGCATTGAATTGCATACAATAACTTGTGTATTGAAGAGATTTTGATTTGCAGTGCAATGCACACAATATTCGTTCTAAATTTAAGAGATTAGTGCGTTTGCATTTGCATTCAAGAAGGCATTGTGTATTGAAGATCAGTGCTTCTGCGTTGCCTTGCACACAATAACTCGTGCATTAAAGAAATATGAATTGTGCATTACATTCAAAGAACTCGTTGTGCATTGAAGAGATTTTGCTTTTGCAGTGCAATGCATACAAATGTCATTTGTGCATTGAAGAGATTAGTTCGTTTCCATTGCATTCAAGAACTCATTGTGCATTGAGAGATTAGTGCGTCTACATTAACTTGAATACAATAACTCGTGCATTAAAAGAAATATGAATTTTGCATTACACTCAAAAACTCTGTGCATTGTAGAATTTAGTGCTTTTTGCATTGCAATGCATACAAACTCTTTGTGCATTGAAGACTTTATGCTTTTGCATTAACTTGAATACAAATAACTCGTTGTAACATAACATACAATAACATTGTATTAAAGAAATATGAATTTTGCATTGCATTAAGAACTATTTGTGCATTGAAGAGATTAGTGCTTTTGCAGTGTAATGTAAAACTTGTTCTAAATTTAAGAAATTGGTTATTTTGCATTGCAATGCATACAAAACTCATTGAGTATTCAAGAGATTAGGACATTTGCATTGCATTCAAAGAACTTGTTGCATTACATTGAATAGTTTAGTGCTTTTGCATTGCATTGCATATAATAACTCGTTTGTGCATTGAAGAGATAAGTGCTTTTGCATTAACTGAAAACAATAACTCGTGCATTGCATTCAAGAACTCGTGCATTGCATACAATAAATTGTTTGTGCATTGAAGAGATTAGTACGTTTCGATTGCAATGCATATATAAATGAATGCGTGAATTAAATATTAATTTTGAAGTGCATTTAAGAGCTCATTGTGCATTGAAAGAGTTTAGTGCTTTTGTACTAAGAACACAATAACTCGTGCATTAAAGAAATATGAATTTTGCATTGCACACAAGAATTCTTTGTGCATTGAAGAGATTAGTACTTTTGCATTGCAATGCATACAAAACTCGTTGTGCATTGAATTGATTAGTGCATTTGCATTGCAATCAAGAACTCATTGTGCATTGAGAGATTAGTGCGTCTGCATTAACTTGAATACAATAACTCGTGCATTAAAGAAATATGTTTTGCATTGCATTCAAGAACTCGTTGTGAAGAGATTAGTGCTTTTGCAGTGCAGTGCATACAAAACTCGTTGTGCATTGAAGAGATTAGTGCTTTTGCATTGTATTAAGAACTAGTCGTGTATTGAATAGTTTAGTGCTTTTGCATTGCATACAATACATAGTTTGTGCATTGAAAGAGATTAGTGCTTTTGCAGTGTAATGTAAAACTTGTTCTAAATTTAAGAAATTGGTTATTTTGCATTGCAATGCATACAAAACTCATTGAGTATTCAAAGAGATTAGGACATTTGCATTGCATTCAAAGAACTCTTTGTGCATTGAATAGTTTAGTGCTTTTGCATTGCATTGCATATAATAACTCGTTTGTGCATTGAAGAGAAAAGTGCTTTTTGCATTAACTTGAAAACAAAACTGCATTCAAGAACTCGTGCATTGCATACAATAAATTGTTTGTGCATTGAAGAGATTAGTACGTTTCGATTGCAATGCATATATAAAATGAATACGTGAATTAAATATTAATTTTGAAATGCATTTAAGAAGCTCATTGTGCATTGAAGAGTTTAGTGCTTTTGTACTAACTTGAACACAATAACTCGTGCATTAAAGAAATATGAATTTTGCATTGCACACAAGAATTCTTTGTGCATTGAAGAGTTAGTACATTTTTGCATTGCAATGCATACACAAAACTCGTTGTGCATTGAATTGATTAGTGCATTTGCATTGCAATCAAGAACTCATTGTGCATTGAGAGATTAGTGCGTCTACATTAACTTGAATACAATAACTCGTGCATTAAAGAAATATGTTTTGCATTGCATTCAAGAACTCGTTGTGAAGAGTTTAGTGCTTTTGCAGTGCAGTGCATACAAAACTCGTTGTGCATTGAAGAGATTAGTGCTTTTGCATTGTATTAAGAACTAGTCATGTATTGAATAGTTTAGTGCTTTTGCATTGCATACAATAAATAGTTTGTGCATTGAAGAGATTAGTGCGTCTGCATTAACTTGAATACAATAACTCGTGTATTAAAGAAATATGTTTTGCATTTGCATTCAAGAACTCGTTGTGCATTGAAGAGATTAGTACTTTTGCATTGCAATGCATACAAAACTCGTTGTGCATTGAATTGATTAGTGCATTTGCATTGCAATCAAGAACTCATTGTACATTGAGAGATTAGTGCGTCTGCATTAACTTGAATACAATAAATCGTGCATTAAAGAAATATGTTTTGCATTGCATTCAAGAACTCGTTGTGAAGAGTTTAGTGCTTTTTGCAGTGCAGTGCAT
>JAGHMJ010004197.1:0-10000 GCA_018749465.1 Paracanthobrama guichenoti
CAACACTGATATTAATCATGAATGTAATCATACATCCACACTTTTGACTAAACACAGGTTTAAGAGAATCACAAACGAAGCTAGCTAACTGACTAATTACAAACAAACTTACAAACAAAATCTTCAGCACTACATTTGTTGATTTTAATTATATATTTTCATTTTTTTATTTTAATTAAAAATGTATTTAATTAAAAAAGTATTACTTTTTTATCTATTTTTTATTTCATTTTTGTTTTATTTTAATTTTTGTTTAATAGTTTTAATTGTATTTTTTTATTTAAATTTAAGCTATTTTTTATTTTATTTCATATTTTAATTTAATCTATTTTATTTTATTTCATTTAATTTTTTATTTTAGTTCAATATTTTTATTTTTTCATTTAATTTTTTTTTCATTTAATCAAAAAATTATTTACTTTTTGTTTCATTTTATTATTTTTTATTTCAATTTAATCCATTTTTTTTTTCATTTCATTTTATTTCCTTTTTATTTTAGTTAAATTTTTAATTGTATTTTTATTTCAATTTAATCTATTTTTTATTTCATTTTATTTTATATTCTAGTTTTTATTAATTTTTTTTTTTTTATTTTTATCCTCGAACTTTCTATTCATCAAAGACTAGAAAAGACAGATCTGAGAATGATTCCTGAAGGGTCATGTGACGCTGAAGACTGGAGTAATGATGATAAACTCAGCTTTGATCACAGGAATAAATCACACTTTACTATATATTCACACAGAGAACAGCTGATCTACAGTATAATAATATATCACTATTTTTACTGTACTTTTGATCACAGGAATGAGCATTTATTCCAAACTTTTGACTGCGAATCCACAAGCACAGCATCTGTTGACTGAGCTTTTGCTGTGACTGTGTTTTGTACAGCAGTGGCTGTAGTGATGAAGATGAAGATCATCTGTGCTTTACTCAGACTACACCGTCTCCATCACGTGCGTCTGTTTCACTCGAGCGGTGTGTGATCTCACGTTCACACATTAGCAGCTCAGATTCAGCAGGAGAGGATAATGATCCACTCAGACTGACAGAGAGCTTATCGCCATCCTTCATTATCAATATGTGTGCGAACGGAGGCAGGTGAGAGCGATACAGAGATTACTCCCCAACTCACTGCATATTTCATCTTCATAATAATTCACAGCCTCGTGGCCGATCTCAGCCCATTATGTCCTGATGTGGTCAGACGTTTTATGTATTTATTTTACATTCATGTAGAAGACGCTTCAAGAGTCAAGTCAGCTCCATTTCTCCAGCACTGATTATTCACAGAATCATCAAATACGAGACAAAGCCAAACTCAGATGTGATTAAAGACAATAGAGTCATTATTCAGCTCAGTTCAATAACTGCAAATGAAACTATACAGCAGCTCTACACACAACTGTCATAATTCATGCGGAATAATGTTGACATCATATGTTGAAATGTCATTCAGTTCATTGTATAAATAAAATGTAATAAATGATTAATTTATTTTAATGACCAAAAACATAATATTTATCTATCTCACATTTTGTCACCACATGATTTTCCCCTTAATGGAAAAGGACATTTTATTTAATTTTTTTATTTAATTTTTTTATTTTATTTATATATATCTCAGATTTTGTGTATTATTTACCTCTTAATGGAAAAGGATAATTATTTAATAAAATTTTTATTTTATTATTAATTGTAATAAATTGTATTAATTAATTTTATTTTGGTTTTATTTTATTTCATTTTATTATTTAATTTAATTTAGATTATTAATTAATTTGATATGTCTATTCATGTTTTATGTCTATTGCTGTAAAATAATAAAATAACATTATGTTCAAAACCTTAGTGAACCAAGTGAATGTAAAATAATTCATATTAATAATTTGATCTGCACTATATGAATTGCTTGAATTTGTATTTTTTTTTTTTTTTAAGTTTTAGTTATTTTAGTGCATGAAAATAAAATAAATTAAATGAGAAATGTTGCCTGAAATAAAAAATTCAGGTTTGCATCTTTTATTTAATTGTATTTAAGCAGAGTTATTATCATTAATAATAGTTAAACCTAAATAAATAAAAATAGCAATATTTAAAAAATGACAAAATCACGTAATGAACTAAAACTAAAAGCTAACTGATCATATGTAGTAGAATATGAGAGTGCGTGCTGTTGAGCTGGCGCTCTGGGATGTCCTGTGTCCAGATGCTGCTGACGTTGGTGTGTGTGTGTAAGCCTGTCTGTCTCTCCGTCTGTCCGTCTGCAGGTGGGATCTTTGAGTCGATAGAGAGCGGCCCGTCCGGACCAGAAGAACTGGCCTTTAAATTCGCACTGAACACCATCAACAGGAACCGGACGCTTCTGCCCAACACGACCCTCACGTACGACATCCAGAGAATCAACGTCTTCGACAGTTTCGAGGCGTCCAGGAAAGGTGCGGGAGTCTTCTTTAAACGCTCCAGTGCTCTCTCTTTTATCTTCCCCACGCTGGCCTATTTTCCTGCGCTTTGTCATTTCAAACCCAGAGCTTCGGCGCTGGCCTCATTTGTAATTTTAATGACCCTTTTTTCTCAGGCTGCTTTCAGACGCGACGGTTACGGTGGAATGGAAAGTGAAATTGGGCTCAATTTAGAGAAATGGCATGTGAGGTGCTTCTGCTGTCAGAGAACATCCCGGTTAAAACGGAGACGGAGATGAAATGTACAAATAGATGCGTCTCATTTGAATATGTGCATTAGTGACCTCGACTGCTGTGTTTTTAACAAAAAGTCTAATGGGAAGAGAGGGAGAAGCGTTCAGACAGTATGTGGGAGTAAACTCATCATTTACTCACCGTCACGCCGTTCCAGAGCAAACACAACACGAGTACTGTCACGCTCCCAAAGGAAGAAGAAACAGATCCCAGATTAAAGAAAGTTCTGGTTTATTTAGATAATAAAACACGTTCAGTGGCAGTGGACTTAAATAAAGCTGCAAGACCTAAAAAAATATGTGTTTACTGCACAAGAATGGACATATTTGTAAATAAACCCCAAAATGTAAATAATACTCAAATCATGTAAATATTTGTCAATAATAATCAAGAATGTAAATATTTTCTGCCCAGCAGCGTTTGATTGGTCCTTTGTTCTTTTCTGCTGTCCAATCACCAGCCTGCGAGCAGCTCTCCCTGGGCGTGGCAGCGATCTTCGGCCCCTCCCACAGCTCGTCAGCCAATGCGGTGCAGTCGATCTCGAACGCTCTGGGCGTGCCTCACATTCAGACCCGCTGGAAGCATCAGGTGTCGGATAACAGAGACTCGTATTATGTGAGTCTGTATCCGGACTTCTGCTCGCTCAGCCGGGCCATACTGGACCTGGTGCACTTCTTCAGGTGGAGGACGGTCACGGTGGTGTACGACGACAGCACCGGTGAGTGCATCAACCAATCACATGCACCGCTGGAAACGGGATACTAGCTCAGTGCACACTGCGTGCTGCATACTACGCTGTAATAACAGTTTGTGAAACCGTTTTGTGAAAAAAACCTTTTTTTATATATTTTTCTAAATATTTTTAATCCAGCTTTCTGTAAATTATTTTGGATTATTTATACTTTTAAAAATATATTTTTCACTCAGGAAGATCTTTAAAATTACTATTATGACAAAAAAAAAAAAAAAAAAAAATCAAGAATGTAAATATTTGTAAATAAAAATAAAGAGTAAAGATTTTTACTTTTATTTTTATTATTATTAATACTTTTAATATATATATTTGTCACTCAGGAAGACCTTTTAAAAATTACAAATAAAAATTACAAATAAAGAGTGAAAATTTATATTAAGAATGTCAATCATTTTGTGTATATTATTTAGATTATTTGTACAAAAAAATATTTTGTCACTCTGAAAATGTTTAAAATTGAGGACAAAAATATTCCCAATGTCACAGGACCTAAAATACATATTTTCCCATATTCATATATGTAAATTTTAACCTGAAATCTCCATGTTAAATAAATAAAAAGAAAACCGTTCACAGACAAGTCCATTTGTCAAACACCACCATAGGTCATCTGGGTGTTTTATGCATATAGAAATTAGCATAATGTGCAGAGAGTAATTAATTAGACTGATTAAAATGTACGAGTGTACAGTATGAGTGTGCAGTGTGAGTGTGCAGTATGAGTGTGAGTGTACAGTATGAGTGTACCGTATGAGTGTACAGTATGAGTGTGAGTATACAGTATGAGTGTGAGTGTACAGTATGAGTGTACCGTATGAGTGTACAGTATGAGTGTGAGTATACAGTATGAGTGTACCGTATGAGTGTACAGTATGAGTGTGCAGTGTGAGTATACAGTATGAGTGTGAGTGTGCAGTATGAGTGTGAGTATACAGTATGAGTGTACAGTATGAGTGTGCAGTGTGAGTATACAGTATGAGTGTACAGTATGAGTGTGAGTGTGCAGTATGAGTGTGCGGTATGAGTGTGAGTATACAGTATGAGTGTGAGTATACAGTATGAGTGTGAGTGTACAGTATGAGTGTGAGTATACAGTATGAGTGTGCAGTATGAGTGTGAGTATACAGTATGAGTGTGCAGTATGAGTGTACAGTATGAGTGTGAGTATACAGTATGAGTGTACAGTATGAGTGTGAGTATACAGTATGAGTGTGCGGTATGAGTGTGAGTATACAGTATGAGTGTGCAGTATGAGTGTACAGTATGAGTGTGAGTATACAGTATGAGTGTACAGTATGAGTGTGAGTATACAGTATGAGTGTGCGGTATGAGTGTACAGTATGAGTGTGAGTGTGCAGTATGAGTGTGCAGTATGAGTGTAAGTATACAGTATGAGTGTACAGTATGAGTGCACAGTATGAGTGTGAGTGTGCAGTATGAGTGTGCAGTATGAGTGTACAGTATGAGTGTGAGTGTACAGTATGAGTGTGAGTGTACAGTATGAGTGTGCAGTATGAGTGTAAGTATACAGTATGAGTATACAGTATGAGTGTACAGTATGAGTGTGAGTGTACAGTATGAGTGTGAGTATACAGTATGAGTGTGCAGTATGAGTGTACAGTATGAGTGTGAGTGTGCAGTATGAGTGTGCAGTATGAGTGTACAGTATGAGTGTGAGTGTACAGTATGAGTGTGAGTATACAGTATGAGTGTGCAGTATGAGTGTAAGTATACAGTATGAGTGTGCAGTATGAGTGTACAGTATGAGTGTGAGTGTACAGTATGAGTGTGAGTATACAGTATGAGTGTGCAGTATGAGTGTGCAGTATGAGTGTACAGTATGAGTGTGAGTGTACAGTATGAGTGTGAGTATACAGTATGAGTGTGCAGTATGAGTGTACAGTATGAGTGTGAGTATGAGTATGAGTATACAGTATGAGTGTACAGTATGAGTGTGAGTGTGAGTATGAGTGTGCAGTATGAGTGTACAGCATGAGTATGAGTATACAGTATGAGTGTACGGTATGAGTGTACAGTATGAGTGTGAGTGTACAGTATGGGTGTACAGTATGAGTGTGCAGTATGAGTGTGTGTACAGTATGAGTGTACAGTATGAGTGTGAGTGTACAGTATGTGTGTACAGTATGGGTATACAGTATGAGTGTGCAGTATAAGTGTGAGTGTACAGTATGTGTGTACAGTATGGGTATACAGTATGAGTGTGCAGTATGAGTGTACAGTATGAGTGTGAGTGTGCAGTATGAGTGTGCAGTATGAGTGTACAGTATGAGTGTGAGTGTACAGTATGAGTGTGAGTATACAGTATGAGTGTGCAGTATGAGTGTAAGTATACAGTATGAGTGTGCAGTATGAGTGTACAGTATGAGTGTGAGTGTACAGTATGAGTGTGAGTATACAGTATGAGTGTGCAGTATGAGTGTGCAGTATGAGTGTACAGTATGAGTGTGAGTGTACAGTATGAGTGTGAGTATACAGTATGAGTGTGCAGTATGAGTGTACAGTATGAGTGTGAGTATACAGTATGAGTGTGCAGTATGAGTGTACAGTATGAGTGTGAGTGTGCAGTATGAGTGTGCAGTATGAGTGTAAGTATACAGTATGAGTATACAGTATGAGTGTACAGTATGAGTGTGAGTATACAGTATGAGTGTGCAGTATGAGTGTGCAGTATGAGTGTACAGTATGAGTGTGAGTGTACAGTATGATGTGTGAGTATACAGTATGAGTGTGCAGTATGAGTGTACAGTATGAGTGTGAGTATACAGTATGAGTGTGCAGTATGAGTGTACAGTATGAGTGTGAGTGTGCAGTATGAGTGTGCAGTATGAGTGTACAGCATGAGTATGAGTATACAGTATGAGTGTACAGTATGAGTGTACAGTATGAGTGTGAGTGTACAGTATGGGTGTACAGTATGAGTGTGCAGTATGAGTGTGTGTACAGTATGAGTGTACAGTATGAGTGTGAGTGTACAGTATGTGTGTACAGTATGGGTATACAGTATGAGTGTGCCGTATAAGTGTGAGTGTACAGTATGTGTGTACAGTATGGGTATACAGTATGAGTGTGCAGTATGAGTGTACAGTATGAGTGTGAGTGTACAGTATGAGTGTACAGTATGAGTGTGCAGTGTGAGTGTACAGTATGGGTATACAGTATGAGTGTACTGTATGAGTGTGAGTGTGCAGTATGAGTGTACAGTATGAGTGTGCAGTATGGGTATACAGTATGAGTGTGCAGTATGAGTGTGAGTGTGCAGTATGAGTGTACAGTATGAGTGTGAGTGTACGGTATGAGTGTGAGTGTACAGTATGAGTGTACAGTATGAGTGTGAGTATGGGTATACAGTATGAGTGTGCAGTATGAGTGTGAGTGTGCAGTATGAGTGTGCAGTATGAGTGTGAGTGTACAGTATGAGTGTGAGTGTACAGTATGAGTGTACAGTATGAGTGTGGGTGTACAGTATGAGTACACAGTATGAGTGTACAGTATGAGTGTGAGTATACAGTAAGAGTGTACAGTATGAGTGTGAGTGTACAGTATGAGTGTGAGTGTGATTATACAGTATGAGTGTACAGTATGAGTGAGTGTACAGTATGAGTGTGAGTGTACAGTATGAGTGTGAGTGTACAGTATGAGTGTACAGTATGAGTGTGAGTATACAGTATGAGTGTACAGTGTGAGTATACAGTATGAGTGTACAGTATGAGTGCGAGTGTACAGTATGAGTGTACAGTATGAGTATACAGTATGTGTGTGAGTATACAGTATGAGTGTACAGTATGAGTATACAGTATGAGTGTGAGTATACAGTATGAGTGTACAGTATGAGTGTGAGTATACAGTATGATTATACAGTATGAGTGTACAGTATGGGTATACATTGTGAGTATGCAGTATAAGTGTGAGTGTACAGTATGTGTGTACAGTATGGGTATACAGTATGAGTGTGCAGTATGAGTATGAGTGCACAGTATGAGTGTGAGTATGCAGTATGAGTGTGCAGTATGAATGTGAGTGTACAGTATGAATGTGAGTGTACAGTATGAGTGTACAATATGGGTATACAGTATGAGTGTGCAGTATGAGTATGAGTGCACAGTATGAGTGTGAGTATACAGTATGAGTGTACAGTATGAGTGTGCAGTATGAGTGTGAGTGTACAGTATGAGTGTGAGTGTACAGTATGAGTGTACAGTATGAGTGGGTGTACAGTATGAGTACACAGTATGAGTGTACAGTATGAGTGTGAGTATACAGTATGAGTGTGAGTATACAGTAAGAGTGTACAGTGTGAGTGTACAGTATGAGTGTGAGTGTACAGTATGAGTGTGATTATACAGTATGGGTGTACAGTATGAGTGTGAGTATACAGTATGAGTGTGAGTGTACAGTATGAGTGTGCGTATACAGTATGAGTGTGAGTGTACAGTATGAGTGTACAGTATGAGTGTGAGTATACAGTATGAGTGTACAGTGTGAGTATACAGTATGAGTGTACAGTATGAGTGTGAGTGTACAGTATGAGTGTACAGTATGAGTATACAGTATGGGTGTGAGTGTACAGTATGAGTGTGAGTATACAGTATGATTATACAGTATGAGTGTACAGTATGGGTATACATTGTGAGTATGCAGTATAAGTGTGAGTGTACAGTATGTGTGTACAGTATGGGTATACAGTATGAGTGTGCAGTATGAGTATGAGTGCACAGTATGAGTGTGAGTATGCAGTATGAGTGTGCAGTATGAATGTGAGTGTACAGTATGAATGTGAGTGTACAGTATGAGTGTACAATATGGGTATACAGTATGAGTGTGCAGTATGAGTATGAGTGCACAGTATGAGTGTGAGTATACAGTATGAGTGTACAGTATGAATGTGAGTGTACAGTATGAGTGTACAGTATGAGTGTGAGTATACAGTATGAGTGTACAGTATGAGTGCACAGTATGAGTGTGAGTATACAGTATGAGTGTGAGTATACAGTATGAGTGTGAGTATACAGTATGAGTGTACGGTATGAGTATACAGTATGAGTGTAAGTATACAGTATGAGTGTACAGTATGGGTGTGAGCATACAGTATGATTATACAGTATGAGTGTACAGTATGGGTATACATTATGAGTGTGCAGTATAAGTGAGTGTACAGTATGTGTGTACAGTATGGGTATACAGTATGAGTGTGAGTGTGCAGTATGAGTGTGAGTGTGCAGTATGAGTGTACAGTATGAGTGTGAGTGTACAGTATGAGTGTACAGTATGAGTGGGTGTACAGTATGAGTACACAGTATGAGTGTACAGTATGAGTGTGAGTGTGCAGTATGAGTGTACAGTATGAGTGTGCAGTATGAGTGTGAGTGTACAGTATGAGTGTGAGTGTACAGTATGTGTGTGAGTGTACAGTATGAGTGTACAGTATGAGTGTGAGTGTACAGTATGAGTGTGAGTGTACAGTATGAGTGTACAGTATGAGTGGGTGTACAGTATGAGTACACAGTATGAGTGTACAGTATGAGTGTGAGTATACAGTATGAGTGTGAGTATACAGTAAGAGTGTACAGTGTGAGTGTACAGTATGAGTGTGAGTGTACAGTATGAGTGTGATTATACAGTATGAGTGTACAGTATGAGTGTGAGTATACAGTATGAGTGTGAGTGTACAGTATGAGTGTGCGTATACAGTATGAGTGTGAGTGTACAGTATGAGTGTACAGTATGAGTGTGAGTATACAGTATGAGTGTACAGTGTGAGTATACAGTATGAGTGTACAGTATGAGTGTGAGTGTACAGTATGAGTGTACAGTATGAGTATACAGTATGGGTGTGAGTATACAGTATGAGTGTACAGTATGAGTGTGAGTATACAGTATGATTATACAGTATGAGTGTACAGTATGGGTATACATTGTGAGTATGCGGTATAAGTGTGAGTGTACAGTATGTGTGTACAGTGTGTGTGTGAGAGAGAGTGTGTGTGTGACTGCATGTGTGTATGTGTGCGAGTGTGTGTGTGTGAGAGAGAAAGTGTGTGAGAGAGAGAGTGTGAGAGAGAGAAAGTGTGTGAGAGAGTGTGTGTGTGAGAGTGTGTGTGAGAGAGAAAGTGTGTGAGAGAGTGTGTGTGTGAGAGAAAGTGTGTGAGAGAGTGTGTGAGAGAGAGTGTGTGTGAGAGAGAAAGTGTGTGAGAGAGAGAGTGTGAGAGAGAGTGTGAGAGAGAGTGTGTGTGAGAGAGAGTGTGTGTGAGAGAAAGTTTGTGAGAGAGTGTGTGTGAGAGAGAAAGTGTGTGTGAGAGAGAGTGTGTGAGAGAGAAAGTGTGTGTGAGAGAGTGTGTGTGTGAGAGAGTGTGTGTGAGAGAAAGTGTGTGAGAGAGTGTGTGTGCAGTATGAGTGTACAGTATGAGTGTGAGTGTACAGTATGAGTGTACAGTATGAGTGGGTGTACAGTATGAGTACACAGTATGAGTGTACAGTATGAGTGTGAGTGTGCAGTATGAGTGTACAGTATGAGTGTGCAGTATGAGTG
>JAGHMJ010004197.1:40000-42500 GCA_018749465.1 Paracanthobrama guichenoti
ACAAAGAATTGTGGGTTATCTGCAGCAGCAAAGGATACACCTCATGCACACTCCGAATTCCTGTGAAAGAAGGGCGCATTTGAGTGTCCTAATACTTTTCTGAAATGAGACAGCCTTGATGACGCATGCAGCCTTCGAATGCAACCTCTGGAGGACGCAGCCTTTCGAAATGAGACACAGCTAGTGGCACGTGAGCATCAGAACTGGACCACGGAGCAATGGAAGAAGGTGGCCTGGTCTGATGAATCACGTGTTCTTTTACATCACGTGGATGGCCGGGTGCGTGTGCGTGGCTTACCTGGGGAACACATGGCACCAAGATGCACTATGGGAAGAAGGCGAGCATTCTAAAGGATCTGCTGCTAACATCTTGGTGCCAGATACCACAGCACACCTTCAGGGAGTTCATGCCTCAACAGGTCAGCAAAAGGGGGACCAACACAATATTAGGTCATAATGTTATGCCTGATCGGTGTATATAGTAGTCCTAGTTAGTGCTTGTCATGGTTACGGAGAGCTGACATTTCATCATGGTCATATCAGTAAAGAACATGTCACTCCTCTAAACTGCACTAGTTAGAGAAACGCTGTAGTGGTTTTGCTTGGAAAAGAAGACGAGAGCTGTCTGGAGATTCTGGGAGCGCTGTAACCGTCTCCGGAGGTCTTATTAACGGAAGCTGTAGTCTGAGCTTGTTCGTGTGTAAGAACTTGAGCTGACGGCGGAGCGAGGGACATGCACAACATGAATTAATGATCAGTTTCTCAAGCGCCGCAAGCCGCACGACTCAGATCAGCTGCGTTCGGTTTGATATAACACTGATTTTTAAATTCGCTGACCTTTACACTCATAATTCACATTTGAAACCTGTGCTGCCACTACATTTAGGCCAGAAATATACGAAAGAACAGTCTAACTCTCATTTTGTGTTCCAGTCATTTTGACCTGGACAGGATTTGGGTCATTCCGTGTCAAATCAACCAAATTTCAGAAATTTCCCCGGCTCAAATTTTTTATTTTGTTTATATTTTTTCTGTAGAAAGACAAACATAAATGGTGATGAAAGCTAAAATATTAAATGTAATGATTGTATATTGACTGAGTAATCCACTGTTTTGTAGAGGGGGGTCAAAATGACCATTTTCACCGGAGATCTGGAGCCAAATTACAGGGGTGTAGAATGACTTTAGAAAGACGGCAGCATCATTATTTTATTCTCACACAGAGATTGGTAGATCTGTTAGTGAAATCAATCGACTTTAGCAATCTCTGTTTCATTATATGCCAACGGTGACCTTTGAAAATGGGGAAAAGACAGTTCTTGTGATTTTTGCCTCATGTTTGCATGCCTCTAACTCAAGAAGTGTTAAAGATATATTAATATCCCTTTAGATTCTGGTTCTTAACAAACTTTTCTTTTGGTGTTTTCATGTTAAAGGAAACTATATGGTTCAATCCCAGAGATATGGAGATCTTAATGTGGCTCCATGAGTAAACTGGTTTACATTTTCAGTGGCCAAAAACCAAATGTGGCTCACTTTGTATATAGCTGAAACTTTTTTTCTTTTAAAGAGGAATATCTGAATAACAAATAACTTTGAAACTAGAAATGTATCTTATTTTTCTTCTGTCAGCTCAATTGGATTGAACTTTGCAATAAATTGCATTCCATAAATGTTCCTTTTCCAAAGTTTGCGTGCCTGTAACTCTAAAAGTATTCTTAATATTCTTCAGTCCCTTCTTCCAAATATCCCTGAAACTGATTCAAATATAGATTCTTATAAATACACTTTTGAGAGCAAGTTAACATTATTTAATCTTCAGACATTCCTCTTTAAATGCAAAGAGTATCAGCTGTGTGCAAAGTCAACCACATTTGGTTTTTGGCCACTGAAAATTCAACAATTTGAACATGGAGCTGCATTGAAATCCCCATATCTATGGGACTGAAATATATAGGGCCTTGAAAATGAAGATTACAAAAGGAATGTTTATTAAGAATGAGAATCGAGAAGGATATTAAGATATCTTGTATACTTTTAGAGTTACAGGCATGCAAACTTTAGAAAAGGAACATTTATGGCATTCAGACAATAATATAATTTATTGCAAAGTTCGATGCAATTGAGCTGATAGAAAAAAAAATCTAGTTTCAAAGTTATTTGTTATTCAGATATTCCTCTTTAAAAGAAAAAAAGTTTCAGCTATATACAAAGTGAGCCACATTTGGTTTTTGGCCACTGAAAATGTAAACCAGTTTACTCATGGAGCCACATTAAGATCTCCATATCTCTGGGATTGAACCATATAGTTTCCTTTAACATGAAAACACCAAAAGAAAAGTTTGTTAAGAACCAGAATCTAAAGGGATATTAATATATCTTTAACACTTCTTGAGTTACAGGCATGCAAACGTGAGGCAAAAATCACAAGAACTGTCTTTTCCCCATTTTCAAAGGTCACCGTTGGCATATAACGCAACAAAGATTGCTAAAGTCGATT